>CM044964.1:28220543-28381248 GCA_024516035.1 Bactericera cockerelli | reverse complement strand
ACCTTATAGGTAATAAAAAATAATAAGTTTGTTAATTTTGTTTTATTTCAATTTATTATTTAAAAAAAAAATATAATTATATAAAAAATTGTAGCCAAAAAATATTTTTTTTTACAAAAACAAACACAATACTTTTGATTTCTAATGTTAGACATTTATTGGAAGTAATATTTTGCCTAAATTAGAAGAAAAAAACATTTTGACATTGTCCTCATGTTTACAAAGCATGGCCATAATTCAATACAATAATACTTGCACAAAATTTCAAGCATAAGCTCTATGAAGGTCAGTACCTCTGTCTGGAGGTTCAAGGCTGAATCATGTGAATCTATAGGAGGAACCAATAGGCAAGCAAAAGTTGTTTATTTGTCTGAACAAGAAAAGTTCTGTATACAATTATGAAGACCATTTTTATTGCTTGATGCAGAATAGATGTCCTAGTGCAAAGGGATATGAATAGGTAATGACTTGGTTTGATTACAAAAATGTGTTGAATCTTTTTTTCTTTTCAAAGACCTTTAATGTGATTTTGTTGTTTAAAATCAATTTCAATTTGCTTAATCAATCAAAAAGAAACCATATAAGATTGCATTTCCTTAGACATTTCATTCCCAATGCTCAGTGAAACACTTACAAACACCATCATGTGGGCAAGAAACACACTCTACGAAAGCTTAAATGCTATAAAAAGAAATAAATTACATACAAGATAAATTCCTAGGGTAAAAATGCTGTAAAATTATGATTGTTAATCAGTAAATTAGGATAGATCATGCAAAAAGCTATGGGGCCTGATTTTTGAGGGCAGAATGTTTTCATGTTGGGTAGTACAAGGCTTTCAGATGTTATGAAAATCGACTTTACACAAAGAAAGAGGTGAAATATCTGACAATAACCAGGACCAAAGTTGTCCAGGACATCATCAAGAACTAATTAATGCGAAAAAATCATTTTCCATCCGGGGGAAAATCAAAAGATATCTTCAAAAGAAGTCTGACGACTTACGAATTGAACATGGCGAATGTTTTCAGGATGGGTAGTACAATGGAGCCCCTTAGAGAAACCACTTAATTGTGATTATCTCGAAAAGTACACATTTAACGGTTTAGGGCTTCGGAAAATTATTGTAGATCTTCACGAGCTGAATCTAAATATGCCAAATACATGCAGGGTTAGTAGTCGATATTTCGAGATATTTGAAAAAATAGTTTTCGTCCATTGGTATTTTATAACATAGCGTCCCCTAGCCATTGTTGTTATGTACACAGGACCAAGACAAGGAAGAAGCCTGTTATTTCGTCTTCAGGCAGCCTACCAAGGATTTAATTACAGTTTTAGAAAGACAAGATATTGAGGAAAAATAGTTATAAAAGTCAAATTGAAGAAAAATGTACAGATCATGGAGTAATTGTGACTTACCGGCAATTTCTTTTTTGAGATCGGCTTTAGAGATGTCTGCCATTTTTACGGAAGTGATGTACAGAGATGTATTCAGTTATGATGCCAAAAACTGAATGAAAAATTATTTGAAAATTTACAAAATGAACGGCGGTTTGCAATGTTGCCGCTACGCTTGTCTAGACAATATTGCTTCGAGCAATTTTCAATGGATTTGTCAAGATTGTACATTTTTTGTTCTCAGAACATTTCATCCTATAACCTTTCTGAATTGTTGCCTGTGGTGCCATAAAATTAATTTTCCTTGATGCTTTGGATAGATTTTCAAGACATGCAATGGTTACATTAAGAAAAAAGTTTCTTAGGACATTTTCATACTGTGACATATTTTGGCAGTTAAATATAACCTTTGAAAAATAGCATTTATTTTAATCCTACCTACGGTAAAAGGAGGCCATGTCATGGACTTTTTAAAAAAGTTTCTTCATATACATATGAAATTCATTGTATAGGAATCTAGTTGGCTGCTTTCTCGAATAGACTTAATCAAAGCTAGGCCATTCAACGACTTATAGCCGAGTTTATCACAACTCCACCAATCACTGATTCGGCAACCACCCTCGAATCTCGAGGGTTCGCGAATCCACCAATCGGGTTTTATCACGAAAATTCAAGCTCGAGTTCGCGAATCATGATTGGCGTTACGGCAACATCGCAATTACACGAAAACCTCAACAAAGCCTCTGATTTTTCGGAAATTGCGATGTTGTTTTGTTAACTTTTTACATTTTGAATGTTAACATTTCTGAAAGCATTTTGAACGTTTTTTTTGTGTCGTCCACATGGTCTTTCCATAAGTTTCATATTGATCATTTATCATTTTGTGTGACTTGGGTTCAATTCTCACTAGGGCAAGATATAATATATTACCTTATGAGTAAGATTGCTGTTTCAATGTGACTATCAGGGATGGAATTATGGTCAAAATAAGATATTGGGACAGATGGTGATCTCGGTTTTATTCCCAGCAGGGCAGAAATTTTTCTGCCCTATGTCCACTGTATTTCCATCACGTTTTCATTAATGTTGTGTACTAGAATTATAATTATAGTTCTCATACCTAGCTGTTTAAGAATTCTAAATATTATCAAACACCTCGGCCGAGGTGTGAAGAACGCCAATACAAAGAAAGAGACAGCCCGGCAGAGTGTAAGGTTACGGAAAACATAGTTCCCATGCATTTCATGTACTTTCAGCCAGCGAGGTTTTCAGCAGGAGTTTGTACATACTGGTGTGGAGAGATGATATGGGACCTGCACTCATACCCAGAGTCACCAAGAAATTTTAGTACATGTGTTTTAAAGTCTAAGGGCGGAATTAATAGACGTTTTTGTAATACCTCTGTGGCGCTAATTCACGGATTGCGTACTGTGTAAGATAGGGAAAACCGACACTTACCAACGACTTAAGTTATTGATGTTGTCTATTAATTCCGCCCTAAATCTTGTAGGAACTGAGATTCGGACAAATTCAGAATGTTCCCGAATGAGCTTTTATCTTCCTGGGATTAGCTCGTTTTCAGGAAATATCATATAGACTTAGGGCGGAATTAATAGACAACATCAATAACTTAAGTCGTTGGTAAGTGTCGATTTTCCCTATCTTAAACAGTACGCAATCCGTGACTTAGCGCCACAGAGGTATTACAAAAACGTCTATTAATTCCGCCCTTAGAAATTCAAATTTTGGTGAAACACAAGCAGAAAAAGCACAGGTGAAGCACAGAGCAGAAAAATTCCTGCCCCGCTGGTGATCGAACCAAGGTCACCATGCGTGCAATGCCTAGCGCTAAATCATTGGGCAACGGTGACTACTCACAAATCGCTTCTCGGCCTTTTGGTTAAGATGTAATATCACAAAAATAAGTATTAATTAATTAATTTTAATAGCAATCGCGTGATAATGGCCAGTTTGAAAAATTTTCAAGTATTTTTTTTAGGAATAATTCAAATTTATTTCAGTCTTTATTACAGAACTTTTATAAACTTAGCACATCAGGATAAGATTTTATGAAGAACAAGGACAAGGATAATTAAATAATGGGCAAAAGAATAAAGATGTCATGAAGATAAACAAGTATTTGAATTTTGAAAAAGATAAACATTTTATCTTCGTTTACGATTTAAAAATTCCAAAGAAGAAATTCTATAGTATTTTCAATATTTTTTTCTCTTTGGGAAGCCAATCGGTCCTCGAATCACTGATTCGTGAATCAAGGTTACTTCCTCAAATTGAGTGCTCCGAATCACCTGCGAATCAGAGATTGGAGATGATAAAACCCGATTCGTCGAGCCAATCCGGAGTTCGAGCGAATCCGGGGTGAATCTTGGATGATAAAATCGGCTATTAATCAAGGTTCTAAAAAGTACACTCGTTCAATACTACCTATTATAGTAATAATCGTGAGTATAGGCTATAGGCAGGTATCTAGCGCAGGTATAAATCTTTGTATGTTCATTATTTTTTCAATGTTGTTTCACCTCAGATTACGGGAGAAAGTAAATAGCCGATTTTATCATCCAAGATTCACCCCGGATTCGCTCGAACTCCGGATTGGCTCGACGAATCGGGTTTTATCATCTCCAATCTCTGATTCGCAGCTGATTCGGAGCACTCAATTTGAGGAAGTAACCTTGATTCGTGAATCAGTGGTTCGAGGACCGATTGGCTTCCCAAAGAGAAAAAAATATTGAAAACACTATAGAATTTCTTCTTTGGAATTTTTAAATCGTAAACAAAGATAAAATGTTTATCTTTTTCAAATTTCAAACACTTGTTTATCTTCATGACATCTTTATTTTTTTGCCCATTATTTAATTATCCTTGTCATTGTTCTTCATACACCTGTCATCTTATCCTGATGTGCTAAGTTTATAAAAGTTTTGTAATAAAGACTGAAATAAATTTGAATTATTCCTAAAAAAAAATACTTGAAATTTTTTCAAACTGGCTATTATCACGCGATTGCTATTAAAATTAATTAATTAATACTTATTTTTGTGATATTACATCTTAACCAAAAGGCCGATAAGCGATTTGTGATAAGTCACCGTTGCCCAATGATTTAGCGCTAGGCATTGCACGCATGGTGACCTTGGTTCGATCCCCAGCGGGGCAGGAATTTTTCTGCTCTGTGCTTTTTTTGCTTGTGCTTCACCACTTTTCCTGAAAACGAGCTAATCCCAGGAAGATAAAAGCTCATTCGGGAACATTCTGAATTTGTCCGAATCTCAGTTCCTACAAGATTTAGGGCGGAATTAATAGACAACATCAATAACTTAAGTCGTTGGTAAGTGTCGGTTTTCCCTATCTTACACAGTACGCAATCCGTGACTTAGCGGCACAGAGGTATTACAAAAACGTCTACCGCCCTTAAAGTCTTAAAGTCTAAGGGCGGAATTAATAGACGTTTTTGTAATACCTCTGTGGCGCTAAGTCACGGATTGCGTACTGTGTAAGATAGGGAAAATCGACACTTACCAACGACTTAAGTTATTGATGTTGTCTATTAATTCCGCCCTAAAACACATGTATTAAAACTTCTTGGTGACTCTGGGTATGAGTGCAGGTCCTATATCATCTCTCCACACCAGTATGTACAAACTCCTGCTGAAAACCTCGCTGGCTGAAAGTACATGAAATGCATGGGAACTATGTTTTCCGTAACCTTAAACTCTGCCGGGTTGTCTCTTTCTTTGTATTGGCGTTCTTCACACCTCGGCCGAGGTGTTTGATAATATTTAGAATTCTTAAACAGCTAGGTATGAGAACTATAATTATAATTCTAGTACACAACATTAATGAAAACGTGATGGAAATACAGTGGACATAGGGCAGAAAAATTTCTGCCCTGCTGGGAATAAAACCGAGATCACCATCTGTCCCAATATCTTATTTTGACCATAATTCCATCCCTGATAGTCACATTGAAACAGCATTCTTACTCATAAGGTAATTTATTATATCTTGCCCTAGTGAGAATTGAACCCAAGTCACACAAAATGATAAATGATCAATATGAAACTTATGAAATGACCATGTGAACGACACACAAAAAAACGTTCAAAATGCTTTCAGAAATGTTAGCATTCAAAATGTAAAAAGTTAACAAAACAACATCGCAATTTTCGAAAAATCAGAGGCTTTTATGAGAGTTTTCGTATAATTGCGATGTTGCCGTAACGCCAATCATGATTCGCGAACTCGAGCTTGAATTTTCGTGATAAAACCCGATTGGTGGATTCGTGAACCCTCGAGATTCGAGGGTGGTTGGCGAATCAGTGATTGGTGGAGTTGTGATAAACTCGGCTATAAAAGCAAACAAATTTCAAAGGGATGACGGCAACACTGTAAAACAAGACGCGAAGCTTGAAAAGGCACCACTAAACGGTAGACTTTTTTGTCACCTTCTAGAATCAAAATAATAATTTGTTTAACTGTAGAAAACACCGGTTACCTCAAAATGTTGCAAGCAGCTGTTGCAAGGTTATCACTGCATGAAACGTTTTGTTTCGGACAGTTGCGAGGCGTTTTGCAACGTTCTGTGCACCGCTCTTTTTTTGGAATCAATTGAGATTTAATTTACTGACACCGACGGCACCGACCTCAGTAGCTTGATGGATTAGGCGGCGGACTTGTAACCTGGAGGTCGGTGGTTCAAGTCCCGGTTTAAGCGTAGAGATCTAGTAAAGCGAGTTTGAGTAGTTGTGATATCACGAAAGTGATTAACACAAATATGATAAACATTCGGAATTTGGGACGAAATCTTGCACACTTAAGAGTTGCAACAAAGTTAAGTAGAGAGTCAGTTCACCAATCACACCAATTAGTAAAACATACTCACTTGCCATGCAGACCACAGCGTCTACAGTAGCTGCTGTTTCATGGCTACGAAATGAAATAAACTGAAACACTCATCTAGGAGAAAAAAATCTTCTGTGGTAAAAATGAAGTTGCTTTTCAATTGATATGTTAACCTTACTGAGGCCAGGTGAGGTTAATGTGAAATTCTGTGTATTATAATTAGGCGAGCGAATGGCGCGATATTATAGTAGTTGGAAATACACAAGGGAACCAAGATATTATGTTAATAAGAAGACTCATTTTAAGAACTCGATTTTTAGGGCGAAATTAATAGACGTTTTTGTAATACCTCTGTGGCGCTAAGTCACGGATTGCGTACGGTGTAAGATAGGGAAAACCGACACTTAGCGAGGACTTAAGTTATTGATGTTGTCTATTAATTCCTCCCTTAATATTGTTTAAAATAGTGATTACTTGAGAGAGGCTCCATACTCCAGTAAATTGTGAACGGGGCTTATATATGATTGAAAACTTCCGATCTCCGTTTTGCAGCACAAACCGGCAACACTGTACAGGGTTCACCATATTGACATATTGAAAAGGATTCGACAAGTAAACAAATCAAATTTCTCTCTCGTCCGATCAACGTGTGCTGAATTCGTGTCGGTGGAGGAAAATCCTGTTCAAATCTTCAGGACTTTTCCTGCGAAGCCTTAAATAAATCCATCAGCATGGTTGCCCCCAAGAAACAGGTAATATTGAATGACTATCCTTTTCCATTAATTTAACCCCGGACTTGTCATTAATTGTATTGTAGTTCCAGCTTACATACCACGTGGTGTGCTGTATGAATGGTTGGGCACTGCACCCTCTCAAGTTATTTTTCATTTAATTTTGGAGTATCATTTGAATTGTGAACAGCCTTCACCGTTTTGAAGAGCACTTCTAGTTTATGTACCCTGATTTTTGAAAATCAACTTTTAAAGAACCTCTCCAGCATTGAATGCACTCTCTTGTAGGATCACCAAAGTAAAGCAACGTCCAGGAGATTTGAGGCTGAGTGAGGTTATTGTGGGTAGCAGGTTCATGTGTTCCTTGGGAAATGAGGGTAACACCTCTGTTGTGTTATGACCATGCAGTTGAAAGTGATGCCAAACCAAATGAAAAAACCCCAGTCTGACTGGTTGATTTCATGAATCTTTATTTTGTTTAGTAGTTTATATGATGGTTTCCCTCTTCATAGCAAGTGACAGCTTTCTCATTGAGTGAACATATTCAATTATGAAGTCACTTTTATTTTGGGAGAATCCTTCCTGGTAATCCCTAAATAACCCATGACCTCAGTGTATCCAATTTTCCCAGGCCTGAAGAATGTCAGTTCCTGATTCTGAGTTGCCTACTTGTATTTTGAGTGTGTTCAGTATATATTTCCCGAAATAAATAATCCAGAGGGCCAGGTGTATCCGTGCATTCTCTATGTGTGTTCAAACCAAAGATTCGCATGATTAAATTTCATTTTGTTTTCATATTCTGCATTTTCCAAGTTATTTCTTCTGTTTTCTATGTGAAGAGATATTCACCAATAATGCTACATCAAACTGTGAGGATAAATGTCATTGGGTTCAATGTATTTCTTACTGAACCTTGCATTTTTGTCTCAATAGTATCATCTGCTGTTGTGTTAATGCCTGTTACACTAATAAATTAAATACCATCAATTTCCCATGATTTATGTCAACTTGTAACTGAGAAGCACCAAATGTAAAACACTTGATCAAATATATCTTAATAAACCTAAGCCCTTGTTAAGTAGTCATGTGATTATGCTTTGTAATATTGTCTGTACACCATCTGATATTATATAAATGATGGACTCAATTACACATTAATATGATGACATTCTTAATTGATATTATTACATTAATTTTTAATGATGGGTAATATCAAAACCTATGAAAAAGTAGAAAAAAAAAAATGAGGAAACATTTTTTCTATGTATGAAATTAGGCATTTGTAAGCCCAAAGCTGAATTTTGAAAAATATTGAAAGGATTTGTTCTAAATAAAGTTGCACCTCCAAATTAGTTGCTTCTGACATTTTCCTGTGAAGTGATTGACCGCATAGGTGCTACATTAAATAAAAGATGCTCCCTGAGGTGGAAATTACAAATTTTCTACTGTGGAAGTGTATTTTTACAAGAAATTTTAAAATATAATGATAAAATTGGCACTGAAAGTCATATAATCATGGTTAAGATATTTCACTATTCTTCTTTAAATTGATGAATTGTAAGTAAAGGAAATCTCTTGTTAACTATATTATTGTAGACAAAAATCCACATTGTGTACAAATAGACCAAATATAATAATTCACACCTTGCATCTTCAAATTGATTTCTTCATATTTCACTGTGCTGTGAAGAGATTGACCGCACAGATGCTAGACGAAGCATTGAGAACATTGTCTTGATATGTAGCTATTTTATGCTACATTATAACATTTTGTTCTTACAACAAAATCTATGAAAAAGAAAACATTTTCCTAATGTCAATGCAACATTTTTTTATCTTGAGTAAATAGAAACATGGTGAATGTCTTGTTGAGATGACAAACTTAATGCTACAATTTTTAAAAAGACAAGAGCCAGCCATGTTTATCTTTTGGAAAAAAAATGGATAAAAAAATCTTTTGGATAAAAAAAAAAAAAAAATATTTCCATTTTCTTCCAAGTTTAGCTTCCTGACTATTCGTGAAAGAAAAATGTGTTTTGGTACTTTTAAAGGTACACATTGAAAAAAATGAAAACTTAACTTTTAAAATGAAATATTTTTTTTCTAATATGAGCTACAAGGCCAGATAGTAAAACAACCAAAGAAAAAGGCTGAAAGATGACAAAAAAAAAACATTTTGTGCTGCTCAAACAGTCTCCTTGTAAGGTGTTTAGGGGGTCTAAGCTGAGATCTTTTTTTTTGTTGATATTAGCTACAAGGTCATAAAGATACATAAAACAACCAAGAAAAAAGACTGACAAAAAAAAGACACTTTGTGCTGCCCAAACAGTCTCCTTAAAACTTTGTAAGGTGAAATTAGCATACCTCTGGTATAAATTTTAATATTGAGCTGGTCATCAAAACCAGACAACCACCACATTTTTAATTTTTCTAACAGAAAAAGAAAAGGTTTGGTTATTAAAAAATCTAAACCAATCAATGTTATTTATTTTATCAATCAAAGTTAAAATTTGACATTTTTTTGTGTTGAGAGTATCTGTTCATATATGTGATTCTTGGCTATTTACCAAATTTCAGAAAAAGGCTTTGGAGTCCATCAACTCCAGGCTGGCCCTGGTGATGAAGTCCGGCAAGTACGTTCTTGGCTACAAGCAGACTCTGAAGACCCTGCGTCAAGGCAAAGCCAAGCTGATCATCATTGCCAACAACACACCTCCTCTAAGGTGAGACTGAGAAGTAGACTTGTGTTGATACAGTCTATGGAGTAGTCTCTAGCCGACTCTTTTAAACTGTGATGGTTCGAGTCAGTTGCATTGCAACGTGCTTTGTATTGATAGAAGTTCTATGTTATGAGCATAGTTGCCTCAGGTAATTTTTGAGTGTCCACCACCAACACTAATGCTCATGGTTTTTTTTGTTGTTGTTGAAATGGTTTAATCTGGAGATGCTACTATTTTCTTTAGTAAAAAAAAAAAAAAATATACTACACATTACTATCAAATAAAAATAATTGAAAAAGTTTTTCTAATATCTAATTCTGTGGTATATGATGAGCCTTCCTGAATGATTATATTCTTGATAGGGATTGCCGTCTGAAACAAACATGAAGCAACGTCATTCCTCTGATACCACAATAAAAAAATCAACCTATTTTTTTCCTTCTATTATTATTACTTCAAATTACTCATTTAATGAGTGAATTTTTAGTAACAAAATTATGAACCTTGGGGTGAATTGAGCCTGTCAGTGTTACTTGACCCCAGACTTGATAATTGGGTTTATGGTGCCTTTTTTACCTCATTTTCCTATGCTTCTTGAATATTTTAACATACAATTATGGCAATATCATGAAAAAAAAAAAACAAACGAAGGCCATGAAGTCACCTCACTTTATGATACCTTTCTTTTGAAATAATTCATGTAATCAGGTACTGCCCAATATAAGTGAAATTATAATGGTACATGATGAGCCTTACTGAATGATAATATTCTTGATAGGGATTGCCGTCTGAAACAAACATGAAGCAATGTCATTCCTCTGATGCCAGTTGATACTTTATTTAACATAAGATCATACTAATTATTTTTTTTTCAAACCATTTTTTTTTTTCATCATGTTTGTTTGTGTTCTGTAAAATTATTGGTGAAAATGTTAATCATTTTCCATTATATACATATATATAAATAATAAAAAAATGTTGTAAAGCTCCAGTAGTGACTCTGTTTACTAGTTTTATTAATATCAAATGAAAATTTCCAATGTTTTTTTCAACAATAAAATTAATGTAAAATGGAATATCAATAACTTACTGGTATATGATGAGCCTTCCTGAATGATAATATTCTTGATAGGGATTGCCGTCTGAAACAAACATGAAGCAACGTCATTCCTCTGATACCAGCTGTGCCATCAGTATAAGTTTATTGATGAATATTTAGAACATACCTGGACACCTGTTTTGATCTTATAAGCTCTCATAAGCAGGGGTAGTTCTTAATATCATTAGTTCTGAATATAAGTACCATCAATCTAAAATCTATTTTATTTAGTATAAATTGAAAAGTGGTACTAGATTTACACATATTAGAACATACTTTGACAGCTGTTTACAGCTTAATTGATGGGCAGTTTTAGTGAGAAGTATTTTATATCGAAGCAAGCCTAGGGGGTCATGAGTTAAGATTTTAATTTTTTAAACCTTTTTTTCTTTCTTGTGATTACAGAAAGAGTGAGATTGAGTACTATGCCATGTTGGCCAAGACTGGAGTGCATCACTACACCGGAAACAACATTGAGCTTGGAACAGCCTGCGGTAAATACTTCCGAGTCTGTACACTGAGCATCACTGACGCTGGAGACTCTGACATCATCCGTACCATGCCATCAGAACACTAGATGTCATACGCACTGAGCCTTGTTAACCCATGTTGTGTGAAGTCATTTGTGCAACAAAATCCTGCACCATGATGAGACACTTGTAATATAGTTTTTATAACAATAAACATCATGAATTTGTTATTTTTCCACAAATTGTGTTAATTTTTTTCATCTGGGATTGATATTTAGATTTATATATTGGTCAAATAACTGGGGAAGGTGAAATTTTCAGTAAGGGTTCATGATGAAATGGTTGGGTCTGATGCCCATGGGCACTGAATATGCAGGGTATTCATAAAGTCCCACCCCTCCGGATCTCAAGGAAGGTTGATATTATAGAAAAACGCAAAAAACCCCTATTTTTTTTTTTTTTAATACATCTACACTGATATATCCTTTGGGAGGATATATCAGCAATAACTGATGTGTACTTATATTAAACTATATAATGAATGTCGGCCTATGAACAGTGTTGTTATACCTGTCCATGGCGCGGACTATAGGGGATTTGAACATATATGTTTCTTTTCTGTTTGGTATTTCAAAAAAAATGTTTTGATTTTCCCTAAGTCTGGTGTCGGGTATCTTTACGGTAAGTTTGTTTTTTATATAGGGACAGTCAATTTGACCTCGGCACACATTTTCGAGTAATTTTATTTCTTGTTCGTTTCTTCTTTTTTCTAGTGTATCAAGGCATATGTGTTCTAGTAGTAGGTCATATTCAATATAATTAGGGTATAGGGGGTACATTCCATTTAATTTAAAGAACAAGAATCTAACAAAGTGTGACTGGATTCTTTCTATGGTTTTAGTACCTACTTTTGTGTATGGTGACCAGAGCACACCGCCGTATTCTAGATTGGATTGGACTAGGGATTGGTAGAGAAGTTTTATGGCATCTGGGTCTGACATAGGTTTAGAATAGCGGTAGATCATACCTAGTTTTTGGAATGCTTTTTGAGTAATGTTTTGGCGATGTGTATCAAAGTTCAAGTTATTCTGGAATGTTATGCCTAAGTCTTTATATTGTTCAACTTGTTTAATTGGGATGTTATTTACTTTATAGGTGTATTGTATGGTATTGGTTTTCTTATTGGTGTAGGACATACTAAAACATTTATCGGGATGAAAGGTAAGCCCTATAGTTGCAAGCCATGTAGTGATGTTTATGATGTCTTCTTGAAGGAGTTTGCAGTCTTCTTGTGTTTTTATAATTTTAAATATTTTTAAATCGTCTGCGTATAATCGTATTTCAGAATGTTGTACGTGGTGAGTGATGTCGTTATAGGTCATGATAAACAGGAGACTACTGAGTTTGGATCCTTGGGCAACGCCTGAGGTCTGGGAGATGGTGGGGGATAAAAAGTTGAGATATTTAATTTTGATTTTCCTGTCTTTTAAGTAGCTTGCAAATAATTGAATAAGGGGAGTTTCCATGCCTAAGTTTATCATTTTTTTTAGGATAGCATCATGTAATATTTGGTCAAAACATTTAAGGACATCAGTATACAGGGTGTGCACTTCGTTTTTGTTCGTGATAGCTCTCACTGTATAATCCACGAACTCTATGAGGTTTGTTATGGTGGACTTATTGTTCACAAAGCCATGTTGTTGGTGAGATACATGTTTGAAAATGAAAGGTGAAATTTTAGTGTATAGAGTGCTTTCCATTATTTTTGCTAGGGCATTTAAGTTTGATATGGGTCGATGATTAGTTATGTCTTGGCTGTTGCCTTTTTTCGGGACTGGGGTAACAACGGACTCTTTTAGTTGAGATGGGAAGATTCCAGATTCTAGGGATGCATTTATAATTTTGGTGATGGGAAGTTTGAGCTGATCTGAACATTGGAAAAATATTATTGGGGGAATCTGGGGAGTCTGGCAATTTCAAATCCTACATCGTTTTCTGTTATGGTTTGTATTTTAAACTGACTAGTAGAAGCACAAGTTAGGTTAGGTGAGTATGACGATGTGATCGGGTGATATGATTTTTGAAAATGATCCGCAAAGGCTTCAACTATTTTTTGTGGATCAGTCATAGGATTACCATTGTAAACTAAAGTTTTCATAGGAGGTTCCTTTTTCTTTTCTTTTGTATAATCCCAGAAGGGTTTTGAGTTTCCTTTTTTTATTTCGATGGATATAAATTCTATGTGCTTTTTGTAATCAGTCTGAATTAGTTTTTTGATTGTTTTTCGTAATTTAGAGTAGTCGGTTATTTGGTTATTATTTTTATGTTTTATTTTTCGAATTCTTTCTTTTCTTTTATACGATTTTATAGTATTTTTTGTCCACCATAGCGGGAAGTTGTGTTTTCGTGTTCTTTGTTTGTAGATAGGTATACTAGAAGAAAAGGCGTTTTTAAGTTTAGTGTAAAACAGTTCAACTTTTTGGTCAACATTCGTTTTTCTGTCCATTTCGTTCCAGTCTATTAAATCTAGTTCCGATTTTAATTTTTCGTAGTTTGTATTTTTATAATAGAATTGAGAGTCAGTTGTTGTGTTAATTATTTTTTCTTTCTCAATAGTTTTGGTCATCATCATATTGAAGATGAGTGGAGGATGGTGTGGGTCAGTGTCAACTAGCCCATGTGATTGTTCTACTTTAATATTAATTGTTTTATTTTTTGAGATTTTATTTCTGACAATATTACTTAGGAAAAGATCTAAGGTTTTATCGTTAATATTTTTTACAGTATTATAGGTTTGAAGATCGAAAAATTGCATTATACTGGAAAGGTGGTATAAACGTGACGTTGCATGTGAAAGGTAGGTGTCGGGGTGGAATTCGGCTAAATTAAAATCACCTAAGAGTATTATATTGTTATCTAATAGTTCATCTTGGTTTGATAAGTATTCAACGAGATATTCTAAAGTTTCAGGTTTTACATAAGGGGGGAGGTATAATAGGCCTATGTATATTTGTTGACTATGGATTGTGCACTTAACCCATAAACTTTCTATAGAGTTGGTACAAATGTTCCATTGTTGTTTTGTAACCACGCTAATTGATTGTTTAAATGCGAGTATTAATCCTCCTCCTTTTCTTTTGCCTGTTTGTTCAAAGGACCTATCCTGTCTGAACACATTATAGCGAGAGTCAAAAAGCTCACTAGAGTGGACGTCCGGCGATAGCCAGGATTCCACAATTGCTATAATATCATAATCTTCGGACATCATGCTAAGATAGAAATTATTCGTTTTACCTTTAAGGCCTCTTGTGTTCTGATAAAAAATTCGAACATTTTTTTCTTTGTATATTTTTGGTTTATATACTTCTTGTATTTTATTTTTGTGGATATGCGTTTCTTTTACTCTCATACGAGAGTTGTCAGAATCATGGGAAAAGTCTGTCCTGATTGAGGAGGAATAACAGTTTTATTTGTGAATTGAGAATTTCTCAACACCGGGTGGTTTATCATTGGTGTATTATATTGGATTGGAGGTGGTGGATAGCGGTGGTTTTTTTTTTTTACATAATCCGGAGTTATTGGTTTAGTTAATTGGTAGTATGGGGGAGGTTGTGTGAATTTTATGTTTGCTTTATTTTCAGGTGGATTAATTTTCTGAAGAAGAAAAAAAAATGCCCACATGGCCCCAGTCAGGCTGGGCATGAACAAACTTTAAAATATGGAATGGTATGACTTGTGGCATATTTTTTTTAGAAGCCTCATTAAGAGAAGTTCATTGTAACAAATTTCAGTGAGCTTTGAGATACAGGGCTGTCCTGGCTTTGAGATGGCTGTCCTGGTTAATATCCCTATATTTTGACCTTTAACTTGGTAACCGTAAGTTCCATAAGGGTAAAATTAGTTCATAATAACTCTTTATATTAAGATCTCTCACACAAGTTTTAACTTGATTATTTTGTTTTTCGTTGAAACTTTTCCGACTGTTCGTCCAGCGGACAGAAGAAACTGACCAGAAACATATTAGGTCGAGTTATAACTTGTTCGAAAAGTCTCGCCATAAATTTCATCTTTCTGGAACTAACTGTTAACAAATTTTAGGTCGTAATGTATGGATATTAATTACCCAGGATTGCCGTTTTGGTGAAATTTGAAAAAATCAAGACTTGAATTTTTGTAGAGTCGTTGAGAAAAAAATATATTTGTATTCAGTAGTGAAATGTTGTGATATTTTTTAATTAAAACCTATCGAGTGGGTTATTGAATGAAAGGTCTCGATGTCCTCATGCTTAATTGAACATTATTTTATTATGCGATTTTCCTCAAGTATTCTGAGTACTTTGCCCTTTGGATTGCAAATCGCAGAATATTATCTGTAAAAAAAAATGAATCCGTGTGAGGTTTACAGTTCGCAGAACCACAAGTTTACAAAAAGGACGATCGGTTTTTTCTCTTTATTACTAGGGAATCGGGAACCAAAATGAATACATGTGGCAACACTGTAAGTATTAGTGATGCTCTCTAGTGGCCAAAAGTGAAACTATTGTGGTGGCTTGTGAGTAGTATATAAAAAGCGAATTTTCTGATAGGCCGTTGCTAGAAGCCCGCCGATTGAAACTGAGGTTGACCGCTACGCAGCGTTCGTGTAGCATCCTCTCAAAGTTTGAAGCTTCCTAATATGAGTATTGGCAGCTGAATGGTTAGTTGGTTGGGAGCGCTTCCAAAGCCGAACACGGTTGCTTTTATTTTTTTGGATGTCAGCCGAACAGTTCCATTATTCGCGGAATTACTATTAATTTTTCAGTCTAAATGTTGTGTTTCGTTAGCCAGCTAGGATAGCTTGGGTGAGGGGCTTAGGTTAGGTTGAAATTAGTGCAGGGTTAGACCGGGTCGCTGCGCGACCCGGCCTAACCACCTGCACTAATTTCAACCTAACCTAAGCCCCTCACCCAACCATCCTACCCAACAAACTGAAGTCAGTGATCTATCGTGCAATTTCACCTCGTTAACTTTACCTAACCCTACCTTTGCCCATTAAGTCTCATAAAAATAATTATTATTTTAGTTTAAAAATTATAATAATAATAAAAGAAAAAATCATTAATAAAAAAAATGTTACATCAGTTTAAAAAATTAAAAAAAAAAAATTGACGAGAGCATGATTTGAAGATATACCCTCAACACGCGCGTCATAAGCGACATGCTTATACCGCATCGCTACCCAACAGTTGAGAACGAGTGTCAAAATAAGTATTACATAAGCATGAATTTGAATACCGCGGGTAAAAACTTGATAAGGATGCTACACGAACGCTGCGTAGCGGTCAACCTCAGTTTCAATCGGCGGGCTTCTAGACACTTCGTTTCTGATAACCATAGGAATATTGCCGGCTCATCAATACTTTTTTGAACACGAGCCGTTATTTCCATTAAATGTTCACGCATGCGCTGATAAGCTTTGATTTTTTTGTATATCCGCCATTTCTACGTGTGAGATAATTATCGAATTTAAAATGAAATGAGCCATAACTCTTTTCTTCCTACATCAAAGATTAGTTAGGGTCTGACAAAATCTAAACTTTTTGACTTGAATTTTACCCAGACCGCCCTGAGTCCGATTCAGATTTCATTGGAGACTACACATTTCAAACGACAAATTTCTCGAAAGTTTGACAACTTCGAACACCGTAGACATTTTATAGTTTTTTCCTTACATTTTTTAAAAAACAATTTATAAATGAAGTAAAAAAGATAAACCAACTATTGCTTACGGTTTCTAGAAGAAACTTCAAACGTGATTTTCGTTTGAACTTTTATGGACAGCCTTCGAGTTGCGACTAAAAGTGCAAATTGTGATAGCTCAAACTAAAGTGTGTGTGAAACTACAAGTTCCTTTCCTTCCATCAATTTTCTTTTCGTTTTAAATTTAAATTTTATATCGGTTCAATACCTAGTGGGTATGTCAACAAGCGTAGCTGAACAGGTTGGTATAACTTTATTTCACAGGCAATTTCTTTGATCAATTAGAACCATGGATTTGTTAATATGAAAGGAGAAAAAGAATGCTATATCCAAACTTCCTGCTCTTAGGTTATGGCAGAGTACAATGGCCCCTCAAATGAACTTGCCTCTGTGACCATTGTCTAGTGATGAGCTCAAACTGATAGCAATGAAGCTAATTAAATAACAATGTATTGTTACCAGTGAACTTGGAAGTATTGTAAAGTGTTAAGTATTATTTGAGACATCACAATTGCCTTGGTTACATCCTCTGAATCTTCTATGTGTTGAGTTAATAGCAAAAGAAATAAAAATATTAATATTGTATTTCTATTCATCTTTGGCTTTGTTGTTCTAACTGATGCTTTATAAGTCTGTCTCGGTAGCTCAGTGGTAAAGGCGGCACTCTGTGAATCCAGAGATTCCAGAAGTCGTGGGTTCGAAACCCAGCCGGGACATGACAAGTTATCCTCCCATTTGGGAATTTTACCACATAATAATGTGTCTTGAGCTTACTGTTGGAATAATGGGACTTTAACTGTCCTATTCGGGCAGTATAAATAAGGCGATATTATTATTATTATTATTATTATTATTATAAATTATTGTGCACATCACATTATGCAAAGTCGACACATCTCAATTGTGAATTATTACCCTCTTGACACCACCCACAACATTTCTTATCTACCCTGTGTTACGTGAGTGACTGATAAGTTGTCCCTGTGTCTAAGGTGTCACACTCAAGCTAGATATAATCAGCATTTCTCTTCATTTTAAAACAGCACAAAGGAGTGATCAAAAACTTAGACTCAATTTATCAAGAGACTTTTTAACTTACTCAAATAGGTACTAACTATACTTGAATAAGTACTAACATTAATGTTGAGTTTTACCAGTTTTAAATAGTAGCTTGAATTTAATTAGAGATTCACTATTATTGAAATTAAGGGTGAAAGTAATGGACAAATTCTAATTCCCAAGTCATTACTTAGGGCGGAATTAATAGACAACATCAATAACTTAAGTTGTTGGTAAGTGTCAGTTTTCCCTATCTTACACAATACGCAATCCGTGACTTAGCGCCACAGAGGTATTACAAAAATGTCTATTAATTCTGCCCTAAGGCTAAAAGGCATAACCATAATGACTGGACTCAACATGGTTTTAATTATAATTGTATCTGCTGTCAGGATTCAGACAAGACTTTACTAATGTACCAATTAAAAGACCAATTAAATTTAAGTAGGGTATTGTTAAATGTTAGTAATGTTGGTGTTGAATTTGAAATACCTAAATTTCAAAGAAATCAGACAGGAATAAATTATTAATACACCCCCAGCTGTAGCCAATCTAGTTTCAAAATAATAATAATAGATCCAATTCAGATCACAGTAATTACATATCTACCCTAAATTAAGAATGTAAATTTTGTTAATTACTTTTTAAGTTTAAGATAATGCAATTAATTTTGTTCTCTATCTCTAGTTCATTTGATTCATAATGTTATTGGAAGTAAATCAATACTTCCAATAACATTTTTATCGTGATTCAATTGAAGCTTGTAAAAAAAAAAAAAAAAAAAAAAAAAAATACAATGCCATTACACATTGAGAGAAAAGACAATTTATAAACACAATGACTGTGGGTATAAACATGACAAGAGTAAATGATAACTTGTACTGTATTTTATGTAAATTAATATAATTCATACTTAAATTATTATTTCTCTCCTTTATATTTTAACTTTTCAGGCAGTTATTGGCTAATATTTTTGATATAGTTTCCCTCTCTCATAATCTCTTTTTTCCTTATTGTGAGGATAAAACTAAAAATGAACTATTCTTTTCTTTTCAGCACCTGAAATCTCAAGGAAATCAGCAACAAGGTAAATTTATTTAATTTTTTATGTAAATGTTTATATTAAAATAAAACCAATTATGTATGGTTTCAACATAGTTTTTGTCAACATAAGGATCATAAACCATACATTTTTGAAAAAAAAAACCATGTATGTTTTATGATCCTTAGTCTTATAAAAATGATTCTGGGCTTCTGTAGGTAACTCACTGTGTTATTCTTTTACCATAAACAAATGTAAACATAAATAGACCGCAAGAAATATTCTTCTCCTTTGCGATGGTGATGCGCTATGTGGCATTTCCATCCAACTGGGGTTTGTTTCCACACTTCTTAATTCTACACACTATGGTTGCATTTTTTTTTTTTTTTTTTTTTTTTTTTTTTTTTGAATATTTTTTTTTCTTCTTTTTAATATATATTTTATTGAGCAATAAGGTATAATAACATAATTTATGTATACATACAAGATCATGTGTCAGTTCCAGTCTTACAGTCTAATTGACTTTGACTGACATGATGAGAAAATAAATGAGATCTAGATTAGGAAAAAGAGATCTAAGATGAATAACTTAGGAAAAAAATAAAAACCTAGCTAAGTTGAGTTGGAGGCAATTTTATTTATTTGTTTAATATTTGATGTTGATAAGGAAAGGAAAAACTTGTCAGACTGGCATCGCTGGCATGTTGCTTTCAGTTATGGTAAGTATTATAGGTTTTTGATACAGATTACGGTATCAGAGTATGACTAGGGAATGCAGCAATAAATTGTGTTGTGCATCACCCTTTTGTATTTGATTTTGTTAGGTATGGTGTAGGAGCAGAGGGATTTGAGAACAGAAATTTTTGAATTTTTCGCCTTTTTAAAAAAGTTTGTGGTAAGTTTTTTTGTGTAGGGCTCGAGGTATGGGGTTTTAGATTCAGAATGAAGATAAGAAATTTTAGTAGAACGTCTTTTCTTGAGTGCAATACGATATGGTTGCATGTTGACAGCACAGATAATTGAACTTGGGTTAGTTTTAAATTTTGTACATCATGGTGATATTTTTTTCTTTTAAATCAACATTTTAGTTCAAAAATTGTTTTATGAATTTGTTAACTTTTATGAATTGCATAATTTTAAATAGAATAAAGCACCTTCAAGAGTAATCTCTAATTTTACTGAAGAAGTATTCAGTATTCACTGTTGTATAATGTAGATAGAATTTTATTGGTTTTTTTAAAAGTTAAATAGATTGCTCCATCTCTGATAATAATTTGTTCAATAGTCATTTCTAATAGATTTTTGTGAAACTTAGCCATGAAAACCCAAATGTTTAACATATTAAATTATTCAACACAATGTTTCATTTATTCTTATCTATTTCAATGTAAGGGAAGGCATCATCATTGAAAAACACTTTCTTGTTTACTGTACTATAGTAATTTGTGTTTTATTTTCTTAGTGACAAATTTTTAATCGAAATATACAACATTATTACATGACAAACAGGCTTGAGGCATTTCCATGCTGGACTGCCAATGACAGTCATTGGCATAAAAATGCCCTAGCCCTGGTTAACAGTATCTGATATTACACTTTAGATCTTTTACAAATCTTTGTTGGGAAGGATAGTTGGGTGATGGTTTTAGCAGAGTGTTAAGCTTCACTAACTATCTTTACACCCTAGGTAGTATTCCCAGATTAGCAAAACACAAATATCTCTTATCATAGTTTAAATAGTAAAATTTGCCTTGTTTATAGGTCTAAATCACTGTGTCAAGTTATTTTAAGCAGCTGTGATAGTTCATATATCTGATTGACACAAATTGCTCAAGGAGTTACACTCTAGTTTAATATTGACTTCTTGTGTTCACAGCTAATGGTCCCACAAAGTGTGAAAATATAACTGAGTCTGGTAACAATTATGAGTCTTGGAGAGGGTCAACACAGCCTCATCAGGTAAAAATCTAATTATTAATTGAATCAGCAATAGTACTCTAAATAATATTTACTTTAAAAAAAAAACAAGAACAAATGTAAATAATTGAGAAAAAATAACATATGTTAGATTGAAACTTGTTAAAAAAAAGGGAGTCAGAAAAAGCAAGAAAGGAATAATAAAAAATACTGTAATTTATATTGAAATTTGCTTGACTTGGGACTTGAACCACTGACCTCTGATTACTAGTCTGCCACCTTATCAATTAAGCTACTTAGGTCAGCTT
Organism: Bactericera cockerelli; assembly: GCA_024516035.1. Lineage (NCBI taxonomy): Eukaryota > Metazoa > Arthropoda > Insecta > Hemiptera > Triozidae > Bactericera > Bactericera cockerelli. The sequence continues at coordinate 28,359,902 of CM044964.1, read as the reverse complement.
AAATTATTTTTTTCATTTTTTTTTTTCATTATTTATTTAATATACACAATATTTCATCAACAAAATCGTAGTAATATTTTAACAACCCTTTCAGCATAATGCTGGTGTGGGTTGTTTTGAAGCATTTTAAGTTTAAATGCAACTTTGCATTTTCAGTTTAAATACAACCCAGGGATCAACTGCCAATCAACAGTATTTACCTTTTCATTTGAGATCATGACTATATTGTTTCATAACACCTCTTTTAGGTATTTTTATTCAAGTATTTACTATTGTTAGTTATAAATTACCATAGTGCAAGTATTGAAAAACAGGAGATTGAAGTATGCAGGACATGTTACAAGAATGGAGCAACATCAAACTCCAAAAATAACAGTAGTAGAAAAAGTAGAATGTAGAAAATCTCAAGGTAGGCAAAAACTCGGTCGGATGAAAATATCAAGAGAAATGTAGAACAAATAGGATTTGAAAACAAATTAAACCCCAGAAGCAGCACAACAACAAACTGTTTGGAGGCAATCTGTTAAGCAGACTTATGGTCTACTAGGCTTTTTTTCACGGTTTGTACTGGTACTTAAATGTGTTTAACACGCTAGTCTGGTAATCCAGATAGTGTAGGGATCCGTTGGTTTGAATGCATTAATTTTTGCTCATTAATTTGAGTTTGTGATCACATAATAATAAGACTCAAATTGTTGGTTGTTACAAAATGTTTTGAGCATTAACCTCGCCTGGTGGTTTCCTTACACTAAAGAGTGTTATTATTATAATTAAGGATAAATTGAAATTTCTTTTGAATTTTGATCACATAATAATAAGTCTGGGGCTTACTGCTTTAATAACAGGATTCATTAGTCCTAATCGGGCAGTAAAACATTTCTGTGTTTTCTCATTATTATTATTATTATTTTCTCTTCTTTTTTTGTTTGTTGAGAATTTGTTTAGACTGAGAGAGTAAAGGGACTCTTTAGTCTCATCCTTGCAGGATCGACAGAGGATTGTATTGTATAAATATTAGATATATTCTTTCTCTCATAGTATATATTTTATATCTGTATAATATATTTTATTTTAATTTTTATATATTTTTTTTTTATACATTTTATAATTACCTACTTTTTAATTTTTTAATATTATTTTTCTTTGTCATGACGTTGTGAACATACTTTATGTATCAAAAATGCACAATAAAACAATCCTACTTACTTACCTCTCTCTTGCTCAGGGTTATGCCAGTGTTGACAGCAACTACTACTACACAGCAAGTGCCGCTTACCCGACGCATGGCTATGCTTACGCCACAGCAGCGGGAGTGGCGGCCAGCCCGTACCTGAGCAACTACGGTGTGTATCCTGCGCCTAGCCCGAGCCATGCCGCACACTACCAGTCCACTGTGCCTCCAGGTAGAGTAGTATAGGAATAGGAATAAATTTTATTTCATTTCACATTTTTTTTATCATTAAAATCCCCTTGAAGTACAATACCTGTTGTACTTTTAGGGGATTTTAACAGTTTTATTAGAGTGTGCATTATTAAATTTTTATTAGAGTGTGCAAACATACAATTTTTTTTTTTTTTTTTTTTTTTTTTTTTTTAGGAGGAAGTGGTATAGTTGTCTTTATTTATATGTAATACAAGGTCTCATCTTTTTTCATTGGTAGCACTGACAGTATGCTTCCAGCATTGCCTCTTTGAGTGACAATGCTGATTTGTTGTATTAAAAATTCACTGGCTCTGCTGTTTCCAGTTTTTTCTATGAGCTTTTTTCCAATGTCCTTGACACATACAATTATGTTATATACACTAGTAGTAATAGTAAATCCGTGTCCGTGGGATAGATAGATAGATAATTATAGTTGTATTTATTTTAAAATAAAATGTTACAACGAGGTTGGCAATAATAATGATACAGGATAAAAATAAATAAATGATAAATTAAACTTCTTACAGAACAATAAATAAATGCAAGTAACTAATGCATTTTTTCTTTGATATGGGTAGCAATAAAACAAAACAAGTAGATATACAATAAATAAAAACAACTTTTTTACAGTACAAAGGGTGAATATTACCAATATACCTATTCTTCTTTGCTAATTATAGGGAAATGAACTAGCTAAAATAATTATTCTAAAGTTTATTCATGTCCGTGGGATAGGCGTGGATACATATATCGCGGTGGTGAGAGGATGATATGGATGATCCAATACTCTTTTCGTTTCCATTGATTCTATGTGGTTTTAGCCCAATATGCTGTGAGCATATTGGGCTCTTTGCTATCAAGTATCAATATGGATGAGGTGTTTTACTTGTAATAAAAAAAAAATCGTGAAATAAAAGTGATTAACAATAAAGTAGTGTAGCTCGGGCTTTTTGGTTTTAATGTCCCGTTTTTGAGTTATTCAAGACGGAGGTTTTACTTTCCATTCGCGAGGAATCGTACCACCTAGCCTAGCAATGGCCAAAACCCCAGCTTCACGTATTTATTACTTCAGAGGAAAACGAATTTTTGTGAGTAAAATTTGTCCAATTCGGGAATCGATTTTTTTTTTTTTTTTTAAAGATAAGTGTTTCACTTTTTTTTTCGTAGTTGTGAAACAGCAGCTACTGTAGACGCTTGCGGTCTGTGTTGTAGCTTGTCCATATGCCTCTCCTCTGATGGGCGAGAAATGACACAATACTTCACATTTAGGTGCTGGGTCAACACGAGCGCTCCGGAAGGTATCTCTTACGAAAATCTGTAACCAAATTTAGTATACATTTTTTTGTTGTCGGCTCGGAGGATCGAACCCGGGACCTTTCGTATGCCAAGCGTGAGTAGGCAAATTCAAAATTTAAAGTCTACAATTTACAGCTAAAAGAACCTTGGATAAAAGATAAGAGCCGACCTCCGTGGCTCAGTGGTTAAGAGCATTGGTTGCTGACCCGGAGGTTGCGGGTTCGAATCCCGGCCGGAGCGGAAAATTCTAACCGAGATTTCCGTTTCCGGAATGGCATGGATGTAAATGTAAAGTGCCCTGAAGTAATGCGAAGAGGTTCCGCGGCATAATTACCTTCTTTTAAAAAAAAGTAAAAGAACATGAAAATTTCTAATTTCTAATAGTAAAAATCAGAGTAGTGCACTTGATATGTTTGTCTCAAACTTATCTTATCTCAAACCCCCAGGGTCGTACTATTACACCAATGGAACGACCAGTGCAGGCGACTATGTTGGATCTCAGTCGTGGAGTCAGCTAGCGGCTACTCCCACAACCAGTAGCACACAGCATGGCTACGCTTCCGCTGTGGCGTATAATTCTCCTGCAGATACTGGTATGTTTCTTCTTCTTCTTCTTCTTTGTGTTAATCACAATAGTGATATATCACAATCACAATAATTTATATCTATCACACGAAACCTAACTATCAAAAGGCCATTAAAAGAGGAAATGCTTCTTGCATCCTCGGTTCCCTTCCGGAAGGACGGTCCCTGGAACAAGTTTTTTTATATTTAATAAAACTAAATAAAACATAAAAAAATATAGAAGTTGTGACTTCTGAACTGCAAAAAAAACTATCAAAAAGAAATATGTGATTAACTGTTTATCTTCCAGGCAAGCTAGCGGAGAGCATGCAAGGCCTGAGCATGACCGGGGGCGGCAGCAATGGGACGGAGCATAGTCTGGCGCCCCCCTCTGTGGCGCCCCCCGCCCCCGTGAAGAAGCAACCCTCCTGGGCGTCCATCGCTAGTCAGCCCGCCAAGCCCCCGCCCACCACCACGCTGCACATCAAGAAGAAGGGTGAGTGATGAGGTCTGTCCCGGTAGCTCAGTGGTAAAGGCGGCACTCTGTGAATCCACAGGTTCCAGAGGTCGTGGGTTCGAAACCCAGCCGGGACATGACTAGTTATCCTCCCATTTGGGATTTTTACCACATAATAATATGTCTTGGGCTTACTGCGCTAGAATAATGGGACTTTATAATAGTCCGTATCGGGCAGTATAAATAAGGCGATATTATTATTATTCTTTTTTTCTTGGCTTCATATATTTAGGGCGAAATAAACGTTGTTGTAATACCTCTGTGGCGCTAAGTCTCAAATTGAATACTGTGTTAGATGGGGAAAATCTATTGATTTCGCCCTTATATATCTAGGGTTTTTTTTAGTTTTAAGATATTTTTTGTATAAATGAAACTTGTTTAAAAAAACATGTCTAACTTTTTTTTCTTTTTCTCTTTTGTACTGGGGCTTTTTCTGTATAGTGGAAGCCATTGAAACCTTGGGAAGCTGCAAGCTTGTTAGGGTTGCCTAGTCTGTTCTCTGTTTATAGTCTCCCAGCGAGACACTGGTCTTAAAATAATAATATTCTTCTACCACCTAACTGTCAGAATTGACGTCTCCTTGTGTAAGGTCCCACAGTCATACATCATATAAACCTTTGTTTAAACTGCTGACAAAGAAAGGAACACGTCTCACTGGTCTTCAATGGCTCTTGTTTCATGGCTGCATAAGTAAAATATCTGTGAAACAATAATCTTTAGAAGTAAAAAAGAAAGATATTTTTTGTAATTCACATACATGATTTTGTATTTATTTGTTTCCTCCCTACCACACAAACTCCGTTTCCTCTCTTTCATATCCAAGTTGTGTTGATTAATCTGATTAAACATTGATTTTAAATATCTCAATCAACATAAAAACGTCAATAAGTCACCATACTTTAAAAGTTACACGTAATAAATTAACTTACCTTTACTTTAATTTTGAATTTCACTCGCAGATTTTGATGGACTTTTAATTTTGGATTTCACTCGCAGATTTTGATGGACTTTTAATTTTGGATTTCACTCGCAGATTTTGATGGACTTTTAATTTTGGATTTCACTCGTAGATTTTGATGTAGACTTTTAATTTTGGATTTCACTCGCAGATTTTGATAGACTTTTAATTTTGGATTTCACTCGCATATTTTGATAGACTTTTAATTTTGAATTTCACTCGCAGATTTTGATGTAGACTTTTAATTTTGGATTTTACTCGCAGATTTTGATAGACTTTTAATTTTGGATTTCACTCGCACATTTTGATAGACTTTTAATTTTGAATTTCACTCGCAGATTTTGATAGACTTTTAACTTTGGATTTCACTCGCAGATTTTGATGGATTTTTAATTTTGGATTTCACTCGCAGATTTTGATGTGTAGACTTTTAATTTTGGATTTCACTCGCAGATTTTGATGTAGACTTTTAATTTTGGATTTCACTCGCAGATTTTGACAGACTTTTAATTTTGAATTTCACTTGTAGATTTTGATGTAGACTTTTAATTTTGAATTTCACTCGCAGATTTTGATAACTTAATTTTGGATTTCACTCGCAGATTTTGATAGACTTTTAATTTTGGATTTCACTCGTAGATTTTGATAGACTTTTAATTTTGAACTTCACTCGTAGATTTTGATGTAGATTTTGATAGACTTTTAATTTTGAACTTCACTCGTAGATTTTGATGTAGACTTTTAATTTTGGATTTGGACACTTTTAATTTTGGATTTGGACACTCGCAGACTTTTAATTTTGGATTTGGACACTCGCAGATTTTGATGGACTTTTAATTTAGGATTTCACTCGTAGATTTTGATAGACTTTTAATTTTGAACTTCACTCGTAGATTTTGATGTAGACTTTTAATTTTGGATTTCACTCGCAGATTTTGATGTAGACTTTTAATTTTGGATTTCACTCGCAGATTTTGATGTAGACTTTTAATTTTGGATTTCACTCGCAGATTTGGTAGACTTTAAATTTTGGATTTCACTCGCAGATTTTGATGTAGACTTTTAATTTTAGATTTCACTCGCAGATTTTGACAGACTTTTAATTTTGAATTTCACTTGTAGATTTTGATGTAGACTTTTAATTTTGAATTTCACTCGCAGATTTTGATAACTTAATTTTGGATTTCACTCGCAGATTTTGATGTAGACTTTTAATTTTGGATTTCACTCGCAGATTTTGACAGACTTTTAATTTTGAATTTCACTTGTAGATTTTGATGTAGACTTTTAATTTTGAATTTCACTCGCAGATTTTGATAACTTAATTTTGGATTTCACTCGCAGATTTTGATAGACTTTTAATTTTGGATTTCACTCGTAGATTTTGATAGACTTTTAATTTTGAACTTCACTCGTAGATTTTGATGTAGACTTTTAATTTTGGATTTCACTCGCAGATTTTGATGTAGACTTTTAATTTTGGATTTCACTCGCAGATTTTGATGTAGACTTTTAATTTTGGATTTCACTCGCAGATTTGGTAGACTTTAAATTTTGGATTTCACTCGCAGATTTTGATGTAGACTTTTAATTTTGAATTTCACTTGTAGATTTTGATGTAGACTTTTGATTTTGAATTTCACTCGCAGATTTTGATAACTTAATTTTGGATTTCACTCGCAGATTTTGATAGACTTTTAATTTTGGATTTCACTCGTAGATTTTGATAGACTTTTAAATTTGAATTTCACTCGCAGATTTTGATGTAGACTTATAATTTTGAATTTCACTCGCAGATTTTGATGTAGACTTTTTATTTCGATATGTATCTGGAATTGAATGAATTTATTCTGATTAATTATTGAGGACTAACTCAGACATTTGTTCAAGGTCATTCTTGAAATTTGATACTTCATGTGCCCCATTTCTCTTTGTTTTTCTCTCTAACGAACTGTTTCTTTGTATCAAGTGAGTTGATATAAGTGAATATAATATCAAAATAATATTTTTCAAAAAATAAAATAATAATAATAGAATTCTACAATTTTATTGGTGTGATGGTCCCCAGCCAACCTGATTGGAAAAGTTGGTTCGTCCCCATGTGCAATCAACCATCGTGAGAACTTGTGCTATTTCTTTTCAAGCCATTAAACCTTTGGGAAACTGCAAGCTAGCCTGGCTTCTTAGGGTGGGCTAGTTCTCTGTTTATAGTCCTCTAGCGAGACACTGGTCTTAAATGTTCCCCCAGCTAAGCGGTATATGAGATCATTGATATTTTCCATGTATTATGAAAAAAAGACACAATATATACATATGTACATACTTACTTTTCAATAGTTCAATTAAATAAAATGAATCCTTTGAAGTAATTTTAGAAAGTATGGTGACTTTTTGATGAAAGACATTAATGAGATATAATTCAATGTTTTGTATCAGATTATTCTTAACGACTTTTTTTAAAAAAAAAATTCTCTCACTCTTTCTCTCTGTCTCTTCTCTCTCTCTCCATCTCGCTCCATCCCCCTCCCCCCCTCTCCCTCCCTGCCTCCCAACAAATTCAAGTATTTTTATGTTGGTAGTGGGATACATTTGATCAATGACTTCTTCGAATGAATTCCACAGTGCAGATTTTCAGAGTAAATCACAATGTAGTAAAGCAGGATGAAATCACAATCACTTCGTAGGTCTGCCAATATCAATGCTTGCTCTGCTTTGCACTTTCTTCTTGAAAAATCCTAAATTTAAAAATATTTTACTTTAATAAACAAGAACAAATAATAGCGAAGTTCAACATTATTCAAAGAATTTTCATCGAGGTTACCGGTTACAAAGTTACAAAATTTCGATCCCCAGGAGGACAGGATTTTTTTTTTGCTCTTTGGATACCCGGGGTCCACTCGATAACTCGTGAGGAAAAATGAGTAGCTACTTTAATGTGAGCCCCGACCTGTGGCAGAATTATGGGCAAAAATGAGATATTAGAATATTCAAGGAAAAAGGAAAAGTTCTATAGATCAGCGCTTCCCACTAAAATTGTGATATAACATAAAGAAACAAATTTATTTATTTTATTATTTGGAGAATCTATTGTTAGAACCTCAGTAACTTGATCGATAAGTTGGCGGACTTAAAATCTGGAGGTCGGTGGTTCAAGTCCCAAGTTAAGCAAAAATTTAGGTCGGAATTAATAGACAACATCCATAACTTAAGTCGTTGGTAAGTGTCGATTTTCCCTATCTTACACAGTACGCAATCCGTGACTTAGCGCCACAGAGGTATTACAAAAACGTCTATTAATTCCGCCCGTAGTGAAGCGAGTTTGAGTAGTTGTGGTGATATAACGATTGTGATCAACACAAATATGAAAATTTACTATTATTATGCCCCAGAAACGCTTTTGTATTACTTCGGGGCACTTTACCTTTACATCCATGCCATTCTGGAAACGGAAAAACTAGGTGAGAATTTTCCGCTCCGGTCGGGATTCGAACCCGCAACCTAGACAGAGGTTTAAATCAGCAATGATTGAAGATGGTGCAGGAGTAGACTTTATATGCCAATAAATAAATATATCAGTATTTCATGAGGAAAAAAAAAACTAAAAATGATCTTAACTATTGAGCCACGGAGTACGGCAAACTAGTACTAATTTTACTTGCTGTGTGGGTCTGGTGGGTCCTCTACACTCCATTGGTTGAACACGAGACACATCACAGAGGCCGCATGAGCTCGGGAAATTGAAGAGAAATACGAAGTTCGACAGAGAATTGGCCATCAGTCCCAACAGATCCTCGAGTTGCTGTCTTCTCGTTCTTAGTTTCTCGCGGCGGTATATGCCCGGCAGTGTTTTAAGTACTAGAATTTTAGAAACATTTAATTTGTTTTTTTGGAAACTACAATTTTGGTGTTGTGTCTGACTGACTTTTTGAAGAATTTTCTCGTGAATTTTGAACTTTTCAGTGGAAGTACTAGAATTTTAGAAGTATTAAATTTTTTTGGAAACTAGAATTTTGCTGTTGTGTTTGACTGTGACTTTTTAAAGAATTTTCTCGTGAATATTGAACTTTTCTAAGTGGCCAGAAAAAGAGCGTAAAACATTTTCTTAACCGGTTTTATTTGGCTGAAATTATTACTTTGATCCTGGCTTTTCTTCTTTGTTTTTAATGAAACATTTTCTATTACTCAAAACGTTCGTTTTGTTTTGTAAATTCGTGTGAAGCAGCGCTGTGTGTGTATCTTGCCTCGAACATTTCCCCAGCCATTACAACTTGGCAATTCCAACTTTTCTGAAACGGACTTGAAGACGTATACTTTACAACTTTGCAATTTGAACTTTAAAACCCTGCAATTTAAACTTTACAACTTTGCAATTTGAACTTTACAACTTTGCAATTTAAACTTTACAACTTTGCAATTTGAACTTTACAACTTTGCACTTTTCTCGAACGGACGAGCGAGACATGAAAAGAAGTTTCGAGAGTTGTCAGACCTGCTGTTGTTGTGCCCCGCCCTCTTCTAAAAGGCCGTGTTGTTGTTTTTGCGGAACCGTCATGGCGAGAAGTTTTCATGATCTGTGTGGGGGTTAGTACGCAGCACTGCCGTGTGTGTTGGGGGTGTCATTACCGTGTCCATTCTTTGTTAGAACTAGACTTTAGTATAGTCGTAAAAGATGGGGTTTCCGAGATCACAGTGAGAATTTATATTTATCTGGTGGTTTATTTATTTATTTTATTTATTTACTGGTAGTCAAGTTGTTAACGCGCTAGTCTGGTAATCCAGGTAGTGTAGGGATCCGTTGGTTCGAATCCCACCCAGTGCATGAATTTTTCCTCATTAATTTGAGTTAGTGACCACATAATAATAAGACTCCGAGGGTTAGGAGGTAGAAAATGCTTTGAGCACTAACCTCGCCCTGTAAACCACCTTCCACTAAAGAGTGTTATTATTAAAACTAGTAGTCGTAAAAATCGAGTTTCTGAGGGCACAGTGAGAATTTTTATTTATCTGGGGGTAAATATATTTATGTGATATTTTTATCGCCTAGTTTGTGCAATGGTAGTCAAGTGCTTAACGCGTTAGTCTGGTAATCTCCGAACCAAGGTCATGCCAGTTTTGTTTTAGGAGGGGAAAGCTCATACCGAAAAGTGTGGAACTCAGACATGGACCGACCGCCCGGTATCCAAATATCCCCACTTTCAGCACAATTTTTTTATGTTTTGAAGGTGGGTATACACTCATTATTTGTTGAAGATCTTTATTTGTGAAATATAAATACATGGAAACTTGAAAAAAACTAAAACGCGCGGCTCCTCAATATTAAACCATACCGTTGTGGGACTGTTAATAATATGACTTCAACACTTTCTTCCCGAGATTGAAATTTGATGAAAACGTCTGACAATGAGAGCGCTTGATGTCATCTATCCACATTCCACATATTCCCTGCCCGTCCTCTTGTTCTTGCTCCATCAATATCTCCTGAATTAAAATAATAATAAAAAAAGATCTTCGGGGTTAAGTGACAGAGAATGCCTAAGGCATTAACTTCGCCCGGGACTACAAAACAATTTGTAAATTTAAATTAATATTGTTCTTTATTATTTTTTTTGCACATACCTATTCCTAAGTTTTTTTTTAAATTTATCGTTATTAATGTGTTGTTGTTGATTGTTTTGTAAAAAATAAAGTGTAAATAAATAAAAATACATATTTTTTTCCGCAGGTATGCCTCCGCCGCCGATGATTCTGAGCAAAATGAAACTCGACCCCAGCCCGCCGGTGATCAAGCCGCCGGTGCAAACCCCCCTGGCCCCCCCCGCCACTGCTTGGGGGGCCAGTGCACCCCCGCGGCCCATGGGCGTGCCGCCCCCCGCCTACACTGCTGTGCCTCAAGGTGAGGGGCGTACATTATTTTATTTTCAAATGCTTGCTTTTTTTTAGATGAGTGTTTCACAGCCTTTTTTATTTCGTAGCCATGAAACTGGAGCTACTGTAGACGCTTGTGGTCTGTGTTGTAGCCTGCCCATCCCGTAGTATGCCTCCCCTCTGATGGGCGAGAAGTGACACAATACTTCCCATTTAGGTTCTGGGTCAACACGAGCGCACCGGAAGGTATCCCTTACAAACAATTGTAACCAAACTAAGAATACAATTTTTTGTCGGCACGGGGGAACGAACCCAGGACCTTCCGCATGGCAAGCGAGTGCTTAACCACTGAGCTAATCGCGCGCTCTTACATTTCCAGAACCACTTTATTTATTTATTTATTTATTTTTTGAGAGAGAGAGAAATTTACATTTACAATTTCATTTTCTTTCTTTCAGGTAGGTACACGTTTACAATAAAATTACTGAGTTGTCGCTTTAGTTATATTTTCTAATATTAGTTTAATTAATATTTATCATTTTTACCATCCATTCGCTAGAAACCGTACCAGCTACCCACATTAACCTCAGCGAGCCTGGTGGGTAGGGCCGGAAATGCCAGCCTCACATGTACGGACGGAACAGAATTTTCTGCGTGAAAAATCTGCTCCGACCGGGGATCGAACTCGGGATCTCTGGACTACGGGCAGTAGTCACAACCGTTACGCCACGGAGGCTGACAGTTCTTTGATTTTTACATTTCAGGTCTGCCTCCGCCGCACCTGATCCTCTCCACCCCTCCCCCCCACCTCCTCTCTCATCCTCATCCCACCTCCCAGCCGCCTCCCAACCTCCTCCACGGGCCGCCCCCTCCCTCCTCCACCCCTAGCAGCAGCAGTGGTGGAGGCGGCGCGTCATCAGTGGGGCCGGAGCAGCCTCCACCGCCGCAGCAGTCCTCCGGTGCCTCCACTGCTGCTCCACCCTCTTCTGTTTCTTCTTCTGCGGAGAATTCCAAGGTACTCTTTAAATTTGAAAATAAACAAGACCTTGTTTAGACTGCTGGAATAAAGGGACTTTTTAGTCTCACCTCGGCAGTATAAACAAGGTAATTTCTATTCTATACTGTTACAAAGGGTTGGGTGAAAGAGGTTGCCACGGGCAATAATCCCGCCCTTTAGGTAGGACGTTAGCTTCATTCTCTTTTTTTGCTCTTTTTTTGTTTGTTCAATCAATTTTTTTTTCTTAATAATTTCATTGTATTTTACTGTATATATTTTTGTCTTACCTAATAAAGCATACTATATAATGATTGTTTTTTTTTTTAAATTCAATATTAATATGTTATTAATATGTCAAACTTAGAGGGAATATTTTAGATCTTGAAAACTGGTGTTCCATCGTACACTTGTCGAAATATAAATAACGAAATATAAATGTATTTTTTTGAGAAGCTTAAGCACAAAATGTTTTTGTTTATTATTATTTATTTGAAAACTTTATTTGTACAATAAGCTTCTATCTCATTCTAGGTATACATTATTATAGGTTGAGTTTTAAAAAAGAAAAAAAAAAACATAAAAAGTACAATCATGTCAAAGAAAAACCAGTGTAAATGTATTGGTTGTGGTGGTAAAGATCTTAATCACTCACTCTAAAGTTCACATTTTTTGATGTGAACTATTGGTTTAGTGAGTGAATTTTATATCAGTTTTCAAAACATTAAATTTATTTGACCACATAACCTTGAAAAAAGTCGCAGTCAACTTAACTTTGCTTGAGATACATCAAGGTTTCTAGACATACCTAATGCTTGTACAAAGTTGTCAAAAAGTACCTTTCCTATGTAAAAAAAGTCAAGGGCGAAATTTATAGACAACATCGATAACATAAGTCATTCTTTAGCGTCGGTTTTCCCTATCTTACACAGTACGCAATCCGTGACTTAGCACCACAGAGGTATAACAAAAATTTCTATTAATTTTTCTCTAAATCTTTGTTTTTCTTATGCATGCATATTATAAAATGATTTTCTGGTTTGAGTTACAAGGCTTGGGAGATGTTTTTATGATTTGTACACTATTTCACAGCTATCAAAAATGATTAATTAATTTGAGAAAATGACCGAACCAACAATATAATTCGATGAAAAAATATTTGGTGTGTATTTGATGTCCTCCTAACCTCTCCCCCTGCAGGACCAACACCCCCCGGAGTCCCCCCACCCCGCCTACTCCCCTGACTCCTCCTATCATCCGGAGCCTGCCTCCGAGGAGAGACCCGACTGTGATAGCCACGCCTCCTATCAGGCCCGAGATGAAGGTAGACACGCCTACTTCAAATATATTTTTTTTAATGCCTATTAGTTAGGGTAAATATTGTAATTTAGTTAGTACAGGGTCCGTCCGTTTGTGATTTAAATAAATAAATAAAAAATAATTTTCTAGTATAATATAAGTATTGAAGAAAGAGAGGAGTGTTTTGCAGCGGTTTTTATTTCGTAGCTATGATACAGCTGCTGTAGAAGCTTGTGGTCTGTGTTGTAGCCTGCCCATCCCGTAGTATGTCTCCCCTCTGATGGGCGAGAAGTGACACAATACTTCCCATTTAGGCGCTGGGTCAACACAAGCGCACCGGAAGGTATCCCTTACAAACAAACAAAAAATTATGTAAAATGTGTAGTGTAGGTAGAATATAATAAACTTTTTTTTAAATATATTTTATAACACAAAGACTTCATTCAATGAATTTGTGAAGGGGAATGAGCTCGCAATGCTGGCTGCATTCCCCCTCTGAATGGCCAGGCTTAGACGTTGGATGAGGTAGGAACATCAAAGACCAAGGATACATCTTCAAAGGATTGGCATTTGAGACTGTGGGGACATTTAGAGAGGAATCAACTAAATTTATTCAGGAATTGGGGAAAAAAAATTAGTTGAAGAGACTGGAGATGGGAGAGCAGCATCCTACCTCATCCAACATATAATAAACTATTTTCAGGCCCGCGATAAAGACACGCCCCGTTCATAATAATATTTTTTCAATTTTCTCAGGTCACTACCAAGACGGCGGTGGCAGAGACAACACGCAGCACCACCCCCACCACCACCAGCATCAGACTCAGTACAGAAGAGACCAAGGAGGCTACTCCCCCGGACAGTACAGAAGTGAGCCCGAGTATAGCTCCCACGGAGGTTCCCAGACCAGAGGAGAGTACCGAGACCAGCCTCAACAGCGCAGGTCAGTACTTCAAAAAAAAAAAAAAAAAACAAAATAAGTTCTTTGTACTTCAAAATAAATGAATGGCCGGGTCGAGACTCGACTGCTGGGTCTCAGCTCATGTAGATTTAGCCTGACGTGATCGATTTGGAGCTCTGTGATTGGTGGAAATCGATCATGTGACGCTAAATCTACATGAGCTGGGTGGGACCCAGCAGTCGAGTCTGAGTGGGGGCGGGAATAGCCACCAACCTCATCAAGAAGCTTCGAATTTCAATGGTCATCCCCATCCAAGTCTCTACCTCGCTCGATGTCGTTTAACTTGAGTGACAGAACGAGAACGGGTGTATTCAATATGTCATCGACGCTGGTTAAAAAATGTTTTTTTATTTAACTTTAAATGTATTGAATGTCCCACTAGATCACCTCCCTCCAACTCCGAACCACTGCCAGCATCGCAACAACATTCCCGCTCCCAATACAACAACAACAGTTCCCACCAGCACCAGGGTAGCTACTCTCGACAGCAGAGGTAAGTACCACTACAACAACACTAGTTCCCACCAGCACCAGGGTAGCTACTCTCGACAGCAGAGGTAAGTACCACTACAACAACACTAGTTCCCACCAGCACCAGGGTAGCTACTCTCGACAGCAGAGGTAAGTACCACTACAACAACAACAGTTCCCACCAGCACCAGGGTAGCTACTCTCGACAGCAGAGGTAAGTACCACTACAACAACAACAGTTCCCACCAGCACCAGGGTAGCTACTCTCGACAGCAGAGGTAAGTACCACTACAACAACAACAGTTCCCACCAGCACCAGGGTAGCTACTCTCGACAGCAGAGGTAAGTACCACTACAACAACAACAGTTCCCACCAGCACCAGGGTAGCTACTCTCGACAGCAGAGGTAAGTACCACTACAACAACACTAGTTCCCACCAGCACCAGGGTAGCTACTCTCGACAGCAGAGGTAAGTACCACTACAACAACACTAGTTCCCACCAGCACCAGGGTAGCTACTCTCGACAGCAGAGGTAAGTACCACTACAACAACAACAGTTCCCACCAGCACCAGGGTAGCTACTCTCGACAGCAGAGGTAAGTACCACTACAACAACAACAGTTCCCACCAGCACCAGGGTAGCTACTCTCGACAGCAGAGGTAAGTACCACTACAACAACAACAGTTCCCACCAGCACCAGGGTAGCTACTCTCGGCAGCAGAGGTAAGTACCACTACAACAACAACAGTTCCCACCAGCACCAGGGTAGCTACTCTCGACAACAGAGGTGAGTACCACTACAACAACAACAGTTCCCACCAGCACCAGGGTAGCTACTCTCGACAACAGAGGTGAGTACCACTACAACAACAACATAGTGGACGCTAAGAGAAGACGAGTGTGTCGCTAAAGGACTATAAACAGAGAACAGACTAGCCAACCCTTACATGCCAGGCCAGCTTGCAGTTTTTCCCAAAGGTTTTTGTTGTTAGTTTGGGTTTAACGTCACTTTCAACAGCTTAGTCATATCACTTCCCAAAGGTTCAATTGCATAGAAAGAAAACGCCCTAGTTCTGACGATGATCGTTTGCTCATAGAAATATTATGTGGTTCAGCACAAACCTGGTTCAGCCCTGGTTTCCGTCTTGAATAGTAAAAAGATTTCCCGATGTATTTAAATGAATACATGTGTGAATGTATGAGTGAATAAATGATGATACCAGATATTGCTTGATAGTTATAATCTATAACTTTCAAGTCAAACTATAACAACTATAACATTTTTATAACAAATTTCAACACAGTATGCAGTATGATCTTCGTAAATGTTATTATGAATGTGTATATGTATGTATTGTGTACCCATCCTTTGTCATTTATTGCATGTTGGCGTAGTTACCTTGCTATGCCAGCATGTGTAGACAGTACCAATAAAAAAAACTGGGTAGGTCAAATTTTCGACGAATACAATACTTTCCTTATTATAGGATAAGGAAAGTAAAAAGTGTAGGTATTTGGATTAAAAAAAAAAAAAGATTTTACCTCTTGAGAAAAAAAAAAAAAAATACAATAACGTAACAACTTCCTCCGCAGGTCTTCAGAGTCTCATCACTACGAGGACACCCGGGGGGCCGGGGAGGACTCTGAGCCCCCCCCTCCCCCTCAGGACCCCTCTGTCTCCCAGGCCAACGAACTGCTGGAGACCCTACGGGTGAAGAACAACTACAACCCCGCCGAGTACGAACTGCCCCCTCGTCCCCGCTTCTTCGTCATCAAGAGCTACTCGGAGGACGACATTCACAGGTAGGTAACACGCAATGTTTTTTTTGTGGGGATATCATTCATTTTTTTCTGTTGTCACGAAGAGATTGCCACAGGTTGTGTGGAAGAGATTTACTCGGAGGACGACATACACAGGTAACACACGCAATGTTTTTTTGTGGGGATATCATTCATTTTTTTTTTTTTTGTCACGAAGAGATTGCCACAGGTTGGGTGGAAGAGATTGCCACAGGTTGGGTGGAAGAGATTGTCACAGGCAATAACCCCGCCCTATAGGTAGGACATTATTGTTATTTTCTTTCTTTCTTATTTATTTTGTCATTTGTTTGTTTTTTCTTAATTTTATACTGTTACCATTGTTCTCTGTCCCCCTAATAAAGCATACTATAATAATAATAATAACTACAACCTTGCCTAGTAGAAACTACTCTATTTTTGCTTCTATGTCAAAAGTAATGTATCGCACGGTTCCAGGATCTTCTACGTCTTCTGAGGATAGATTTTTAGTGGGTAAAAATCCCACACCCCAGGGAGTGAGTTGGCTGAGTGTCTTTAAAAGATTTTCCTATCATCCTCATTAAAAAAAAGTTTACAAAAAAAGAGAGTAAAGTATTAGTACCCTAATATTATGTTTAATAATACTTGAAATTTTATTATACAATGGGACTTTCCTGTACCTTTATTTTTTCATCATCATAGAGTGGCGTCATCGTGAACGATGGTAGCCAGACAGTGGAGTAATGACTCAGCACTTGTACCACTGTCTATACTAGGAGGCTACTAATTGACAAGGGCCCCCAGAACCAAGCCAATGCTGGTCTACTCCCTGTTTATAGTCCCTCAGCCAGACTGCTGGTCTACTCCCTGTTTATAGTCCCTCAGCCAGACTGCTGGTCTACTCCCTGATTATAGTCTCCCAGCCAGACTGCTGGTCTACTCCCTGTTTATAGTCCCTCAGCCAGACTGCTGGTCTACTCCCTGATTATAGTCTCCCAGCCAGACTGCTGGTCTACTCCCTGTTTATAGTCCCTCAGCCAGACTGCTGGTCTACTCCCTGTTTATAGTCCCTCAGCCAGACTGCTGGTCTACTCCCTCTTTATAGTCCCTCAGCCAGACTGCTGGTCTACTCCCTGATTATAGTCCCTCAGCCAGACTGCTGGTCTACTCCCTGTTTATAGTCCCTGAGCCAGACTGCTGGTCTACTCCCTGTTTATAGTCCCTGAGCCAGAATGCTGGTCTACTCCCTGTTTATAGTCCCTGAGCCAGACTGCTGGTCTACTCCCTGTTTATAGTCCCTGAGCCAGACTGCTGGTCTACTCCCTCTTTATAGTCCCTCAGCCAGACTGCTGGTCTACTCCCTGATTATAGTCCCTCAGCCAGACTGCTGGTCTACTCCCTGTTTACAGTCCCTGAGCCAGACTGCTGGTCTACTCCCTGTTTATTGTCCCTGAGCCAGAATGCTGGTCTACTCCCTGTTTATAGTCCCTGAGCCAGACTGCTGGTCTACTCCTTGTTTATAGTCCCTCAGCCAAAATGCTGGTCTACTCCCTGTTTATAGTCCCTGAGCCAGACTGCTGGTCTACTCCTTGTTCATAGTCCCTCAGCCAGACTGCTGGTCTACTCCCTGTTTATAGTCCCTCAGCCAGACTGCTGGTCTACTCCTTGTTCATAGTCCCTCAGCCAGACTGCTGGTCTACTCCCTGTTTATAGTCCCTCAGCCAGACTGCTGGTCTACTCCCTGTTTATAGTCCCCCAGCCAGACTGCTGGTCTACTCCTTGTTTATAGTCCCTCAGCCAGACTGCTGGTCTACTCCCTGTTTATAGTCCCCCAGCCAGACTGCTGGTCTACTCCTTGTTTATAGTCCCTCAGCCAGACTGCTGGTCTACTCCCTGTTTATAGTCCCCCAGCCAGACTGCTGGTCTACTCCTTGTTTATAGTCCCTCAGCCAGACTGCTGGTCTACTCCCTGTTTATAGTCCCCCAGCCAGACTGCTGGTCTACTCCTTGTTTATAGTCCCTCAGCCAGACTGCTGGTCTACTCCCTGTTTATAGTCCCCCCCCTCCCCCAGTACTACCGCTAGCAAAATAGAAAAGAAATAAAGTTAGACATGTTTTTTAAACAAGTTTCATTTGTACAAAAAAATATCTTAAAACTAAAAAACCCTTGATATAAGGGCGAAATTAATAGATTAATAGTCCCCAGCCAGACTATTTTTTTTTTTTTTTTTTTTTTTAAATCTCTCTCAACTTAATTCCCCCTCTCTCAGATCCATCAAGTACTCGATCTGGTGCTCCACGGACCACGGCAATCGCAAGCTGGACGCAGCGTACCAGGAACAGATGGACAACGCCGGCTCCATCCTGCTCTTCTTCTCCGTCAACCGGAGTGGTCACTTCTGCGGGGTCGCCCGCATGATGTCGCCCGTGGACTACAACGCCTCCAGCTCTGTCTGGTAAACAAAATTTTAACACGAAAAAAAAAAAAATATTTTTTGTTACCAAGAATTTTTTTTTTTTTAACAAGGTAAACAAATTTTTAACATGAAAAAAAAAATATTTTTTGTTACCAAGAATTTTTTTTTTAGCAAGGTAAACAAATTTTTAACACAAAAAAAAAAAATATTTTTTGTTACCAAGATTTTTTTTTTTTTTAACAAGGTAAACAAATTTTTAACATGAAAGAAAAAAAAAAAAAATAATAAATATTTTTTGTTAACAAGATTTTTTTTTTTTTTTGCAAGGAAGAAGATGATTTTTTTTCGTGTTTTCTTTTACGAAGAAAATAATCAAGTTTTTTTTTCTCGTTAAAAAGCTTTGCGCTTCTTCTATCATCAATTGAAAAAAATATTTAATAAATAAACGCTTCAGACAAAATGCAAGAAAATCTGTTGAAATCTGTTTTTTTTTTTGTAATATCTTGGAATAAATATAAATTATGGTTTTGGGGCGAATGTGTTTTTTTTTTATCGTTTAAGACAAATTTCAAGAAAATCGGTTGATATTTAGAGGAGTTACAGGTGTTATTGTAAAAAAATCTTGGATGTATAAAATATTTTTAAAGAGCAGAATGCACAAAAATTATTCTTTGTGAAAATGAAGATAAACAAATTTTGTTACGTATCTCAGATGGGTAGGAAGCTTTAGTTTTTAGTTACCCTTAATTAAAAGACGTTTAGTAAAACTTTAAAAAAAAATTATCATAATTGGCAACCTTATAGAGACCAAATCTGTGTCCATTATTTTCCTTATGTAAAACAACCCTCTACTAAATTGACCGTGTATTTTTTAAATACCATTTTTTAATTTATTAATGAAACTTGATGAATATTTTTAAATATTTTTGTTTAGTTTTTTCATGTTCTTTAATTTTGTTTTTGATAAAATATTCTTTGATTTATAAAGAACCTTAAAAAATCCTTATGAAGAACAGCTACAGACTGTATTTTACTTCTAGTAGAATACACAGTTATTTTGCTGTGTATTTTTTCCTAATGACAAAACCTGTGTCCATTTCCTTGGGCGTGTGTTTTCCTTATGACGAAACCTGTGTCCATTTCCTTGGGCGTGTGTTTTCCTTATGACCAAACCTGTGTCCATTTCCTTGGGCATGTGTTTTTCTAATGACCAAACCTGTGTCCATTTCCTTGGGCGTGTGTTTTCCTTATGACCAAACCTGTGTCCAATTCCTTGGGCGTGTGTTTTCCTTATGACCAAACCTGTGTCCAATTCCTTGGCCTCGTATTCTCCTAGTGAAATACACCCCCACGCTCTCCTCCCCCTCCTCCATAATCTCCATCCCAACTTTCTCCGCCAGTCTCTCCGCACAAACTCTGGCTCGCCTCTTCCTGTGTGGAGCGAAAAAGATTCCGAACGTTCGCGTCCCTCCGAGGGGAATGAGTGTGGATTGGTTCGTCTCGCGAGCTTTAAGGTATTCTTCAACGCAGAGAACTGAAGAGGGTTGTTGTAGTTCTTCAACACACAGACTGAACACGTTCACACGGTACTGAAGAGGTTACGTTTGCGTTGCGTTACGAAGAGGTTACGTTACCGAAGAGTTTGTACCGAGTTCAGGAGCTTATTCCAGAAACACTCTCCACACTCCAAATCCCCAACTCTCCATTTTAACCGTCACATAACGATCTCTGATTGGTTATTGCGTTCAAATTGACCAATCAGAGTGCGTTGTGTGACAGTTGAAAAGGAGATTATGAGAGTGGAGGTTGTTTCTGAAATGGGCAACAGGTTCTCATACTAGCTCAGTTTTCGCGCGACTAGCTCAGTAGTTAAGCACTCGCTTGCCATGCGGAAGGTCCCGGGTTCGATCCCCCGAGCCGAAAAGAAATTTGGTTACATTTGTTTGTTAGGGATACCTTCCGGTGCGCTCGTGTTGAGCCAGCACCTAAATGGGGGAACTATTGTGTCTATTCTCGCCCATCAGAGGGGAGGCATACTACGGGATGGGCAAGCTACAACACAGACCACAAGCGTCTACAGTAGCTCCTGTTTTATGGCTACGAAATGAAAACTTCTGTGAATCACTCATCTCAAAGAAAGTGGCCTGATTCGGCACAAGTAATAATATTTATAGGGTATTGCTAAGTCAGAGGTTCAGAAAATGGTTCTCACAAATAATGATTAAGCTTCTACTCGGGTGTTAAAATTTGAATTTTTATAAGAAAAAAACACTTAGGCCCGAATTATGAAACAGGCCTAGATTTACTTATCCTACACTATCGCTTATCACGCTCTTTGGTGAAAATTTCAACCAATCACAGCGCATTTATATCAGCTGTTAAATGATAATGGCTTGGACAAATCCTAGATATTGAATCCTGTTTCATAATACGGCCCTTGAAAACAATTTTCTAAAACATTCCTGCTTCATTTCTTCACATTCAATCCATCCTACCTTCTCCCTCAACGCTCCAGAAGATTTTTTATTTCAGAAAACATCCGACCTCTCTGTAGCTTGATCGATAAGGCGGCGCATTATCACCTGTAGGTCGGTGGTTCGATTTTTTCTTTTTGTAAAGTATGTTTGACTAATTGTGATAAATATGGTACACAAATATGGTAATTTGAAGATACAAAAAAAAACATACCCGGTTTCAGCGTAGATTTAGTAATGCGAGCTTGAGTAGTTGTGACATCACGAAAGTGATTAACACAAATATGATGAGTTTATTAATTGCCATGCAACGAGGTAACGCAGTGAGCATCATGGGGATTTTACCTGATGGGGTACGGTTTCACGAGCTGTTTTATATTTAATGTTGTGGGCAATGGATCTATCCTATTATATGTCTATTATCAGATGTCTATTATCAGAGCCGTGTCAATAAGAATGAGGGGGATGAGGAAGAAAGTGCGGGGTGTTGAATGTGAAGATGGGGCGGGAATGTTAGTATTTGAAAGATGTTAAACGTTGAAAAAAAAAAAATATTTATAAAAAAATAATATACGAGTATATAATAAATAAAAGAAAAATGGATCTATCCTACCTTCTTCCTTGTGATATTTGTTTAAAAAACTTATCATATTTGTGTTAATCACTTTTGTGATATCTCAACTACGCTTTACTAAATCTACTCTGAAACCGGGTATATTTTTTTTTGTTTGTATCTTTAAGTTACCATATTTGTGTACCATATTTATCACAACTAGTCAAACATACTTTACAAAAAGAAAAAATTGAACCAGCGACCTCCAGGCCACAAGTCCACCGCCTGAACGATCAAGCTACTGAGGTCGGTGCGTGATGTTTACTCACTGTTCTCGCCCCGGCAGGTCGCAGGACAAGTGGAAGGGCCAGTTCAAGGTGCAGTGGATCTACGTGAAGGATGTGCCCAACCAGCATCTGAGGAACATTATCCTGGAGACCAACGAGAACAAGCCGGTGACCTACTGCCGGGACACCACCGAGGTAAGACACAAGCCGGTGACCTACTGCCGGGACACCACCGAGGTAAGAGACAAGCCGGTGACCTACTGCCGGGACACCACCGAGGTAAGAGACAAGCCGGTGACCTACTGCCGGGACACCACCGAGGTAAGAGACAAGCCGGTGACCTACTGCCGGGACACCACCGAGGTAAGAGACAAGCAAGCCGGTGACCTACTGCCGGGACACCACCGAGGTAAGAGACAAGCCGGTGACCTACTGCCGGGACACCACCGAGGTAAGAGACAAGCCGGTGACCTACTGCCGGGACACCACCGAGGTAAGAGACAAGCCGGTGACCTACTGCCGGGACACCACCGAGGTAAGAGACAAGCAAGCCGGTGACCTACTGCCGGGACACCACCGAGGTAAGAGACAAGCCGGTGACCTACTGCCGGGACACCACCGAGGTAAGAGACAAGCCGGTGACCTACTGCCGGGACACCACCGAGGTAAGAGACAAGCAAGCCGGTGACCTACTGCCGGGACACCACCGAGGTAAGAGACAAGCAAGCCGGTGACCTACTGCCGGGACACCACCGAGGTAAGAGACAAGCCGGTGACCTACTGCCGGGACACCACCGAGGTAAGAGACAAGCCGGTGACCTACTGCCGGGACACCACCGAGGTAAGAGACAAGCAAGCCGGTGACCTACTGCCGGGACACCACCGAGGTAAGAGACAAGCCGGTGACCTACTGCCGGGACACCACCGAGGTAAGACACAAGCCGGTGACCTACTGCCGGGACACCACCGAGGTAAGACACAAGCCGGTGACCTACTGCCGGGACACCACCGAGGTAAGACACAAGCCGGTGACCTACTGCCGGGACACCACCGAGGTAAGAGACAAGCCGGTGACCTACTGCCGGGACACCACCGAGGTAAGAGACACAAGCCGGTGACCTACTGCCGGGACACCACCGAGGTAAGAGACAAGCCGGTGACCTACTGCCGGGACACCACCGAGGTAAGACACAAGCCGGTGACCTACTGCCGGGACACCACCGAGGTAAGAGACAAGCCGGTGACCTACTGCCGGGACACCACCGAGGTAAGAGACAAGCCGGTGACCTACTGCCGGGACACCACCGAGGTAAGAGACAAGCCGGTGACCTACTGCCGGGACACCACCGAGGTAAGAGACACAAGCCGGTGACCTACTGCCGGGACACCACCGAGGTAAGAGACAAGCCGGTGACCTACTGCCGGGACTTGCCAGTATATTTTTACTTTCCTTATTATTTTTGTATTTAACTTCGCTTTCAACTGCATAGTCATATCACGACGCGGGTGTTCGCCTCCATTCGCAGGGAACTCACAAACCTGCTACCCACATTAACCTCACCCAGCCTGGGTTTAGCCAGAATGGCAGCGCATCACCAAGTCTTCACCTCGCTGAACATTGCTTAACTTCGGTGATCCTACGAGAACCGGTGCATTTCGACGCACAATCGACGCTGGCATTTTACATTAATTTCATATGTCACGAGACCATTTGTCTATTAGAGTTTTAAAAAAAATGGTTTGAAAGTTACCGCAGTGGCAGATTTTTACAGCTCAGGCTATTGTGCATGTTCAACCATCAAGAATTCCAACCCATCTGTTTCTGTACTTGTACAGAAATGTATCCGTTCTATCAGTGCGCCAGCCTCCGTGGCGTAAGGGTTGTGACCACTCCTCGTGGTCCAGAGATCCTGAGTTCGAATACCGGTTGGGGGAAGAATTTTCTAACAGAATATTCTGTTCCCTCCGTACACGTGAGACTGGCATTTCCGACCTAACACAGGCTTGGTGAGGTTAATATGATTTAAACGTAAGGTATAAACCTTACGTTTATACCATTCGGCCCTTACTGACATGTCGTGATTTGTGAGCATCCATTTCTGTTAGAGGAGGAATATTTTTTTCATGCTTATTGTTAATTCCAATATTACATGGTCGTTAAAAAATTATTTCCTAATTTCAGGTGCCTTATGAGAAGGGAGTTCAAGTTCTAGAGAAGATTCAGAGCTTCCAACACTCAACCAGTATATTTGATGACTTCAACCACTATGAGCAGAGACAACAAGCAGAGAGCTCCGCCCTACAACAGCAGGATAACTACAAGGTATGTACTGTAACTATAGCAAGTATGAGAAGGGAGTTCAAGTTCTAGAGAGTATCCAGAGCTTCCAACACTCCACCAGTATATTTGATGACTTCAACCACTATGAGCAGAGACAGCAAGCAGAGAGCTCTGCCCTACAACAGCAGGATAACTACAAGGTATGTACTGTAACTACAGCAAGGTATGTACTGTAACTACAGCAAGGTATGTACTGTAACTACATCAAGGTATGTACTGTAACTACAGCAAGGTATGTACTGTAACTACAGCAAGGTATATACTGTAACTACAGCAAGGTATGTACTGTAACTACAGCAAGGTATGTACTGTAACTACAGCAAGGTATGTACTGTAACTATAGCAAGGTATGTACTGTAACTATAGCAAGGTATGTACTGTAACTATAGCAAGGTATGTACTGTAACTACAGCAAGGTATGTACTGTAACTATAGCAAGCTATGTACTGTAACTACAGCAAGGTATGTACTGTAACTACAGCAAGGTATGTACTGTAACTACAGCAAGGTATGTACTGTAACTACAGCAAGGTATGTACTGTAACTATAGCAAGGTATGTACTGTAACTATAGCAAGGTATGTACTGTAACTATAGCAAGGTATGTACTGTAACTATAGCAAGCTATGTACTGTAACTATAGCAAGCTATGTACTGTAACTATAGCAAGCTATGTACTGTAACTATAGCAAGGTATGTACTGTAACTACAGCAAGGTATGTACTGTAACTACAGCAAGGTATGTACTGTAACTATAGCAAGGTATGTACTGTAACTATAGCAAGGTATGTACTGTAACTATAGCAAGCTATGTACTGTAAACTATAGCAAGGTATGTACTGTAACTATAGCAAGGTATGTACTGTAACTATAGCAAGGTATGTACTGTAACTATAGCAAGGTATGTACTGTAACTATAGCAAGCTATGTACTGTAACTATAGCAAGCTATGTACTGTAACTATAGCAAGCTATGTACTGTAACTATAGCAAGGTATGTACTGTAACTACAGCAAGGTATGTACTGTAACTACAGCAAGGTATGTACTTATGAGAAGGGAGTTCAACTTCTAGAGAAGATCCAAAGTTTCCAACACTCGACCAGTATATTTGATGACTTCAACCACTATGAGCAAAGACAGCAAGCATTATGTTATATGTAAATTACTCATTATATTTAAGTGTCTAGATTGTAATAATAAATGCCCCAATTGGGCAAATTATTTAAAAAAAAAAAAAAAAAATCATCATTCCTTATCGCAACGCTTTCTCTTCTCAGGACAACGAGAGGGGGGAGCATCATCGCAGCAACGGCTACGCGCACAACTCTTACTCTTCTAATGCTCACCACAACGGCGGTGGGCCGGGCAACAGTGGCGGCTACAACAAGAGGTCTGACAGTATGAGGAAGGGGGGAGACTGGCGGGACCACTCCGTGTCTTCTGGAGGACCAACCAATAGGAGAGGTAATATTGTAAAGTGGTTCACGCGCTGGTCTGGTAATCCAGGCAGCGTAGGGATTCGAATCCCAGCCAGTGCATGAATTTTTCCTCGGTAATTTTTTTTTTTTTAAGCTTTATTAGGAGGACAAAGTACAGGTAACAGTATAAAATTAAGAAAAACAAAAAAAAAAAAACAAACAAATGGCAAAATAAAAAAGTAAAACAAAGAAAATAACAATCTCTTCGACCACATAATAATAAGACTCTGAGGGTTAAATTGTAGAAAATGCTTTGAGCATTGACCTCGCCTGGTGGTTATCTTCCACTGAAGAGTTTTATTATATTATTTTTTATTTTGATTTTAAAAATCATGACTCTTGGATGTGACAAAAATGAAGAGGAAGACCGTCAAGTGTGGAGTCAAATAGATGGCGAGCTAATGAGACGATTTCTGTTCGAGATGTCAACGCAGTAATTAAGTAAACTTATTTTTTTCTTTTTAATCGAGACCAGATTCTCCTTTTGACTTGTAGGTGCATAGGTAGTGCGTACTAAGATATTTAATAAACCCAAATAGGACGCCAGCCACGGGCAAAATCCTCAACTGCAACGAAGTGCCGGGTTTCAGCTAGTATTTTATAATAATCTCTCCTTAGAAGTATTCCTTAGGGAGAGAGCCACAAAAATTGTAAAAAAAAACTAAAATAAATATACATTATAACACACTGAAAAATATTCATATCTCTGTTCCAGGAGGCGGCGGCCGCAATAGACACCCCTCGGGCGATGACTACTACGGCCCCGCGGCCTCAGACGCGGCCCACAGGCCACCGGCCGACAACTTCTATCACACTTCCTCATCCCAGCGCGGCCCTGGGAGCTTTCATCGGGGCCGCGGAGGCTATCACCGGCACAACACTTACTCGAATAATAATCACAACGGATACGCGCGAGAGAGGGATTTCGGTCGAGGCGAGAGGGACTTTAGTCGAGGCGAAAGAGATTTTAATCGAGGCGAGAGGGATTTTAGTCGAAATGAGAGGGATTTTAGTCGGGGTGAGAGAGATTTTAGTCGGGGCGAGAGGGATTTTAGTCGAGAAGGTAGGGAATTCAATCGAGAGCAGAGGGATTTCAATCGAGAAGGGAAGGATTTCAATGCGAGGGAATTCGGTAGGAGAGAAGGAAGAGAGTTTGATCGAGGTGAGTATAGGGAGAGAGAGTTCACACGGGGAGAGGGGAGGGAGAATGGGAGACAGAGGGGAAGACAAAGCGAGGGAGGTGAAGGTCATTCGGACAGAAGTCAAGGTCATTCGGACAGGCCTCAAGGTCATTCAGACAGAAGTCAAGGTCATTCGGACAGAAGTCAAGACGGGGCTGACGGTCACCAATGACTCAGGACGAAGAGATAGTTCAGTCATGAATAATTTTTATTATGAGTTAGTTCATGAATAATTTTTATTGTGAGTTGAGTCATGGAGAATTTAATTCTGAAGAGAAGAAGATGTTCCTGTACAGCTGGATGATCAAGTTATTGCGAATCTTGAAATAAATTTTTTGAAACTACGAGTTGCATATAATTGAATAACTAAACATAAGTTGTGAACAAATTTTATTGAAATAATAAACGAAATATAATTGGATGGAGGCTTTTCCTATCAAATGAATAAATTTCATCAAGTTAGTTAATTTGTAAAGACGAGCTGTGATTAAATCAACAACTTCATCATGATAAATATATAAAATATCTTTTCTTGTGAAATGATAAATAATTGATGATTATTTGATAATCAAAATATTAAAAAATCATCAATGATTGAAGATAAATTGTGATGAAGATGTGATGATATAATTAATATTTTAGATCATCATTATCAATCATCCATCATAAAGTATTGGACAGTTATCTATTTGTGACTAAAGATCGATTTTAACGTGAAATATTTCATAAACTTTAAATACCATTAAAATGGTTTGGTCATCATCAAATAACATACCCATACAACATAGAAAAAGAGATTTTTTTATTATAAAATATATATGTGAATTACTGAAAATGTTGAGTGACAATATAGAGATGTCAGTTATTAATTGGATTTTAAAATGCAAATAATAAATTAGTCTTCTCATGGTATAGAATGTTAAACCTAATGAATAAAAATAAATTACTTCTGATATGTAGTATTTCTAAAGACACCTGATTTTTAAAAGTAAATGATATGAGACAAGAAACTCGGTACTCATTTAAATGGATTAGAAACATCAACCTTATCAAGGTAATGATTTTTTTCTTATTCATACAATTCTGCTAATTTCTCTGTTTATTAACTCTATTTGCTCACAATTTTGAAACTTTTCAAAGGTAGAAAATAAACAAAAACACATCATGGTGCCCTAATGACAAGTGAGACCCCCTCTAGTTCTCTAGCCTTTTCCTTTGTAGATATTAGTTGTTAAGAAATTATTATTTTCATTACAATTCTATTATTTAAGGAAAACAAATTGTCTGTGTAAAATTAAAAATAATATAATTTTATTGAAGAAGCTCTTAGAAAGAACCTCAGTAGCTTGATTGATAAGGCAGCGGACTTTGAACCTGGAGGTTGGTGGTTCAAGTCCCGGTTTCAGCGTAGATTTGGTAAAGCGAGTTTGAGTAGTTGTGATATCACGAAAGTGATTAACACAAATATGATAACTCTTAGAAAGAAGTCCAGTTGAATCTGGCTGTATTAGAACGCAAAGGACAGAGTAAAACTCAATTGTAAAGAGGTTTCTAATATAGTCAGTTCTCCATTACACAAAAGTAGGTGACACTTAGCATTAGCACCGGCCGCGCCTGATTGACACAAATGAGACAACTTTTTTTGTTTATTTGCAACAACAACAAAAAAAATGGTCAAATATAGGAGACAGTCTGAACTGCTTGCAAAAAGAGACTTTACTCCAGTAATGTAAGAAAAAGTTTCTGTAAATTGTAAAATTTGTTTCAAAATGTTGCTATTATCAGCAGTTAAATGGAATATCATAATTATGTACCCTTGGTAGTCAATTACTTTTTTTATTTATGATCTGAATGAAATCACACTCATACACTGTACAATTGTTG
This sequence comes from Bactericera cockerelli, assembly GCA_024516035.1. Classification (NCBI taxonomy): domain Eukaryota; kingdom Metazoa; phylum Arthropoda; class Insecta; order Hemiptera; family Triozidae; genus Bactericera; species Bactericera cockerelli. The sequence continues at coordinate 28,331,157 of CM044964.1, read as the reverse complement.
AGATTGATTCTAGATTTTCCAAGTCCTAACGAGGTCTGTACATCATTTTCGTGATTTCTTTTTCTCTGTCGAAATTGTAAAAAATGCTTCAATTTTGAAGTGGTACTATTTTTCTACAATTGTTCATCAAGAAAAAACATCAACTTCAAAACTGTTCTTGTAGAAAAAAAAAGTGAGATAAAACGAGCACTCCGAAGCAGTCAAATTAAAATGAAATTTCTTTCATTAAAGAATCAGAATATTGATTTTATTATTTTTAATGTGAAACTTCTTTTAATTTTTTTCCATTTTTAGTTGTTTTCTTTTCTTTAGGTTTTTTTCTTCATCTTATTAGAGGAATTTTTTTTTCCATTATTTTCTTTTTGAAAACAAAGTAATGAAATGTGTATATTATTTTTTCTATCAAAGTTATGAATAAAATTGAATTCACATTTGTAATCCTACATCCCGTAACTATTATTGTATTTGGATTTATAATAAAACTAATTTTTATATAGATTAGAGATATATTATATACAAAAATTACAAAAAAACTCAACTATACTGTTTTCATTTCAATGCGTTAGATTAGCACGGATACCTACCATATTATGGTGGTGAGAGGATTATATGGACGCCCAGATCCAATGTCTAGGCTCCTCTCACTTCCATTGATTCTGTTTGGTTTTAACGTCCTGTTTTTGAGTTATTGAGGGGGTTTTACCCTCCATTCTCTAGGAATCATACCAGCTAGCCACTTTAACCTCACCCAGCCTGGGTGGGCCAGAAATGTTAGACTTGCATGCTTTTTCTGCAGTGGGAACAGATATTTTATGAGAAAATTCTGCCAAACCTGGAAATTGAACACTGGATATCTAGGCTATTACTCCACAGAGGCCAACATTTTTTTATTTATTTAAGACGAGTATTTCACAGCCTCATTTATTTCGGAGTCATGATACAGGAGCTACTGTAGACACTATGTGGTCTGTCATGTGTTACAAGCTGTATTTTTCTTTCTAACCAAAGTAGATTCAAATGGAATAAAATGGATGAACTGGGAGAAAGTCATTTTTCTTTTGGAAGAGGAAAAATCTTCTAGTTGGGTTAACCAAAATGGATTTATAAAATTCTTGCTTCCATTTCTTTTATAGGTTAAGTGCATTGTATAGCTTTAGAAGTACCTACCCAAATGCATTTTACTTTCACAAATAGTGGAGAAGCTTAGACTTGGAAGAAAATGGAAATATTTGGAAATACCAATAGCGCGCGATTAGCTCAGTGATTAAGCACTCGCTTGCCATGCGGAAGGTCCCGGGTTCGATCCCCCGTGCCGACAAAAATTTGTATTCTTAATTTGGTAACAATTGTTTGTAAAGGATACCTTCCGGTGCGCTCGTGTTGACCCAGCACCTAATTGGGAAATATTGTGTCACTTCTCGCCCATCAGAGGGTAGGCATACTACGGGATGGGTAGGCTACAATACAGACCACAAGCGTCTACAGTAGCTCTTGTTTTATAGCTACGAAATAAAAACGGCTGTGAAACACTCATCTTAAAAAAAAAACCAAGGATATAAGTAAATGTGTGAAAAACCGGGTGAATCGGTTCCCAGAAAGATGGTACACTGCCGTGCTTGCTGGAACTAGGTATACAGCAACACGGCCCAGCAGGCGCAACTTGACCTACTAGGGCTACTAGTGCTTCACTGATACTTTCTGATACCCAAGCCAACGAACATGGATTTATTTCACAACGTGCCTCTGTGTATATTTTAAATTCCCGCGATGGGCTGGTTCATTCGCTAAATTGCGTTCTAGCGGAAAACATCTGAACTTTGTAAGTGGACCATATACTATAACGAATTCTTGTTGAACTACAAAGTATTTTTTCAATTAAAAAACAAAGCATATCTAATCAAATTAAAACTTTTGTAAAAAGATATTATGTTAGTACTGTAGCATCCGAATTTAAAGAATACTAGCGGGTTACACCCGCCGCTTCGCCAGCCCATCAAACACACACAACGCACACACACACCCACCCACACACACCACACACCACACCACACACACACACACACCACACCACACACACACCACTACCACACCACACACACACACACACACACACACACACACCACACATACACACCACACACACACACACATCACAACACACACACACACACACACCACACATCACACACACCACGCACACACCACACACACACCACACACACACACACACACCATAAACACACACACACACACACACACCACACCACACACACCACCCACACACACACACACCACACCACACCACACCACACCACACCACACCACACACACACACACAATCACCACACACACACCACACACACACCATACACACACACACAAAATGTCATTTAGGTTTGAAAAAAAACCTGAATATTTTTTGTCGCCCATCTATTTTCTGGTCTTCCCCGGCGTAGCTCAAGAATGGCTCATCAGAATTTCGCGATCAATATGTCAAATTAAAGCCTAAACCCTTGCCTAAAACTTTCTCGCTCTGAGTTGATAGGTCGTCACTTCAATTTTCGAGAAAAAATGTCATTTAGGTCAAAAAACGTGAATATTTTACATGTTACCCATCCATTTTTTTTACCTTACCCGGCGTAGCTCAAGAATGGCTCATCAGAATTTCGCGATCAATATGTCAAATGAAAGCCTAAACCCTTGCCTAAAACTTTCTCGCTCTAAGTTGATAGGTCGTCACTTCAAATTTCGAGAAAAAATGTCATTTAGGTCAAAAAACGTGAATATTTTACATGTTACCCATCCATTTTTTTACCTTACCCGGCGTAGCTCAAGAACGGCTCATCAGAAATTCGCGATCGATATGTCAATTGAAAGCTCAAACCCTTGCCTAAAACTTTCTCGCTTTGAGTTCATAGGTCGTCGCGACAAATTTCGAGAAAAAATGTCATTTATGTCAAAAAACGTGCATTTTTTTTGCGTCACCCATCCATTTTTATCCTTACTCATTGTAGCTTAACCTCAGGGAGATATAATCTAGCCTAGAAGAATTTCCTGATCCAAGCGGACCTATGTGCAAAATTTCAGGTTTCTCGGTCAAACGGTGTGGATTTGTATAAAGAACATACATACATACATACACACATACATACACACATACAGACAGCTTTCTTTTATAGATATAGATTTATCAGTGTTATACATAAAAACCCAATTGAATGGTAGATACCATTTTACAAAATTTTGTAAACGCGCCCTTAACCTCTTCTCACTGAATTCACTCATTTCTCTTTGGAATCTTGAGACATGTGGTGCGCACGCACCCAGCACAAAATTTCCGATTTTCCGGCGTCCATTTTTCTTTAAAAATATTCAAAAATAAAATATCAGGAAAACAAGATTGAGGTGTAAAAGAAATCCAATCCTAAGATTGAGCACCAGAAATTTATAAATTAGAGCGAAGTACATGAGAACTACAGAAATATTACTCTCTTGTACATCCTGAAGTGTGAGAATTTCCATTGATTTTATCTGTGATTCATTGTAGAGAAGACCATGATCTGGTAAGTAAATTGAACTTTTGTAGCGATCTAAGCGCAATGGATGCTATACCGGCGCGCGGTAATATTTTATCAACTTGATCTATATCCTTATTTCGCCTCGTCACGTCCCCAAACTAAATGTTTGTTGCCACACGATCACATACAGTAAAGCTATATTGAGCTGCAATCCATAGGATTGACCTGATAATTCCCAGTTGGTCTGCTTACAATACTTCGTAGCATGGCGAGTTAACAAGCATTCTGAGAAATCAAATGCCTGGGTTGGGTGAGAAATCATGCTGAAAGATTGGTGACAGCGCACTGAATTAGATTATGGACTGTCAACCCACTGTTGTATGAGGTAATCAGGAGCTAAACCCTTACGAGGCTAGCTAGATGGCCAATTTTTATAAAAGAAGCTTGAAGTAGTCACCATGGCCAAGTAGGTATACAAATATTAAAGTTTAATATTTGCATTACACAGCACGGAAAGTTGAACAAGAGATTTTGGGGGTTTTGAGAGTGAGAGTGCTCTGGGATGAGGCTCAGATCTCTTTCACTAATTTATCAAAGTGTAATCATTAGAATAAAACAAGAGTTATTATGTTGCACACATTGTTAGTATCTTAAAAACACCTATCTTATTTGTATCAATTATTTATTTATTTCAGAATGTAAAGCTAAAACTGATCAAAATTGACAACTCTTGACACCAAAACTATTTGACTCACTTGCACCAGTTTAAATCCAATACACAGAGCTGACATCTCAAATCTAACAGAGCCCTAACCAATATGCCAGAAAACAGGGGTGGATTCAGAGGCCGAGGAGGTCCTCGAGGCCCCCCGAGAGGCAGGGGTGGTCCTCCAATGATGGGAGGGCCCCCAGGCCGAGGGGGTGGACCTCCCATGAGACGTGGGGGCTTTGGAGACAGAGGAAGGTAAAGCATTGCTTAACTATCATTATTTATCAGTTTAGATCAGGAGAGAGTTTGTTTTGGTTGTAAAAAAAACAGCTTAGGAAATTGGAGCTGCCTTATGTTTTTTACGCCCTGTATAGTAGAAAAGAAAGTCTTTTGGTCCCTCGATGTATGTGTCTGAAAACAATAGAACAATGGTATATGTTCATGACTTAAAATTTGATACGCAAATGAAAATTGTAGAGGAAGCAGCACAAAACTCTTTTTAGTGGTGTACAACCAGGTTTGCTTTCTTATTTCTTAGAGTCTCACAGAAAAACAATACAAGTGTTGTTAAATTGAAAATATCTTGAATCTATTTATATTTAACTGAATATTCAATGGCTTGTGTTTTCTTCTGTTCCTCAGAGGTGGACACAGGGGGGGACCAATGGGACTGCCACCTCCACACATGGGGGGACCCCCTGGGTTCATGGGTCCCCCTGGGATGGGTCATCCTCCACGAGGCATGATGGGGCCTGGTGGTCCCCGCGGCCCACCCATGCATCACATGGGAGGCCCAGGAGGTCCTAGGTAAGTTTGAAACATTTTTATTTCATATACCTAGTTATTTATTTGAAACTCCTCTGCCATGCAAGGAGCCCTGTGTTAATTTGTATATGCCTTTCAGTAGCCTTAGATAGGAGTGTCAAATGGGCCCCTGAATGAATGAATGAATGACATCAAATTATCATTGTCAATGGTCATATTAATGATTTTTGGAAAAGGTTTACTATTTTGAAAGAAAACTATATGTACATGAAAGGTAGTAAGTCTGGCAATTATGTTCATCCTCAAACATTGTCTATGAAGATCTAGATCTAGAAGCTAGATTAGATTACCTAGACTGTTTTCATATTAATGAGTCATAATTTTTGAAGTTTTGGCTGGATGCCCTTAACAAAGTTTCAGTAGTACCAAATGGGTGGTGATTTTTTTTCTTTTGAATTAAAAAAATCTTCAGCCAAAACTTACAAGAAGTTTTTGGCTGAAGAAATTGTTGCTGGTAAAAATGAATAAATAAAGAATCTTTTACTATTGGTAAATATTCTGAGAAGCAGCACAACCTCTTTGAAATGTCACTGCATCTCAGTAACTACCTTAATCTGTTAATTTTTTTATGTAGGAACCTATTGTTATTTTTTATTAAGTTATTTAAATATATTAACTAAATAAAGTATTTATTTTTTCCTTCATTCTTATCCCTGATTCTCTTCATATAACTTAGTTAACTGTGCTCTATTTTTTCAGAGGAGAAAGAGGTGGCATGCGTGGTCGTGGTGACTTTAGAGGCCGAGGAGGTAAGACAATTGCACATTTCTTACTCTAGATTGTAAGTGGAGTGGTGTTGGAATTCAGGAGAGGGTGCATAGCTATTTTATTTATTACTTTTATTTACATATTATTTACAGAAAGCAAATAATTGGTTGAAGAAGGGGGAAAAATAAACAAATTAACAGGGTATACTCAATGTTCATCTGTAAATTAGTATTAAATCTGTGGCTAATTTTTTTTTTTTTTTTAATAACTTGTGGACAATGTTCCCTCTCCTGGTCTGCATGCTTATACATTTTCTGAATTTCATTTTGTTTTCTTGTCTCTATCCTCTAACTTGAAATTTTGCTAATCTATTCAGTTATTATCAATGTACAGTAGAATCCTGGTAACTCTAAATTGAAGTACAGAAGCAGGCCAAAGAATTCTTTCAAGTTTACAAATTTTTTAACCCATCAGAATTTCGAGTTAGCAAGATATTCTACTGTAATACATATTATATATTATTATATGCTGTTGATTTTGATTGTTGTTTTTTTCTGTGAGTGGATGCCCTTTGCATTCACTCTAAATTCAGCTGGCTTCACATGTCTAGTTAATTTTATGTTTCTACATCCAACAAAATTGTCTATTTTTTTTCTACCCCCTACTTGGCTCCTCTGTTGATACATCCACAAACCTAACAGTAAGGTTAGAATGAATGCTGTGAAATTATTTGACATTAATAGTGTCATTATTTTTATTGTTTGCACAAAGGAATTTTCAGGATTTGATAAAATTAAATGTAAAGTTAAGTTGTTGTTATAACCAGCGTGACTACAGCTGAGGGAAGTAATGGTCTCGAGCCAAATTAAGTGGAAAAGTTGGCTTGTTTTGAACCACGTATTTCTATGTGCAATCAGCTATTGTGAGAACTTGGTCTATTTCTTTATAAACCTTTAAACCCTTAGCAAACTACATGCGAGCTTGACTTGTTAGAGTTGGCTACTCAGTTTACTGTTTATAGTCCTCTACTAAGACATTGGGTTTCTTACTGTTTAACGTCGTCCAGCTAGCAAGCTGCCCAGCACCAAAAACAAATCATTGTGTATCTCCTTGTCCATATGACTTTGTTACATGTTAGAATGTAATATTTGCATGCTACGAAACAGCCTGCTCATGTAACTAACTGAGATATATCTCAGATTTTATTCTTGATTACACCTACTTGAAATTTCGTCAATAACCAACCACAGCATTGTAGAAGGTAAATTTCAACTAGACATTGGTTGAGTATTCCAAAGATTCATTTCTACAGATTTCATGATGACACTCTCACACACTATTTAATATTATTGTTGTTGATATGTCCAGAACTATAAAATAATCTTATGCCAATACTGCAAAAGACTGATCTTTAGCTTTGTGTGAACCCAGTAAACAAGCTTCATTTTTACAAGTTTAATTAATATGATTTTTGAGAATTTTATATGAGTAAAGTGCAGCAGTTCCTATTTTTTGTGATTTCGTAAATAGATAATTATGTTGTTTTTGAAGACACTGTAAAATGTGATTTTATGAGAGTGAATGAAATGTTATTGAACATTAAGAGTTTCTTCATTGTCATTAAATAAAAATTTAATGACTGTCAATATGTAAACATACGGGGAGTTTTAAAACAACAAATTGAAGTTTCACAATCTCTTGGAGTTTTTTTCTAGACCATAGAATATGTGGAAAATAGGGGGTCAAAAATGCTCACAAGTGACTACTTTTGCTTATGCATTTTTCCCTGTCTTTTTTCTTTTGTTTTATGTTGTGCATCGTGTGTGCGGATTGCATACTGTCTCTTCCCATCATTGGACATCATCAACGCTTTCATCTGACCATCTGATCTACACATGGAACCTATCAATGATGGATGAACATTTGCTGATGATCATTGGACCTTCAACTGCTGTGCAACCACCATTCAACGCATTCCCTGTGAAACTTTGAATCTTCATCTTGGTGTTCTGTGCTTCTGTCAACTATTGGATGTGGTAAAACCCTGAACACTCTGTTCTAATATCTTAAATATCTCTTCTACAATGTGGTAACTGCATACTACCCTATCTCTCTCCCCACGTGACACAATGACCACTTCTACACTCTGGTTCTCACTCTCCAGCACCAGGCCTCTTCCCATTTCCCCCTCGCCCCTCTCCTTTCTGGGGTCCCTTCCACCCGATGCTGTCTCCCCGACCTCCTTTCTTTCCCCGAGGCGCATTGGTTGCCGAGACACAGAAAGCAACCGGCAAGAAAAAGAAGAAGAAGACCGCCGGAAGTGGCGGCGCCTCTGTTGGCGAAAAAAACGGAGAAAACAAATCGACTGCGCCAGTTGAAGGTTCGAAGCGAAAAGACAAAATCCTGCAAGAATGGATGACGCCCGAGCTGCTTGTTCTCATCCGCGAGAGAGATCGGCGACACAATCGGATCAAGAAGAAGACGGCGGCCGGAAAACCGGAGGCCGCCGAACTGATGAAAGAGTTCAAAGTGTTTCGGAACGAGGTGACCACGAAGATTCGGTCGGCGAAAGTGGCGGCCGGAATATTGACGAGAAAAATGAAGCCGCCGAAACCGAAGGAAGGCGAAGAGGGAGAGAAAGAAGGCGGAGATAAAGAGGATGGTGAAGCAGTAGACGGAGAAGTGAAAATGGAAGAGGGAGTGGACGGTTTGGAAGAAGTGAAGGAGGAGCGGGAAGATGAACGGGAGAATGAAGGCAACAATGACATAGGGAATGGAGTTGATGCTGCAAATGGTGAAGTTGAATCTCCAGTGCAAATGGAAAATGCTGCTTGAAAAAGTTGTTCAATGGATAAAAAAAGAGAGAAAAGAAGTCGGGTGAGATATTTTAGTACTTATTGTAATGTTGTTAAAGTGACTTTTTGTTGAGTCAATGGGATTTTAACCGGTGAGTTTTTGTTGTATTAACTATGACCATAATGGATTGTAAGAAAAAAAAAAAAGACAGGATTGGAGAAAGACAACCTATCCTGAAATAAAGAGGTTTAGTTATAGAGAAGCTATCCTCAAATCGACTGTATTCAGTTAAGGTGGCCCTGCCCTCTTGTGATCACAATATGTCTTTTTTTATCAATTATTCCGAATGAAATTCATCCCATTAAAGGTGCTTGTAGTCACAATGTATGTATTGGAATAAAATAAATTTAGCATCATCATGTGACAACTTACAAAGAAAAAATGCTGTAAACTACATCTATAAAATTTTATAGTTGAATAAACGGTTTTTATTTTATTATTATTAATAATAATATGTTTTAGCATTTACTTTGTCATTAAATTCTAGTTTAACTGTAAATTTAAATAAATGAAATTGAAAATTATATGTACATGAAATGTGCGTTATTCTCTGCCACATTCTCTTTCAGCCTATTTTTCGAGTCCTCTAAAGTTAATTTTAAAAAAAGACGAACTTGAAAGTGTCAATGCCTGACAGCCATTTTTCTGTTTCTGTTCTGCTTTCATTCCGTCTCAGACGAGGAAGCCGACTGGGAAGACAGTGACAACACCTCACTCAGTGGTTCGGACTCGGAAGCATGTGGAATTCTTGTGCGAAGTTTCGACCCCCATGAGGGAGAGTCTTCTACTTGTAAAGAGAAAACTAAAGAGAAGAAAAAAGATGACACTACCATGAATGTATTCCATCCTGAAGCAGAAACCAAAGCAACAACCAACAAGAGATCCAACTCTGAGGAAGTAGTAAATTTCAATGCACAACCTAAAAAGAGAGCCAAATTTGATGAGGAGACAAGTGAGGTTAATGAGGGCAACAACCTGCCAGGTCCTATTCGTGGTGATGCAGATGAATATCCTTCCGATATTGAAGATGATTATGCCCATGCATATGACAATGTTGGCGAAAATTACAATCGGGTACATTTCAACCTTGGCGATGTAGGTCAGAGTGATGGAAGGAATTACAACTCAAGTTGTTTTGACAATGGGGTTTCGAATGAAAGTTATGAAGATAATTATAACCCTTATCTTGATGCCGAAAAAGATTTTGATAATGTTGAAGAAGATGATGAAAAATGTGAATTCTATGGCAACGAGCACGAGGAGTATGATGAATATTTACAACTGGTGGCGGCAGCTGAAGGGAATCAATCCTTTGATTATGACAATTATTACAATCAGATGTTCCATAGGGCGCAAGTTTGGGACCCTGGGAACTCTGAAGGTACGGCTCCACATGCTTATTCAAATTTTGTTTCGGGACATTGGATTAATAGGAATAATGCCCCTGGTAACTTTACTTTGGAGACTGATGAAACAATTGCGGATGTGTCGACAGACTATTTCAACTTGGGAAATGTCACTGGCGAAATGTCAGGTCCCGTCCACAATACTCCAAGCATTGGTCATGATCAGAGCAGAGCTGTTATAAATGCACCTATCATAAATGAAACGAGAACTTTTGAAGAAATTGATGGTCAACATGAACAAAACTTACCCCTGGACCCAATGGCTTCACCGCCAGGTTGGAACTACGAATTTTATATTCAGGCTGCCTGCAATCCGTACGAGTTACAGTCAGTCTTGGCAAACAAGTCTTGGGCGCCATTCACGGACTTTACCGAGTGGAGATCACCACAAGAAAAGTACATATCGGGGCGTGGTAATTATAATTACGGAATTGGATTCAAAGGAAACCGCGGCCGTCGTCCTGTTAAAATCAATAAAGCACAGACAGTCCAACCAACAAAGAAGAAAGAAAAAGGGAGCCCACCGTGGTACACGCTGCAGATAAAACAAGCGATATCGAAGAAAAATAAGATGCGGAATAAATGGCATGCGTGTAAGGATAAAAAGCAGAAGGCAGAATGCTTTGAACAGTTCCGCGCTGCGCGAGCCCATGCACGATATCTTATTCGTCAGGAAAAGGAAAAATGTGGTATTTCCAAGGTTCCAAGGAAAATAGCTGCAAAGGAAAACATCAACGAGATCACACAGGCAAAACCGGTGGAAGAGCAAATAGTTAATGAGACCGCCGAGGTGACGGTTGTTCAAGATTTTGCAACAGTTGGGGTGAAAGAGATAGTGATCGAGGAAGTGGTTGGACAAGTTGATAAGAAATCCATTCTAGGAAAAGAAGAACAGGAAACTAATGAAATGCATAAAGCAGTAGCTGAAAGGGTTAAAGAAGGAACGAAAGAGGGAGATACTGAAAAGATAGCAACAATAATCGTGAAAAATGTAGCAAACCTTGAAGGTAAGGTAGTACCCGATGAAGTTACGAACACTAGTGATACATTTGTGAAAGACAACATTAAGAAAGCAGAGAAAATAGCAAAAGAAAAGGTGGGTACTACCATCGCTAAGCTAGACGAAAGCACAGAAATGGGAAGTGACAGAGACATTCAGCAGAATGCAGGAGACAAGAAAACAGACTCATCTCTTCCTCTCGTTGCAGAAGAAATCGATGTCAATAAAGTGAATAAAGTTGTTGGTGTAAGAGAAGATACTATTATAGATGATAGACTCGTTGATATCGCGGACACGGAGATTCAAAGAGAGTCCAGCAAACCACATCAAAAAGCTGAGAAAGAGAATCCACAAGACCCTGGCCTAAATGTGCTCCCACCGAGAACAGAAGTGTCGGAAAAAGATGAAACATCAAATGATGTACTACATACAACAAATGATGTGATGCTCACAGAAAAAGATGGAACACCAAATGTTGAAGCTGTCTTGAATACAGGAATAGACAAAACACCAACTGATGGAACTGTTATGGGAACAGAAAATAAAGGAAGACTAAGAGATGGAGCTGTTGTGGAAACGGAAAAAGACGAAACACCCAAAGATGAAGCCATTGCACAATCGGAAAAGCACGCAACACCCGATGCGAGCGACATTACTGTCAGTCAACCCGCCAATTACTTCGAGCATTGCTTGCTGCTATCCGGAGACACCAAGAGCATAAGTGAAACAAGGAAAGCCAAAACCCGAAACCTTAAAAGGGTTCGAAGAAAAAAAGGCGTTGAGATCGTGAACAATGAAACTGACGGAAGCGTTGCTGAACAGTTGCGCGAAACAGCACCAGGTAGCTCTGCAGTGGCAAGTAGTACCGGTGAGGGTAGTTCGCCCGTGACGTCAGCTCCCTCTAGTGCCGGAAAAGGGAGAGCAAAGATGGTGTCGCTGATAAATCGGGTGAGCTTTGTGCGAGGCAGTGAGGACCAGTTGTCGACGGTGAATGTTCAGATGACGCCGAGTGTGCGAGGAAGTAAGAGGGGGAGGAGAGGGAGAAAGAAGTCGAGATGGGTCTGAGCAACCCGGGAAGATGGTTGCAGGGCGGAACTCATACAGTCGAACCTGGATATAAGAGAACAATTCTCAGGTCCAATTTACCTCTCTATAAGGGAAAATAACCTCTTTATAAGAGAAACCTGGATATAAGAGAACAATTTCCAGGTCCAATTTACTTCTATAAGGGAAAATAACCTCTTTATAAGAGAAACCTGGATATAAGAAAACAATTTCTAGACCCAATATATATCTATAAAAGAAAATAACCTCTTTATCTCTATAAGGGAAAATAATCTCTTTATGAGAGAAACCTAGATATAAGAGAAAATTCGAGATCTCTTCAGTTGTAATAAGGGGACTCTTTAGTCTTATTTTTACAGGATAGGTATACTGAGTATTGTATTGTATCCAGGTTCGACTGTAGAATACCTCTTTGTAATACCTTTTTGGCGCTTTGTAATACCTTGATCAAAATTAATAGTCAAAATCGATAACTTAAACACAGTACGCAATCCGAGACTTAGTGCCACAGACGTCTTTCAAAAAGGTCTATTAATTTCGCACTTAGATGGGGGAAAACTGATGCTAAGTCATAACTTAAGTTCTCGATTTTGTTTATTTTTTAATGAACATAACTTCATTTAGAACTTTAATCCTTTAAAGTAATCCAAACGACAATACTAATGTCCTAATTACTAATGTCTATTAATTTGGTCTTTAGTGGTCACAATGCGCTGGTCAAAGACAATCCAGGTAGTGTGGTGAGGGGTTCGGCTGGTTTGGATCCCACCCAATGCACAAAATTTTGCTCGTTTATTTTACTATGCGAACCATGTTCAAACCAAATTACAAAAGAAATATTTATCACTTTATTCCCATAATCTACTAGGAGGATATGCCATGTATCAATCGTAGGATCACTGAATTCAAGCAAAGTCTAGCGAGGTGAAGACTTCGTGATGCTGGCATTCTGGCCCAATCCAACTGGGTGAGCTTAATGTGGGTATCAGGTTTGTGAGTTTCCTGCAAATGGAGGGTAACACCCCCGTCGTGATATGACCATGCTGTTGACGTTAAACCCAAATTAATAAACTGGAATAACCAGAAAGTACAAAACCCTGTATAGTGTATAATGTAATATCTCTTCTCATGAACATAAATTCTGAACTCGACATTTTAAATGTCCTTCTTATTAATCTGTCTTTTTGTGTTTTAAGTTCACTACTCGTGATTTATAAACTTGGTATTTGAAAAATCCTAATTTAATTTCTATTGATTATCTTTTTTATTACTTTGTAAAGTAAATGTTCAGCCAAGCGACATTGCTGTTGTTTTGTATATTTTCTTTGAAAATAAAAGTATGTTATTTTATTTGTTAAAAAAAAAAATCTTCTTAATTTTTATTTTTTTTACCTTTATCCGGCTTGTGTGTGCTATTTTAAAAAAAGGAAAAAAAAATATAACATGAAAAAAATTGATGCCAGGGTCGATGTCGCATAAAATACAGCGGTTTTCGTTCTGTCACTGAAGTGAAGCAACGTCCAGCGACGTTAGGACTTGGATGGATGACCATTCAAATTCGAAGCCTCGGCCTCGTGATGCTGCTAGTTAATCCCGGGAAGTTGGTTGGGGGAGGTTAATTTGAGTAGCTGGTTTGTGAGTTTCCAGCGAATGGAGGATAAAACCTCCGTCGTGATATGACGAAATCCCGATCCGGTGTAGATCCGGTTAAGTAGATCCGGTGCCGTCCTATTCAAACCAAACGACTTGCTAATAGCACAATAACACAAATCGTTAACATGTTTCGGAAGGGCGTTCAGTGTAAGTGGGAGTGCCAGAACCCAGCATTGGTAGTCCACCGATGGGAACAGCAATTCATATACACCAAACCGACCTCGGTAGCTTGATTGACCTGTAATGTAATCAATCCAGCCCATGTATCTGTCGATCGAACCCCGGCCCATACTTGTATTATTTATTTATTTTTATTTTCACTCGTTTATTTGAGTATAAGTAGGACTCAGTTTAGGTGGTAGAGAATGTTTAGAGAATTAACCTCGCCTGGTGGGTACCCATTCCACTACAAAGTATTATTACAGTCCAACCTGGATATAAGAGAACCTGGATGTATGGATATAAGAGAACCTGGATATAAGAGAAACTGGATGTATGGATATAAGAGAACCTAGATATAAGAGAGCCTGGATATTAGAGAACCTGGATATAAGAGAACCTGTATATAAGAGAACCTGGATATATGAGAACCTGGATATAAGAGAACCTGGATGTAAGAGAACCTGTATATAAGAGAACCTGGATATAAGAGAAACGTGATATAGAAGAACCTGAATATAAGAGAATGATTTCCAGGTCAAATTTACCTTTTTATTAGGGAAAATAACCTTATTATATGAGAGAGAAAAATCTGGTCCCTTGAGAAAAAAAGATGAGTTTTCCCAACCTTTTTTATTTCGAACCCATAAAACAGCATCTACTGTAGACGCTTGTGGTCTGTGTTGTAGCTTGCCCATCCCTTTGATGGTAGTATGCCTCCCCTCTGATAGGCGAGCAGTGACACAATACTTCCTATTTAAGCGCTGGAGTAGTAGTCACCTTGGTCTAGCGGTAGCATGCTCAATTGCTCAGCTTGCACACGGGGTGACCCGGGTTCGAATTCCATCGAAGTCGGAATTATAATTTTTCGGCTCTGTACTTTGGATGTCGGTCCTACCCTAGCGTCGTTGGGACAATTGGGGTAGTTCCCTATGGAGGTTTCCTGCTTGGAAAACTCCTTCGAGTAGCAGTGGCGTAGCTAGACCTACATTTAGGGGGGGGGGGTTTAATCGGGGTTCCGCAATCTTGCCTAACGTATAATTTCGGGGTGGGGGGTTGCCCCCTGGCTACGCCACTGTCGAGCAGGAAAACAATGTCAGTCCCTTAAATTCCTGTTTACCCAGGTTGGGTCTCAACGGTATTTGTAAATTGTGAAAAAAATTGTCTTTGTATTGATTGTGTGAGAAATATAAACACCAAATAATATCATGTCCCGTTAGCTTACAGTGGTCAAGATCTTGTTTGATTGTGTGAGAAATATAAATAAACACCAAATCATGTCCCGTTAGCTTACAGAAGTTAAGACGTCGATGACGCTGGTCTTGTAAGCCAGAGGTCACAGGTTCGAAACCCAGCCGGGGCATCACAAGTTATTCTTCCATTTAGGATTTTGACCACAGAACAAAGCGTCTTGATCTTATTGCTGGAACAATGGGACTCTTTAGTCCTAATCGGGCAGTATAAATAAGATATTATTGTTATTAGTTTAGACTGGAACTTTTAAACTTTTCTCATTTTTTTTAACTTTTCTAACGAATGCTAAATGTAAAACCTTTAAAATAGATTTATAATTCCATCTGAAATAATACCATAATTTGTTTCAAAATGCTCCTAATGATATGTTATCGCCTTTATTTCAAGACAGAAAAGAAGTGACGCTAAAGCTAAACAAATTATATTTGTGCAGACTGCAATCAAAATTGTGAACTATACTATACCACGCGTTACAATATTTTTTTTAAGTATAAAAAGATAAGTGTTTCATAGCTATTTTTATTTCGTAGCCATGAAACAGGAGCTACTGTAGTGTAGACGCTTGTGGTCTGTGTTGTAGCTTGCCCATCCCGTAGTATGCCTCCCCTCTGATGGGCGAGATGTAACACAATACTTCCCATTTAGGTGCTGGGTCCACACGAGCGCACCAGAAGGTGTCCCTTACAAACAACTGTAACCAAATTAAGAATACAATTTTTTGTCCGCATGGCAAGCGAGTGCTTAACCACTGAGCTAATCGCGCGCTCAATATCACTCAATCCCTTCCAATAGCAGTCCAAAATGTTATTATTATATTTTTTCTAATGTTCCTGACTGAAATTTATTTAATAATAATATCTTTTATTTGTAATATGATTTTATTATGATCGAAGAATGTTATTAATAATTTACATAATGGGTATTTCTAGAGCTTCATCCAGATTTCAAATTATAATTATTTGTTGATATTCTTGTTTTTCCAGGTCGAGGAGGCAGGGGAGGAGATAGAGGAGGAGGTGGAGGGGGAGGTGACAGGGGCGGCAGAATGGGGGGAGGCCCGAGGCCACCCATGCAGGAGAGTCATGGCCCATCCGGTGGTGGACCCCCAGGTAATGGGTTTTCTTTTATTAAAACGAATGCAAACAAATCTACACTAGCTGCTTATTCAAGGCCACGAAATGAAAGCTGTTTTCATGGGTACAAAAAAGATTTATTTACAGTATCTCTCTCTCTGTGTAGAAATGAGGTAATTGGTGTGTGTAGCTAGTCTAGTAGGTGCTAAAATTGTGTTGTAAAAACACGAAGAAACACATTTATTTATTTTATACTCGGTAGTGAAGTATGTGTCGAATAATTTTATTTATTTACTTTTAACATGTTTAAATTTTCCACAGACCGAGGTCCCGGCGGTCCCCAGGGCCCCAACAAAGGCCCGAGTGGTCCCCCGCCCAACAAGGGCCCGAGCGGCCCCCCACAGTCAGCTCCGGCCGATGGGCCACCCGCCGCCCAGCCCCCGGCCGGCGGCGGCCCCAATGCCGCGCCTGTCGGGGCCCCTGTGCCGCCGCTCAAACGCGGCTTCCCACCCAGCCAACAGTTCCAACAGAAGCGGCCGCGCTACGATCGGCCGAACAACACGCCCTACCAGAGGCCGAACAATGTGGGCGGAGGAGGCCATCATCGGCCGAGCCATCCGCGCCAGAACAATCCGGCCTATAGTAATGGGGCCGCACCCGGTCAGTTCAGGCCGCGCCAGCCCTTGGCCCAAGGATACCAGGGGCCGCCTCAGCACGCCCAGCAGTACGGGCCGCCGCCCACACAGGCCCCCGCCCCCCCGGCCTCTAATGGCTACCAGCAGCCGCCCAGGTGAGTAGAGGGTCAGGCGGGGAGAGGGAAGAAGAGAGGGTCCACACTCCACATTCCTACTACACTTTGTTATTTTAATTTTCTATTATTTTATGTTTCTTGTACGATTACTTTACTCAATTGTTAATATTTATGTATTACAAGGATAAGGAAAAAGAAAGATAGAAAAAAAAAACATGTAAAAAAATTAAATTTATTTATTAAATTTTAATACCTATTTACTTTGAAATCAATGGGTGGTAAATTTTAGTACGCATTTTTTTTATTATTATTGCCAGACCTGACTGTAGGATTTTCAGTGCATCCCTTACACAACCTCCTTATATCTTCTGAGGCCAGTTGATTCTATTTGGTTTTAATGTCCTCATTTTATACAGATAGTCAGGGCGGGGTTTCTACGCTCCATTCGTAGAGGCTGGCTCCTAATAGGCTACAATAACTTTGTTCTATTTCTCAAAAATTCTATTTCATCAATACTTTTCAGTCAATACGGAGCTCATCCGCAGCATCCCCCGAGTCAATATCAGCAACAGCCCCCTGCCCAGCAAGACCCCTACGCCCAGAGCTCTGGATATGGGTAAGTTGCTTCCTTACTTACTTAATTACTCCTGAGTCTTCACAGACCACGAGGGTCCTTGACTTCCCACACCAGCCTTCTCCATTCTTGTCTATCTTGTGCTAATGTTTTATAGTCTGTTTGAACATTGATCTCTTGTAGTATTTCTTTTGTAAGTTGCTTCCAGTGTTTTATATTAACATAGGGTAGCTACACAAATTTATGTAGATTTTAGCACGAAATTTTGGTACAAAGAGAATAATAAATAAATAGACATCTCTTATAATAATAACTTTTTATTGACAAGAACACTATTGACAATGAGTGTGAGTATTGCCTGATCCAGTTTTTTTACTCAAATTTATGCATATTTAGCATGGAATTTTTGGTACAAACAGAATATTAAGAGACATGTTCTACATATTATACCAACACTAAATATATTTTCCACAATAGATATTTTTTTTATGTTCTAATTAATCCTACCTAGAGGGTGGCGCTTGTGTCTATGGCATTGTTGTTGGTATGATGAACGTCTAATCTTCTCCCTGACCGCTTTGCTTGTGCACTTGGCCAGTCTCTGTCTCTCTCTTTCTCTCCTGTGGGAGTGAGAGAGAGACAGAACGGACAAGTGAGAAGTAGAAGTGGACTAGTGATGAGAACTCTACGATACTTCTGATGACAACAAACCATTTTTTTTTTTTTTTTAAGCTTTATTAGGAGGACAAAGTACAATCGTAACAGTATAAAATTAAGAAAAGAGAAAAAAAAACAAACAAACAAACAAAAGACAAAATGAATAAGTAAAAAGAGAAAATAACAATAATGTCCTACCTAAAGGGCGGGGTTATTGCCTGTGGCAATCTCTTCCACCCAACCATCCTAATGATCCCCCAGGAGTTCGTTGGTCAAATAGTCGCACGTTTTTAAAACCCAGCCGGGACATGACAAGTTATGCTCACATTCGGAATTGTGACGACATAATAATATGTCCTGAGCAAACTACTGGAATAGTCCGACTCGTTAGTCTGGGCATTATTTTTTTAAGTAATAATTCTGTATCATCCGAAGTCGGGCAGTATTTTTTTTGGTAATAATTCTGTATCATAAAATTAAAATTCTGACACTGCTGAGAATTCGAACCCAGGTCACCGTGCGTGCAAGCCTAGAGCGCTTCACCACTCGGCCACAGTCACTACTTAGCTTAGACATAATATTTCAAATAGAAGGAAATAAAATCAAATCAAATTTATTTGTTATACTGTGTGTTCACCTGATTATATCTTGTAATTAAATTAGGCAATGATTAACGTAGTGTGGTACATTTTATAACGAGTTTGAGATTAGATATTAACACATACACGACCGGTTGTCCCACCGGTGGGACAACTGCGTGTGTACTGAATGGACCGGTTGTCCCACCGATGAGACAAGTGAGTATGTACGCAATGGACCGGTTGTCCCACCGGTGGAACAAGTGAGTATGTACGCAATGGACCGGTTGTCCCATCGGTGGGACAAGTGACCTTCTTGATTTGAAACCTGCTTGTCCCACCGGTGGGGCACCTATTCCTATGTTTTAGTATAGAAATATACCCTATACCCCTGTATAATTTTACTCTCCAAGCGGGTTTTTCGTCCCAGGAGGTCAGATATAGCGCTCCCATGCGTACGTACATACACTGAAAATGGTGCCGGTCGTGTATGTGTTAAGTATAACAAAAATTACTACTTGTTTCTCCCCTCCCCTTCTCTTCCCAGGGCTCCCCAAGCGGCGGTGGCGGGCTCCTACGCCGCCTCATACGGAGCCGGTGGCTACGCCCAGCCCGCCAGGCGGCGGCCCCCCCCGCCCAGGACCCGTACGCCGCGAGCTACGCCGCCCCTGCCGCCCACGCCCCGCCCACCTACCAGACCAGCTACGCAGCCAGCGGCTACGCGGCCCAGCCGAGCTACGCAGCCGCTGACCCGTACTCTCAGGCCTCACAGCAGCAGCCAGTGGCTCAGGCTCCGCAGCCGCTGGCTCACGATCCCTATGCGCAGCCGGCGTACGGTGAGTGAGACCGGATGACACAAAGTGACGAGTTTTTTTTTTTTTTTTTTTTTTTTAAAGATTAGTGTTTCACAGCCTTTTTTATTTCGTAGCCATGAATGAAACAGGAGCTACTGTAGACGCTTGTGGTCTGTGTTGTAGCCTGCCCATCCCGTAGTATGCCTCCCCTCTGATGGGCGAGAAGTGACACAATCGTACATACATTGAAAATAAGTTAATAAGAACTCCTCCTGGGAAGCTGATTCTCAAAGCCACGGATTTTTTCTAAGTTAAAAAAAACTCGTACTTTCGTTTATTTTTACTCTAAAAAAAAAACACTTGAGTTAATAAGAAAAAGACGAAAGAAAAGAAGAAAACCATTACATGGTTAGTTAGGATTAACTCTTGGAATATATATTTTTTTTGAAGTGCACCTTGTGTAATTTTTGACAAATCTGCCCAGCTATATTTTATTAATTTTTAAAGCACATTATGTATTTATATTTTTTTGGCAATTCTGCCTACCTATGATGATGGTTATGATCAGCAGGCAATATGTTCTAAAAGATGAAACACCACACTGTTTTAGTCGTCTCCACTTTAGACCACATAACTTTAACTAAAACATAAAGTAACATAAGAGCTGATGAGATCAAATAAGCTCGAAACAGCTGTCCAGGTATGTTCTGATATCCATGTTTATCTAGTACATCTTTTCACTGTTCAGTTTTTTTTTTTTTTTTTACTATAGATGTACAAAATTGTAATTTTAATATATTTCAAAGGTAAAACATTTCTTCAAACTCACTACCGAGAGGAAGCACACTTTGCATATTCTGTTTATAGGCATATTCTGTTAATAGGTTTATACTGATGATTTTTTTGTTCTATTTCAATGATGGGACACATAAATGAACTGCTCTGCTGTTGTTTCTAGATCCGTATGCCCAGAGTTACGCTCAACCCGCTGCCCAAAGCTACGGCCAGGCTTACGAAGGTTATGATCAGCAGGCGTATGCTGCTCCCCAGGCTACAGCTTGTAAGTAGCAACTTTATTAATTTGTGTTGGTTGACAGGATTGTACCCATAACCTTCTCAGTCTCTTGATCTTTCCAATTTTCATTATTAAAGTGGTGACTTTATTAGAGAAATAACAAATTAATAATATTTAACAAAAGAAAAAAAAAAAAAGAAAAAAATAGTCTCATAGAGGGGCAAGGACTCTGAATTTTACAGACCTCTCTTTAAATAAATATACATTTAAGAAAGAAGAAAATAGTCTTCAAAGAGCAGTTTATTGCACATGGCGGTCTCTTGCATCATTATGCCTTGTATTCTCTTGATGTTTTGGTGCCCTAGTTTCATGCTTTCAAATCCTCATCTTACCTTCTAAAAGATGAAACTGCCTTCGAGCTATAACCTGTACTACTGGTCTTGAAGTGCCTTTGTGTAAATGATAGTATTACAAGAACAGAAAAACTTAATCAACTAATTAAACTAAATTGATACAAAAACTGGCCAAGTTACTAGGAAAATTGTTGCACTTTTATCTTATATCAGACTTTAAAATAAGCCAGACTGTCCCTGTGATTGATTGAAACAACATTATTATTATTATTTTAATATTCTTTATTAGTGGACAAAGTGCAAGATTTACAGTGTGAAATGAAGAGATAAAAAAATAGATTTAACATAAAACCGAAATATCAGAAGAAAATATAGCTAATGTCCTACCTAGGGCGGGGTTATTGCCTGTGACAATCTCTTCCACCCAACCCTTAGTAGAAGAGACTGAGGGAGGGTCTGGCTTATTGTAAATTTAATCCTGTTTTCTTATTCGAACCAACCTCAGTAGCTTGATCGATAAGGGGCAGACTTCCAACCTGTAGGTTGTTGGTTCAAGTCCCGGTTTCAGCGTTTATTAAAGCTGTACAGCATTTATAGATTTTGTAAAGCTAGTTTAAGTAGTTGTGATATCACGATTAACACAAATATGATAACAGATTTATAACATAATAATAATGTACATCCTCAAAATACAAGTATACCTGCTCTAGACTTTCTTATCCAACGCTATCCACAGAACAAGGAAAATAATTCCCTTAGTGTAGATAGCTATGGCAATTGTCAACATACATCGTACATACATAATGATAGAAATCTTATTAGGTAGGTACATGGATGGTAAGCAAATATAACATATCATTTTTCTTTCTAACTCAGTATTCAATTACCTCTTATATTTGTTACCTAATACCTACCTACCTAACATTCACATATTTTTTTACTGTATTAATTATCAGTCTGGCTGGGGGACTATAAACAGGGAGTAGACCAGCAGTCTGGCGGGGGACTATAAACAGGGAGTAGACCAGCAGTCTGACTGGGGGACTATAAACAGGAAGTAGACCAACAGTCTGGCTGGGGGACTATAAACAGGGAGTAGACTAGCATTGGCTTGGTTCTGGGGGCCCTTGTCAATTATTAGCCTCCTTGTAAAGACAGTGGTAGATGTGCTGAGTCATTCCTCCACTGTCTGGCTACCATCGTTCACGATGACGCCACCCTATGATTAATTATCATTGTATGTACTTTTGTTCATTTTTGTATATTATTGATGTCAAATACAACATTGCCTATTATTACAAATTAAAATAAATAATAATTTGGTCCTTAGTGGGATCCTTTGGTTAACTGTTCTCATGTTTGTTCTACCCCTCCCTCAGACGGCGCCGCCACCGGTGGTTATGCGGCTAATGGAGCAGCCGCCGCGTACGGTAAGTAAAAGCTTTCCTCTACTAACTGTCTACTGTTAGCCAGGGCTCCGAGTGACACTCATTTTACAGCCTACGAGTAATTTATACGATAGCAATTTATTACTGTGGCATATAAATGTTTTTTTTTTTTTACATAGAATAATTTTATTCATATAATAGAAGATCATTTATATATTTAAAATCATTTCCCGATCTGGTAATCCAGAAGTCACGGGTTCGAAAAATTCAGATTCACAAATGATTTTTTAAATAAACCAATTGTTAAATGAAAGGTCATGGCCCGATCTGGTAAACCAGAGGTTACGGGTTGGAAACCTAACCAGAACATGACATGTTATCCTTCCAGTTGTGATATTGAGCACTTAATAATAGTCTGGGGCTTACTGCTGGAATTGTAGGATTCATCACTTCTAGTTGGGCCGCATTAATAAGGCGATATTGCTGTTTAATTTCATTATGTGTAAATTATGATGCACCTAGATGAAAAATTGAAAGATTTTTTTCTAAAGTTCATTTGTCTAAATTTCTGAACTGTCTAAAATGGATTTCAAATTGCAGAATGTGTGACACAGGTCCTAGTTCTTTTAATATAATTTTATAATAGTTGAAAATGTTTCCTGCAATGATTTTTGCTATGGTAAGTAACCACTTTTCTCTAGTGCTGGAATGTATAGTCTGGTTTCTGGTAATATTACAAAGAGAGTGCCGATGTTTTAAGAAATATAAAATAATCAAGGAAGTACAAAAATTCCGTCCCACATCAAATTTACATATATTTTTTTTTGGCGCCGCCTGTCTTTTACTTGAAATACCATATTTAAGGTAGTACAGAAAAATTGTCCCACATCAAAATTAGATGTATTTTTTTTTTTTTTTGCTTTCTTTAAAGTGGTAGAGTTCTCACATTTGAGTTCTTCCACTCAACCACATGCATCACATGTCATGTCCAACTAAAACCATCACATGTCATGTCCAACTAAAAATAGAATTACACATCCATAATTATTGTACATAAAAATCATCTCAGTATTACCTATAGAATTATTACATCTAAGTTATAGAGAAATTATGTCAAATTTTCGCAGTAGTCAGTATTCTTTTCATTCGTTGTATCTTACGTCTCTTGAAGTTCTGAAGATCTTTGACCAAACCACTACCACTTTCTACTGTTAGGTACGGAGTCCTCTCGAGCAAGTCACAATCATTATTTCAGATGGCTGATGCTCCTGGAATAATCCATTTATTTTCGCACCAACAAACTTCTCTGATGGTTTAGGTTAATTAATAGGTTTATGAATTTTTACTTCCTATTTTCTATGAGGTATTGTTTTTGGTCGCGTTTTTTTTGTTTTAGTTTTTTTTTTTTTTTTTTTTTTTATCCATGATACTAAAAAGACAAACATTTTCATAATATATGCCTTGGTGAGTACTAGTGAGCAGGCAGGTAAGGGTGTAGATTTTTGAAAATTCTTCGGTCACAATGATATAAATAAATTATGTGAACATAGTAGATGTAATATGAAAATAATGAACATTCAATATTTATTTAATTTCAATACATTTTTATAATAACGTGTAACACTTTGAACAAGATTTACTAGTAGCACCTACGAGTGATGAAAAGAAACTAATGAAAAATAAGAATCAATTTAAATAATATGCAGGAATAAAGAAAATCAAACAAAAATAATTTTCAGATCACTTTGATATATTTTTTTTTTTTTTTTTGCAAAGAAAATTTTCAATAAAATCTCTTAAAATTAAGTAACATAATTATTTATTTGTACAACTAATCTATTAGCTTAATGCGTATATTTAGAGCTTTCAAAAAATATATTATATCACCAAAATGCTATCATCACTTTGTTTAATCAACAGAAATATTGATAATTGATGTGAAATGAAACAATCTCCATCTAAATTTTATTTACTTAAAGGTATTGTAGGAAAATATAACATTAGAATAATAATAAAATGAACAAAAAAGTATATATTAATAAACACACAAATGATTCATTCATTCATACCACAAAATGTTATAAATTTTCTTATTTTTTTTAAGAATTTCTGGAAATATAATTTTTAAAAAGACTCATGCTAATGAATACCAGGAATTTACTTTTATCATAATGCTGACTAAAATTGAATTAAAATTCTATGAAAAAACAATGAGACATTTAAAACCTAGAAAGAAAAAAGAAAGCTGAAGAAGAATATAAATATTGAGAGAAAAAAATGTACGCTCGTATTGATGATTATGCTGTGTTTTAGAGCAACCTGACAAAAGTTAGGCAGCATCGTTTGTATTTTAAAATAAACTAATATAATTATACGGTAAAAAATATCAACTTGTCTTTACTTTTATAGCCAATCAAAGTAGAAACTATTGGAAATTCCAGGTGCTTGGCAAATTTTAATTAATTGAACCTTTTATCATAATACGAGGGAAATTTACAGCCAATAATTTTGTGTTGACTTGAGCAAGAATTTTTTTATTACTAATCCCCACATATTTTTTTCAAACACCTAGGTGTAGTTCAATTCCATTTCTATTTGATGACAAAAAAGAGCAATCATATTATTAGACGTTGTATAATTTAGATTTTTAGTTTTGTTCTTGTGAAATGTTTCAAATGGGACAGTTAAAAACTTACTTGTGTGAATTGATTTTGTTTTTAAATTTTACCCAACTCTCAAAAAATGCTCTTCATTTTTATATGGTCCTAGAATCTATAGTTTTTATCAAGTCTCGAAATACTCATTTTTTGCTAGGTGCACTTTTTTCATGAGTCTGGCCTATAATCGAAAGTTTCTTGAGTTTATATCACGTCTCAAAATATTAATTTTTCGCCAGATGCACTTTTTTCATGATTCTGGCCAGTAATAATTTAGAGTTTCTATAGTCTTCGAAAATTCATTGTTTGCTAAATAAGTTCTACTTATCTAGAGTTTATATCATGAAGCTGTGAGATCTGTCTTGTCAGAAGAAATGCATTGTAATGATTTTTAGAAATTATTTTAATTAATTAGGTGAATAAAAGTTAACAGAATGCAGCAAAAAATATCACAGTGATGGTATTTCTTTGATAATTATTTAACATTAGAAGATTCATTCATTTTTAAGAAGAAGAAAAAAAAACTTAACAATTCAGTAGAAATTACTACAGTCATTATTATGAAATAATAAAATAGATTTTGTAATATATTTTAATAGAATTACATGAAAATAAAACGATACAATTATTCTGTAAAAAACACATAAAACAACTTTTTAAGACCATCATTCATTGAATGATAAAATGAAAATATTATTTTGTACCATGAGCCTGATA
The DNA here is from genome assembly GCA_024516035.1 of Bactericera cockerelli. Taxonomy (NCBI): domain Eukaryota; kingdom Metazoa; phylum Arthropoda; class Insecta; order Hemiptera; family Triozidae; genus Bactericera; species Bactericera cockerelli. The sequence continues at coordinate 28,305,447 of CM044964.1, read as the reverse complement.
GGATTAATTAATAATTAAATTTAGAAAAAGTAACAGTACTGCTATCATGCAAAATTATTTTTTAAGAGAAACGTCTATTTTAATTTAAAACAAATAATAGATTTCGAATGATGATGTATTCATAATGATGAATTATTATGAAATACTCGTGTGACGTATCAATGTCTGTAGTAAATAGACAATATTTGAACAAATAAATAAAGGAAGTGAAAGACCAAAATTGAAATTCCATTGTATCCTAGAATGTGCAGGCATAAGAGTTCATGAAGTTAATTTTAAGAACAAACAGAATAATATCATAATGGATGTTACATATCTAGGTCCCGTTTTTAGAAATAATAAAACTAGAAATTAACATAAAGGCAGGAAGAGGTTTTTGTTTACTGCCTTTTTTACTCTGCCTTTTAGATCTTCATAAGGATATTTTCATGAGGACATAATGATACACAACTTTACAAATATTGTGTTTATTTACACAATGGAATTATAAATTAGTTCATGCAATATTTTACTGTACATGTAGATAAAATTAAAAATCAAAGACAAACTTGTTCATGAAATAGGAATTCCTTTGATCAAATTAGGTAGGTAGCATATAGAATTCTCAAATCAAAACTCGATAGTATGCTCTTGGTCTTGCAAGGGTAGGAATTTCAAATTTCATTTTAAGATTCACAAATGTCCAACGGGAAAATGATCTGTTAAAATGTAGACTGTAAATATCAGAATATATTCCTGTTTTTATCTATTTAAAATGGTACTTGTCATTGAATCCCACTTTTAAGAAGGTTAGGAATGAAAAACTCTTTTCTTTGTGGTATCAAGAATCAATAGTCTCATAGTATCTTATTTTAACCAATTGCTGTAATGATAAGCTTAAGTGACAGTCATATCTACTTTTGATACATGAATCTACAGTGCAGTACATTGTTTATCCTAGGATAATGAAAATACAAAATACATCTACAATATATGAAGTTAGTTGTCTCTATCCTTTACCTGAGGAAACTTAATTTTCCACCCTTGTACACCCTCTTGCTAAGGTCTGAAAAACAATGTGAAAAACTGGGTAGGTCAATTTTTTTACTAATACATTACTTTCCTTATTATAGGATAAGGAAAGTAAAAAGGAGTGTCTCATAATCACAGATTGGTAATATTCAGGACAAACACTTTCTAACCTTGAACTGTACCAAAAATGAAAAATTCCTAAATTTTATTTTCACTCTTGTACCACTAAAACCATTTTTGCAGGCACCGCAGGCGCTTACAGCCAGCCAGGAAAACCTGCTCGAGCTCACTATTAAAGAGCACAACCTTAAAAACTTTGTAAAAAAATAACCATCATCAACGGCCCCCCCGTCATTTATTCTCAGGATATTCAGGATAAAGTGCAACTGACCCCCCGAACATGGAACTGGTCTAGCCTTGTGCAACAGACTCCTCACTCAACTTAATGGAACTTGCTTCAATTGTGACTAAATAAATCCCTTTGGCTGTACCATGTTTGTTAGCTGACATTACCCGCCTATGAGGTAGCATTCAGTCAAGAGGATTAATTGGCTGCCATTTTAGATATACAAAAAGAAACTTTGGCAGTCCAACAGTAAAACCACATGTAAGTCTAGGTAAAGGTATAGTGTTATTTGGTATATGTATATATTTGAGAGGTATTTTCCTGTGATTTACCAAATAAATCTGTCAGCAGTCGTAGGAGTCTTAACAGATGACACGTGTTGCCGAAAGATTACTGGTCTCTATGAGAGTACTTTTTAATACAAAATAAGGAATGAAAGAAAAATTTTGTAGATCTTTATATTTTTTCATCATAAAATTTACAACTTAGTAACATTTGACCTTTTCCCATGATTATTTTTCGGAATATACCTACTGCTAAACTTATTTTTATATTACACCTAGATTTTAAAATGTCATGTTGGTTTTGCACTTTTAACGTATAAATTCACTAGGTATCTATTTGCTGATCATATTTTCACTAATGATACGATCATTAAAGGTGATTTTTGCTGATCATCATAAAAAGATATTTTTTATTTATTTATTGGAAACGACTTTTTGTCCTGAAAGAAAGGAAATGACCCTAATTCATGTTTACTTATGTCTACAATAATTTTTACTTGTATTTTCAAGGAGTTGGTAGATTAATGTTCAAAAAATGTTTGTTTTTGATGTATATGTATTACTTTTTGTCTTATATATTATTAAACATTTATATATTCAACATACAACCATAAATAATGCTTCTGTTCAACAGTAATTAATTATTTTTCAAGGTTTAATAGACATTGCGCAAAAATCAAGTTTTTGATGTCATTGAAAATAAAACGGCCTTGATTTTAAATTGCATAATCTGAGAATTTGTTTACTTTTGAATGTTTTGAAGACGTTCATTTCTTATTGCTGAGATTTTTCACGTAGAATTACGATCCTATTGGTGTTTTCAATGTATTTTATTTAAGAACAATAACCCATAGTAGATTTCATTGACATGACATAGAGTTGTTTAGATCTCAGCTAGTTGTAAATTTTTATTCAAGAGATGCTACCACTGACACAATTTTTTCACATTGTATCATGGGTTCTTGGATCTCTTTTTTAAAATTATCTCCTTTCTTGTATAATTTAACATGATTTTTTTTTTGTCTATTTTCCAAGCAACGCTAAGAAAACGAAACAAATCATTTAAATCTGATACAAACTGCATCATTTAAAACATTGTAATAATTACTTTGAGGCTTGCTCTAAGTATTATTTTTTCTTCTTAGACTTATACAAAATAGCTATCTAGTTATCTACTATTTATATTTCAATAATTAGAGTAGAAAATAAATTGTTAATTCAGTCCAAGTTTTGAAATATAGCGGTAAAACAGGTCCTGGTTCAAGTGTCATTGTTACGTAAACATTCTGTTAATAGATTTAAAGTTAGAATGTTTAATGATTTTAGTTTTAAGAATTTTCAATCTTTTAAACAGTTGTTGAATTGAATAAAATATAATTCCAAGTCCACAGTGCTACACAATTTATGTAAATCCATTATTTCTGATTGTTTTCATTTTTGAACCATTCTAACTACTATTATATCTATTTATTAATCATTGGCGAAAGTAATTATGAAATTAAAAAGGAGACTTTAAAGGTATTGCATTTATTATTATTTTTACTGCCTTTAGACTCGGTTTTCAAGCTTGTAAAGAAAGAAAAACAGAGCAATTATTGATAGTTCCCCTATGGTGTAAGGGGAAAAATATTAATAAAATTATAGGTATAATTTACATTATTGAAATAGATTACATAACATTGCAGTTATGTACATTAAATAATAATAATGAATTTTATTATTTATCTACAATGTTTAAATATTTATAAATTTCCCTCTAAGTACTACATTATGTACTTTTAGGGAAATACAAATTACTTAAAAATTATGTACTTTTAGGGAAATACAAATTACTTAAAAATCACAAAGTATGTAATTTTTTGCTTTATTGTAACAATTTCTCAATGAAGAATTTGTTTACAATTGTAATAATTCAGAAGTTTTTTTTTTTACTTTACAGATAATATATTTCTGCCATTTGCAATCCAGAGGGCAAAGTACTCAGAATACTTGAGCAAAGTTAACTGTGGGAAATCCGAAACTGGAAATGGGTTTATTTGAATTAGTACAAATCATCAGTATTCTCAGTGTAAAACTCCTAACCTTCAGGTAGTGCTCCCAACTCTACCAGAAGGAGATGCCAATGAAACTAAAATTGATGTATAGAAACACAAAATTGCTGCATATGAAGAATATTTTCAAATAAGTGAAAGTAAAGATATTTGTTAACTATCATTAGTTTTTTAGTCCACAAGTAGAGTAGTGGACAGTACGTTACAACTATGCAATAACATCAAATGCAAAGACTAGAGTAAAAAATAAATTGTTTCAAACACAGAAAAAAAACTTTTCGAAATCGAACTATAGTTCTGTTATTTAATTTTTAGCCCACAAGTAGAATATTGGACATTATCAATTTGATAGTGTACAGTCACTTTTAAAATGGCACATACTGATATAACATGAAAAAATCTTTAATCATAATAAATGCAATTAAAAGACTGATGAAGAGAAAAATGCCGAATTATTAATTTTTATAGGTTTTGTTTTCCATTACAACATAATTAATTCTGTTACAATTACTATTGGAGACAAAGTAAAGTTAAAATCATAATTATTTTGAGAATATTAAGAATAATATTAAAATCAACATGTAACGGAAGATGGAGCTATAATTTGATCTATATTTGAAAGAAGAAAAAAAAATTTGCTTGTATTGTTGATTGATGTTGGATCAATTATATAGGTTATTTTTGGAGAAAAAAAATATATATATTGAGAATATAATATTGATGCTCAGTAATACAAAATTGCTGCAAATATAGATATTTAAATCCACATTTAGACATAGTCAGTTATCAAAATGTTAACTATATTTCTTTTTCGTTTCGGTCGACTAAGGACCAAGCTGCAATATTTTATCATAATTATTACATTTAAAAAATTGAAAATGAAATACATATAATTATGCAAAGTAATATGATGAAATTGAAGGTGAAAAACAATATAATTGAAACTTTTTTCTTTACAAATATATTTAAGTCAGACACATACTTGTGTTTTACATGCCGAAAACATCTATATTTAGATATTTTGCTAAGAATATTTTATAACTTTAGGTAGATCTGAATTTTCAAATTCGTCATTCAGAAACAACTAACTCTATTGAAAATGAGCTATTTGTTCCTTTCTAAAGTTGACAGGAGAGTTACTAAAGGATGTAAAAGTTACTACCAAAAGAAGTTCACGATTTCAGTTCTTTACAGCCTCTTTTTTTTAAAAACAAATTTCTGGACTCTAAAGTGAGTAGAGGAAAACCCCAACTAATATTGAACTTTCCTCTAGACACTCACTTAGACCCAATTTTTTTACAATTTATTCTTTTGTTGTTGTAACTAGCTTGGCTACAGCTGGGGGAAAGTGATGGTCTTCAGTTAACTTAATTGGAAAAAAGTGGCTCGTTCTGAACCAAATATTTCTATGTGCGATCAACCATCGTGACAACTTGGGCTTTTTTTTAAGTTAAACAAACCCTTGGGAAACTGCAAGCTAGCCTGGTTTGTTAGGGTTGACTATTCCGTTCTCTGTTTATTGTTCTCTAGCGAGACACTGGTCTTCTCCCTGTTTAACGTCCCACAGCCAGTTTTTTTACAATTTTTTCTCTACAATTACTGTTCACTTCAATGTTACATGATCTATTATTTAGTGTAAATTCATAATTGGAATGAAAAAGACACAAGTCATAGAAAAAAAAGATAAAACTACTCTGAAGAAAAAGTACATTTTCAATTTTAGAAGCTTATCAAAGTTGATTTTGATTATAGAAATTACAAGATCCAAATTTTCATCTATCTTTGTTGTTCAAAGGCATTAATTTTTCTCAAAGTATAATATAAGATCTTGTTTTCTTCTGGTTTATTTTCTGATAAACATTATTAATAGTCAATGTGGTTAGGGCGCTAGACTTGAATTTGAAAAATCTAGCACATGGATCTGTGGTTCTACCCATTGCTTGGATTTTTTCCTCATCTATTTGAGTACATGACCACGTACTTATAATGTTATTGGGTGATGGGCATGTCCATCTACCTGTATTGTAATAAGTAATAACTAAATAAATTTAAAAATCTGACAACTTTTTCGACTGCCAGACAATCGACTCCAATCTGATCTCCTGGCTTTTATATTAAAATTACAATTACCTACAATGGAAATTAAAAAAAGGCATATATTATGAAAAAAAAAAAAAAAACAATGATGGTGGATTGAAATAGGATTTATTGGGCTCGTGAGACCTCGCACTTCCTATTTCATTGTCCTTATCTCCAGAGCTCTTCATCGTCAAAATGTCTACAACGTCAAGACCCTGGGTTTAGAAACTTATGATAAGACTATGAGAGCCTCAAAACAACACTAACTTGGCATTTTGGATTATTTAATAGTATTGCAAAAGTTCTTGATACACATTATTTAAATGTATATTTTTTTTAATAGGGGTAGTGTTGCTTGTTCTTAAAGATCTTTGAAATTGAATCATTGAAAAAGTTAATGATTAAAAAGAAAATAAATTTTTTTGGTGGTGTATACAAACATAATACCAAGAAAAAAACGTCCAGAAATATGAAAAAAAATTGTAATCGGACCAAAAAAATATTATTATTTTTAACAAAAACGAACACAATACTTCCGATTTCTAATATTAGAAATTAATGGGAAGTAATAGTTGAGAATTTGTGACACTTTAGGTTTTTGCTCAGGTTTCCTCAAAATACCATCTTAATGAATTCGTAATAAGAAAATACATGGGACATAAAGTGGGCGGGGACACAACGCGGCCCCGGAAATTGTTTATATCTAGGTGTAGGGGCTAGGGTCCAGGGTTCTCGTTGTGGCCACCTAAAAAGAGTAATTTTATTTATTTTTTACACTTGATTTTTTTATACAGAAAATTAATAACAAGGGGGAAAAAAACATATATACAACAACAACAAAAAAAATACAACATTATTTTAATTTATATTTACAAAATTGTCTTGTAATACGGGGCGAAGTTAATGCCTTAGGCATTCTCTGCCAGTTAATCTCGCCATTAACCATTTTTTGTTTGGATTCCTTCCAAATAGAGCTGCAAAGTCCATCAAGGTATACTCGTATTTAAAAGATGAGAGTTTTAATTTTTCAAAAACAGTTTATTTTTTAATATTATATACAGAGTGTCCACTTTTAATGTGCGCCATAGGAAAAATACATGTAAAAACAGTTTTTCTTGTCTCAAAAGTCGCCATTAAGTATTTTAACTAAACCAAATATGTTAACTAATGTATTTTTATCTGAAGAATCCACTGGTGGTGATTTCATACACCTGGGACTTACAGTTAAAAAGTTAAGGGTTCGAAATCCGAGAAATGTGTTATGTTTGAAACTCAACATTTTTGTACAATTGGATACTCTATTTTATGTATTTTTTCACGAGAAATCGATTGGTAATATTTTCAATTACCTGGGGTTTACAGTCAAAGAGTTCTGGGTTCGAAACCGAGTAATTGCATTATGTTTGAAACTCAATATTTTCCTACACCTGGATACCTACCTGGTTTCTGGTTTTACTAACTGTTATACCCTATTTTAGCATTCTTTAACTTTATTTGTGTATTTTTTCAATAGATATAACGATTTCTACTTCTTTTGTCCGAAGAAGACCTACTGAAAAAAGGCGTGTTTTTAAACTTGAATTCATGACTTTGTAAAAAAGGACAACTGATAATCAGTTTATGGGTAGGTACTTACTGATATTGAAGTTAGATTCGATTTTCAGACAAATCTAGTTTAAATCTGACACACGCTCCCAATTTTCAAAACTCACGGATGTGGGCCAAAGAAAATCCTCTACTCTTGGTACAGCCTCATACTCAGTACCCACAAAAAGTAAACGTGTGGGCAGGAATAGTAGGACAACACTTTCTTCTTCTTCTTTTACTCTGTCTTATCCCGCTCAAGCAGGGTCGACGTTGTTCAACCTCATAGTTGAGGTTGATTGGTTTTGGCACATTTTTTACGGCTGGATGCCCTTCCTATTGGTTATTGGTCCTGAATCACAAATGTTGTTGGTGAAAGAGAATTTTTTTTTTTTTCAAATGGACGGTTGTCCAGCCCACAACTCAAGATTAGTCAAAGAGTTTTTACAAGCAGCATTTCCAGGAAGGGTGATAGTTCACAATGGTGATATTGATTGGGCAGCAAGATCACCCGATCTATCCCCAAATGATTTTTTCTTTGGGGTTACCTAAAAGCAATACTTTATCACGAAGGTAAAACAATGAGGCATTGAAAGATGCCATCACCCAAGCATGCAACAACATAACAGCACGTCAATTGGCAAATGTTCTCAATGAATTTTACGACAGATTGGGATATTGTGTTGCTGCTGATAGAGATATCTTTGAAAATCGAATCTAACTTCAATATCAGTAAGTAAACTGATTTAGTAAGTAAACCATAAACTGATTATCAGTTGTTCTTTTTTACAAAGTCATGAATTCAAGTTTAAAACACGCCTTTTTTCAGTAGGTCTTCTTCGGACAAAAGAAGCAGAAATCGTTATATCTATTGAAAAAATACACAAATAAAGTTAAAGAATGCTAAAATAGGGTGTAACAGTTAGTAAAACCAGAAACCAGGTAGGTATCCAGGTGTACGAAAATATTGAGTTTCAAACATAACGCAATTACTCGGTTTCGAACCCAGAACTTTTTAACTGTAAACCCCAGGTAATTGAAAATATTACCAATCGATTTCTCGTGAAAAAATACATAAAATAGAGTATCCCATTGTACAAAAATGTTGAGTTTCAAACATAACACATTTCTCGGATTTCGAACCCTTAACTTTTTAACTGTAAGTCCCAGGTGTATGAAATCACCACCAGTGGATTCTTCAGATAAAAATACATGAGTTAACATATTTGGTTTAGTTAAAATACTTAATGGCGACTTTTGAGACAAGAAAAACTGTTTTTACATGTATTTTTCCTATGGCGCACATTAAAAGTGGACACTCTGTATAAACATAGGTAGTAAGAACAAAATATCTATATAAATTATAAATCATCTAAGGAATAAGTCACAAATATGCACATCTCAACTGTGTTAACACTACTTTTTAGAAAAGTATTTCGAGACTTGCCATGTTAATTTTGGAAAATGATGTTTTGAACTTTGAGATATCAATAATTTTTGTTTTATTTTGGAATCACCATATAGCTACACCTGCTACACATATGGATTTTTCATATTAAAAAATGAAGATTTTTAATAGATCTAGACTACAGTTTTCAGTTATTATATATTTTTCTCTATTCAACATGATTTTTTTAAATTAATTCTTACATTCTGTTAAATTAAAAATATAAAAACCTGAGAAAAAGAAATAATAAAATGAACGTGAATGAATTATTTAGAAACAGTTATTTTGAAAATGTGTAAGAGATGTGAATTGAACAATATCATATTAAAATTATAGTGTAACAAAATTAAATAATTTTTTTGAAAAAAGCATTTTTTTTAGTAAAAAATGGAAAATGTGTAGGAGATGTAAATTAAACAATATCATTTTAAAATTATAGTGTAAAATAATGAAATAAATTGTTTCAAAGAGATATTTTTAGTAAAAAATACTATCTCAAATATGTAAAAGAATAAAGACAGAGATAATTGAATGAAATGTCTTTTGTCAACAAAAGTAAGTACAACTCTAAATTCACAATTTTGATTCCATGCATTCTCTTAGGAGAGTGTGACCATACCTTCAATGCTATCTAGTTTGAGGCGCCATAAAAAAAGATTAAAATATCATCATGAAGTATATTAAACCATTTTATCACATAGAAATTTGAAAAGTTAGCTAAGAAGAAAGAAAGTATAGAAGTAACTACTCGTTACAATTGTACATTTTCCCTGTCCAAGTAACAATTGAAGGATATATAGGTCAGTCATTTGAAACATACTATGTATAATATTTAGTCCATACCAAAACACACATGGTATGTTTTTATTATTATCAAATCATAATTGATAGCTTGATTCTTCTGTAATTATAAATAGTTCATAATACATTTATGTTCTAATTTATTTGAAGAAAAAAGGAAAAAAAAAACAACATTTACTATCCACTGATAGACATTAAATATCTTTAAGATAACTTTCATGGAAACTGATGTAAGTTACAGATTGATCAAAATAATGATCAACAAATAGTATTCAAGTGTAGTATGCAATTAAAGTTATTATCTACTTCACTGGCCAACGTTCCACATGTTTTAAATTAAAATCATAATTATCACCAAATTTGTAACTGTATATCAGGTGAATAATGGTTTTTTTTCGACAGCTGATTTCAGATAACTTTAAATTTCTTTTACAAAAATACATGTTTGAGAACAACACCTAGTTACCAAAACTTAATTTTAGACACAATTAAAGGTACAAAAAACCTTTAATAAAGAAAATCTGTCTCCTGATTTGTAATTTATGATATCCAACCATCAGGAAATCTTAGGGATTTTCACCTTTTTAATTATGAAGATTTACCACAAACAACTCTATACCAGTGTAAGTACAATTTGATTATTACTTTTAAAAAAACTTCTTTACTACTGTTTTTTATTTTATTAAATATCAACTTTCAATACTTCACTTTTTTTTACAATACTTTTAAAGGCACAAATGATTCCTCTTTTTTAAAAAGTATATGTACTCTTGAAGAAAAAAAAAACATAAATTTTCATATTGGTACAAATAAGGTAGAACTACCTATTTTTATTTTTTTTTGACAAATAGTCTTGACAATTTAATGAATGACCGCCAGAAAAAAAAGAATTAACGAAACTATTTAAAGGAGGTTTACATAAAATTATTTATCAAATAAAGATCCTATTAAATTTCTCTTGTAAGGAGAAAACGTACTGTACCAAACATAAAAAAAATCGTTTTTTTATGTCAAGATACCAATTTGTCCTAGTAAGAACCTATATAGAAAAGAAATATTAGGGTTTTTGAATTTAGCAAGTCTCACTTTTTAAAATATATTTGACTAAATTGCGCAAAAGTAATATTTTTTGAGACTTAAAAAGCATTACTTTAATTATTTACACGCCTTTAAGATGGCAAAAGTAAGTTGCTCAATTATTTTAACAATTTTGTTCCTTATTAAGATGGCGAAAGTAAGTTGCTCAATTATTTTAACAATTTTGTTCCTTACAAGATTGTGATGGTTGCTTGGCCAATTTGTCCAAGTAAGAACCTATGTAGAAAAGAAAGATTAGGGTTTTTGAATTTAGCAAGTCTCACTTTTTAAAATATATTTGACTAAATTGCGCAAAAGTAATATTATTTTGAGACTTAAAAAGCATTACTTTAATTATTTACACGCCTTTAAGATGGCAAAAGTAAGTTGCTCAATTATTTTAACAATTTTGTTCCTTATTAAGATGGCGAAAGTAAGTTGCTTTCATTTTTGTAACCTTATCGGCACAAAATTTGGTATCTACCAAAAAAATCATTATTGCTAAGTGTTAGAATAAACCATTACCTCCCTCAAAATACATAATAAAATCTCTGAATTTTCTCTGCAGAGAAAGAAGGAATTTTGAATAGTTTTTATTAATCCAGTCTGTATAATAATTTTTATAATCTCTAGTATAATAATAAAAAGTGCATTGGTAGTCAAGAGGTTAAAGCGCTAGTCTAGTCTGCGGATCCGTTGGATCGAATCCCACCCAGTGCATGAATTTTTCCTCATTTATTTGAGAATATGACCACATAATAATGAGATTCTGAGAGTTAGGTGGTAGGAAAAAAATTAACTTTGAAGACCTAAAAAATAATCAGAAGGTGTACCTTCTGTAATAATTGTATCTTATACAAATAAATGGAAAAATTGTTAATAAAGAAGAGAAAATACTTTAAGCATTAACCTCGTTTAGTGGTTCCAAGCAAAGTTAATGCTTAAAGCTTCCACTAGACTTCACTAGAGAATTAAAATAATAACAATTAATTGTTTTTCTTCGAATACAAATTTTCAACAAATTAGGCAGTTTCATTTAAATTTAAGAATGGTACAGATGCAAACAAAAGTAGCCACAAATTTAAGAGAACTGTTTCCAAATCTTTTTCTTGTAAGATGCAAATGTTGCTCGCTACATTTTAAGTTATCTAAAGCGGTCTTTCACTTTTCCACCAAAACATAGAAGTACACCAACAAATTTTTTTTTCATGTAATAATAATAATAATAGAAAATCTTATAAGGGCAAAGTTTTATAAGTAAAGCTATTAAGCCCAGAACTCATGTATTCAACACGTTCTAAACAAGTAGGTAGGTAGGTAGGTATTTAATACAGATAATTTTGGAGAAAAAAGTCTTCGTTGTCGTCTTTACATACAGTATAGGTATATTTTGTAGTAAAATCCATCTCAAATAACGCCACGAAACTTCTCGATAGGACTCTTTTTATAATTTAGAGTAAGTAAAAAGAACCAAGATATTTTGTAGTAAATAAAAAAAATCTTTGTAAATTCTCCAAAAAAGCGTGAGGTGTGTTGATACCTAACCTTGATTTTCCCGGATTACCTAGGATAGGTATAATTTGTAGCAAAATCCATTTCAAACTAAGTCAAAAAAGGAATTCTTTTCTAATTATGAATAAGTTAAAAAGAACCAAGATATTTTTTAGAAAATGTAAAAAATCTTAAAAAAAAAGAAAATATCTACATTCACATAATGTCATGAGTAGGGACTCTTTTTCTAATGTTGACTTTTTTTTTTGATGACACAAAAGATCTATTTAAGGTCTCAATGACAAAGAGCTTTCGTAGCCGACAGCCCTACATACCTACATACCAATGTAGAGTTTTGAGTAAGTAAAAAGAACCAAGATATTTTGTATTGAATAAAAAAAAATCTTTGTAATATTTCCGCAAAAAAACGTGGTTAAGAGTGCCTTAACCGTATGTGTGTTGTTCCATCCTTGTCTAGGGGAGTGCTAACTGGCTCTCCTTTCATACAACACGAGATCTGGTGACGTATTCATCACTACTTGAAACACTTTATATTCAATTAAGAAACGCGACTCTCAGACCCAGAGGGGACCTACTTCCAGTGTCGTTTCCACGATGATCGTGAAATTAAAGACAATTTCAACTGTGTTTTTTGGAAACTTGAGGTCTAGTTGTATTCAGAAATGGCGAAAAAATTGCATGTTTATTGGACGATTTCGCTAGAAAAACGGTCTTGAAATAGCGCGAATTCTAAACTTCTCGTTTGGTGTAATTTGAGAGGAACGTTGTTTGTGTAATGCATGTAGTATCATCGGCAATGGTATACGGTGAAGGGGTTTTAAAGGTATGCGTAGGGCGTAGGTGGACCTCATACGCTCTGCATTGTTGTGCTTGGATTTTGCATGCTGATTTTTCGCACGATTTTTTTCTTTGTTTTGTAATATTCACCGACCTTGATGACTGGAGGTCGTAACGTGGAGGTCGCTGGTTCGAGTTCCAAGTCGGGCTCAATTTCAGTAACGCGAATTAGAACAAATAATTTTCGAGGTAGTTTGACGGTGGTTTATGGGGGTCAACTCTCATGAAATGTTCAATATCTGTTACCGTTTGGGCTGTGGTATTGCAAACAGATAACCATTAAGAGGACATAGTCAGCCAGTCAGACACGCACAGATTTGAGTTTTATTTATAATAAATGTGTGAGACACAAAACTTTGTATACATTTATTTTTGAAGGACCGGTTTTTCTTGACTCCAATTTTTTTCTAGCATTCTTAATCAATTGAACGTCTTAGCAAAACAGATGGCATTTGGTTTTTTCGTACTGTAGAGATAGATGCCTTACGCTATAATAGTTTTTATAGCGTCCAGTCCATCTCCAGTCAATAGTTTTAATAATAATAACTTTGTGAGTAAAAGTGAGCGCAGGATTAGCTCAGTGGTCATGCGCGGATATAGCCCTCTTGTACTGGGGGGGCACAATCGCACGATATACATAACTAGCGGGTTGCACCCGCCGCTTCGCAAGCCCCCCCCCCCCACACACATACACACACACACAAATGTCAATATTTTTCGTGTCACCCATCCATTTCTTGTCCTTACTGGAGCTCAAGAATGGCTTATCAGAATTTCGCGATCAATATGTCAAATGAAGACTCCAACCCTTGCAAAAACATTCTCGCTTTGAGTTGATAGTTCGTCACGACATATTTCGAGAAAAACTGTCATTCAGGTCAAAAAACGTAATTACTTTTTGTTTACCCATACTTTTTATGTCCTTACTCAACGTAGCTCAAGAACGGCTCATCAGAATTTCGTGATTGATATCTCAAATGAAAACTTGAACCCTTGCTTAAAACTTTCTCTTTTTGAGTTGATACGCCGCCGCCGTGACGCCGTCACGACAAATTTTGAGGAAAAAATGTCATTACGGTCGAAAAATGTGCACCCATCCATTTTTTGTCCTTACCCCGTGTATCTGAACCCTAGAGATATATTCCCTGATCCCAATGGACCTATAGGTAAAATTTCCGGTTTCTCGGACAATCTGTGTGGATTTGACAACTTTATTATTTAGTTATTTCTTATTGGTCTTAGAATTGGGAATTATTTTGGGGCAAGTTCCCCCCTAACTCATTGCGATTTTTTTTACGGGATTATTGTTAGAATTAGGAATTATTTTGGGGCCCGTGCCCCCCTAACTCATTGAGATTTTTTTTTACGGGATTAGTCTTAGAATTGGGAATTATTTTGGGGCCCGTGCCCCCCTAACTCATTGAGATTTTTTTTTACGGGATTAGTCTTAGAATTGGGAATTATTTTGGGGCCCGTGCCCCCTAACTCATTGAGATTTTTATTTTACGGGATTAGTCTTAGAATTGGGAATTATTTTGGGGCCCGTGCCCCCCTAACTCATTGAGATTTTTTTTACGGGATTAGTCTTAGAATTTGTAATTATTTTGGAGCCCGTGCCCCCCTAACTCATTGAGATTTTTTTTTAACGGGATTAGTCTTAGAATTGGGAATTATTTTGGGGCCCGTGCCCCCCTAACTCATTGAGATTTTTATTTTACGGGATTAGTCTTAGAATTGGGAATTATTTTGGAGCCCGTGCCCCCCTAACTCATTGAGATTTTTTTACGGGATTAGTCTTAGAATTGGGAATTATTCTGGGGCCCGTGCCCCCCTAACTCATTGAGATTTTTTTTACGGGATTAGTCTTAGAATTTGGAATTATTTTGGAGCCCGTGCCCCCTAACTCATTGAGATTTTTTTTTAACGGGATTAGTCTTAGAATTGGGAATTATTTTGGGGCCCGTGCCCCCCTAACTCATTGAGATCTTTTTTTACGGGATTAGTCTTAGAATTGAAAATTATTTTGGGACCCGTGCCCCCCTAACTCATTGAGATCTTTTTTTTTTTAACGGGATTAGGTATAATGAAATTTGAGAATCACCGCTTACCGAAAAAATCTGGGGGGGCACGTGCCCCCCGTGCCCCCCCCTATATCCGCGCATGTCAGTGGTAAGATACAGCTTCTCATGTGGAAGTTCCCAGATTCGAGCCCCAGAGCCGATAAAATATCGTAAACAAATTTTGGTTACACTTAGTTGTAACCAAACTCGGGGTTAAGTGGCAGAGAATGCGTTAGGCATTAACTTCGCCCCGGATTACAATACATTGTATATTTAAATACTTTTTTTTTCTATATCTTTTTTGTAAATATTGTTATTTTTTATCTTTGTTAATAATTTATTATTTTGTTTGTATTGTATAAAAAATAAAGTGTAAATAAATAAAAAATAGTTGTAAGGTATCTTCCGGTGCGCTCATTTTGACCCAGCAGCCCAGCACCTAAATGGGGAGTATTGTGTCACCTCTCGCCCATCAGAGGGGAGAGATATTACGGAGTGACGGGTTGGACAAGCATCAGCACAGACCACGAGCGTCTACAGTAGCTTGGTTTCATGTTTACGAAAAAGTTCTTCAAGTTGCAAGCCAAAAGTTTCTTTGAACATGTTACTTATATTTGACAATTTTGACATCCTAATGTGGATTTATTATTAAAACAGTTGTATATGTCTAGTAATCGAATTTTCATGTAACTTACTTTCCCGACCCATAGTAAGTTGCATGAAAATTCCAATCCTAGATATATTCAAGTGTTTTAATAATAAATCCAAAAGTTTCTGTAAAATAATCAGGAAACTTTCACACGTTAAGCTTGCTATGAGAAAAATATATTTTTTGAGCCACACCTAATTATGGAGCCGAGGACAACACGAGAGCTGGAAAATGAGAAGTTCTCTATAATTATGGTATTTATTTTAAAAGTAATATTCTTCTCGCTCCGTTTGGTCGGTGAAGTTGGCAAAATGGAAAATTTATTTGTGTTGAAACTTAATGGACCTTATAATAGGAACTTTTTTTTAGATTTTACAAACGTGTACTAAAGTCAGCGTCGGTCGATGGCGCGTTGAATTCACCGGTTCTCGTAGGATCACCGAAGTTGAGCCACGTCTAGCGAGGTAAAGACTTCGTGATGCTGGCATTCCTATCCAACGCAGGCTGGATGAGGTTAATGGGGGTAGCAGGTGTGTGAGTTTCCAGCGAATGGAGGGTAACAGCCTCGTCGTGATATGACTGTGCAGTTGAAAGCGACGTTAAACCCAAATTAAAAAAGCCAGCGTTGAGTTCACGTTGAATACACCAGTTCCCGTTCTGTCACTGAAGTTGGAAAAAATAGGTGAGTGTTTCACAGCCTTTTTTATTTCGCACCCATGAAACAGCAGCTACTGTTGACGCTTGTGGTCTGTGTTGTAGCCTGCCCATCCCGTAGTATGCCTCCTCTCTGATGGGCGAGAAGTGACACAATGCTTTCCATTTAGGAGCTGGGTCAACACGAGCTTATAAATTTTTCTGCTCTGTACTTGGATGTCCGGGGTCCACTCATACCTCGCGAGGAAAAATGAATAGATATGTTTGAGTATAGTAAAAGAATTATTGAAAATTAAGCTCTTAAAAATGCTTCGCTACACACAAATTTTGTGAAGGGGCCTTGTGCTTCAGAACAAAGAAATCATACTTGCTTGAACTTCGAATTTCTCTGTTTATTTTTACGTTGATGATGCTTTGGTAGACCAGTAAGTGGTTCAGGCGCTAGTCTGGTAATCCAGGTAGCGGAGGGATCATTTGGTTCGAATCTCACCCAATGCATGAATTTTTCCTCCTTAATTTGAGTTTGTGACCACATAATAATAACTCTCATGGGGTTAGGATGTAGAAAATGCTTTAAGCATTAACCTAGCCTGGTGGTTACCTTTCACTAAAGAGCGTTATTATTATTATTATTATCAGCATTAACCTCGTCTGGTGGTTACCTTCCACTAAAGAGTGTTATTATCACTATCAGCATTAACCTCGCCTGGTGGTTACCTTCCACTAAAGAGTGTTATTATCACTATCAGCATTAACCTCGCCTGGTGGTTACCTTCCACTAAAGGGTGTTATTATCACTCTCAGCATTAACCTCGCCTGGCGGTTACCTTCCACTAAAGAGTGTTATTATCACTATTAGCATTAACCTCGCCTGGTGGTTACCTTTCACTAAAGAGCGTTATTATCATTATTATCAGCAGTAACCTCGCCTGGCGGTTACCTTCTACTAGAGAGCGTTATTATCATTATTATCAGCATTAACCTCGCCTGGCGGTTACCTTCCACTAAAGTGTGTTATTATCACTATCAGCATTAACCTCGCCTGGCGGTTACCTTCTACTAAAGAGCGGTATTATTATTATCAGCATTAACCTCGCCTGGTGGTTACCTTCCACTAAGGAGTGTTATTATCACTATCAGCATTAACCTCGCCTATCGGTTATCTTCCACTGAAAAATATTATCTTTCATAATTGTTGTTGTTGGGATGTGTGGATGGTGTTGTTGGTAAGGATGTCTGTACTGATGAAGAAGAAGAAGAATCCAGAAGAAAGGAATCAACTGAGCTGAGAAACGATTAAGGAGCAAAGAAAAATTAACGAGAGCGATAGGAAGCGAGCAGGGAGACCATTTTGGTTTCTGTGTGCGAGGGTTGAGGGTTCGATGACCGCGGACAGCACAATTCTTACTCGTGCTTGCATTTGGTTCAAATACAAAATACAGTCGATCCTGGACATAAGGGAGCGGATTTTTTACTTCCCTTATCCTATAAGTAGCGGGTATCCTATAACCCACACACATCACACCATACACATACCCACCCACACACACACCCAAAATGTCATTTAGGTTTGAAAAAAAAAAACAGAATATTTTTTGTTGCCCATCTATTTTCTGTTCTTCCCCGGTGTAGCTCAAAAACCGTCTAAAAACCCCTTCATTTTCGTTTTTTGTTGTTGTTGCCCTGGAACCGCCGTGTGGCATTCTACTCCTACAATATAATATATGGTTTATGTTAAGTATGTGGTGTTTTTTAACCGCCTAAAAACCCCTTCATTTTCGTTTTTTTTTTTTGCCCTGGAACCACCGTGTGGCTATTACTACATGGTTTATGTTGAGTATGTAGATTGCGTAAGGAAACTGTATTTAGCCGGAGTTTAGCAGGTAGGTACAGGTAACTGTGGTATTGTTATTTGGCCGGAGTGTAGCAGGTAGGTACAGGTAACTGTGGTATTGTTATTTAGCCGAAGTGTACAGCAAGGTCTCCTCGCGTGAGAATCTGGTGACGGGAAGGTGAAACCATCAGGTCGGCATTATGTACTATAGGTGCACTAGTAGTCAAGTGGTTAACGCGCTAGTCTGGTAATTCAGGTAGTGTAGGGATCCGTTCGAATCCTACCCAATGCATGAATTTTCTCTCTTTTTTTTTAAAAAAAAAGATGTCTTATTATTATAAGACATATTTTATCACATATTAATAAGACTCTGAGGGTTAGGTAGTAGAAAATGCTTTAAGTATTAGCCTCGCCTAGTAGTCACCTTCCACTAAAGAGTATTATTATTGTAGCGGAAAGAAGCATGTAGAATATACCTGGTCAGCATAAAACAGTCCAATCTGGATATAAGAGAACTCAAGGAACCAGAATTTTTTTCTCTTTTATCCAGGTTTCTCTTATTTAAATGGTAATATTTTCCCTTATAGAAAGTTAAAATTGACCTGGAAATCGTTCTCTTGTATCCAGGAACGACCGTATTGCACCCAAAATTATCTACTGAAGATTCGTTAAACCAATATTCCGGTCATTGCTCCTTTTTCAGTTTGCAACGAACGAGAGAGAGGAAGCAGAAGAAATGGAATACCACAGATGAACTGACCCCATCCACAAGAAATTACAAGGTAGAGCCGAGGCAGGTAAGAAACCTGAGAGAGACGCATCACACAGGTATAATGTAGAGAGGTAAGAATAAGAAGAAAACCTGTCTTCACCAACGACCTCAAGAATGACGGTTACAAGAGACGAAATTCAAATCTCGAGCCGGCGCGCGACGCTCATTGGTCGATTCCGAACCCCTCGAGATTGCGTTCGCGCTTCCTGATTGGTCCGATTTGAATTTCTTGAACCGAAGAAGAAGAAGAATTTCTTTAACGGTCACGAAGAAAACGAGTTTCTCGTAAGACGCGGGTAGTTCGGAGCGTCGATTTTTTTTTCGCCGCATTTGAAAAAGTTGCGTCGGACGTAAAGGTTGTGGCTTGTTTCAGTGAGAAACATTTCCGTGTGTTGAACCAGGAAGTTGAGATTTTTTTTTGATTCATTCATTGAATTCTAATTGATCTTCATTTGTAATTTACTCGTGATCTCTTGTGTGAACTGCAATTTCATATTTGCTGATATTTATTTATTTTTTACATTTTCAATGTGACTTGCATTTTTAAGCTTCAATAAATGTGGTGAATAAATAACTCCTAGTGATGTTCTGTGGTATTTTTAATGGTTCAACAGTTAATGGACCAATTTACAAGTTTTCACAAACGAGTAACCGAGTTCTCTTTAAAGACCAAGTGCTATTATTTAATTTAACCAACGAACAATTAATTTTCCTTTTTCTATTTCACAAACTTTAAAATGTGCATGTATGGCTGAACACATTTTCTCTATTTCGATTTTATTAAACGTGCGGAGAACGAGTGTTATGTCCAACACGTGACGAAATAGCAGTTCATACTTCACCATCCATGTGTAGGTTTTAGAGAACCTGAGAGCGGTATGAACTTGAAATTAGGTAAGTAAAAGCCTACCTATCCACAATATTGTGACACGAATCTTAGATATACATTTTGGCGCAATTTGATTGCTTTTTAGCGGGCTCAGGTGTTTATGTCCGAACGGTACTAGATAATTGTGAGTCGACGCTCTATTTAGATTTGAGTCAAATCTAAATAGATTAAAACCTCTATGATTAAAGAAATAATTTGAATTGGATTTGTTATTTTAAAAAAGTCAACCCTATCAAGCCAGGCGAGCATGCGAGCTAGCCAACTTTATTACTGCAGTTGGCTAGAAACCATCACTCTGGGGGAGTTGGCTTTGGCCATGCTGGTTCTTACCTTTAAATCTTTAAATTAATTAGCTATTAGCCATTATTGGGTTGTGTATTAAATTATTTGTTATAACTTAAACTGTTCATTAGCAATATTTCTACCATCGCGTCGTGAGGGCTTGGACTTTTTCATGGTGGTTTGGTACAATGATGGTCACATGGTTTGGCTATCTGTGCTTGACTCATTTCCAGCGCTCAACGGCCGCAGAAGAAACGCTGATATTATATTTTGGTATCATATTTTTGTTCATCACTGTCACCACAACTACTCAAACTAGCTTTTCTAAATCTTTGCTGAACTTGGGTTGAACCACCGACCTCCAGGTTACAAGGCCGTCGCCTTATCAATGAAGCTACTGAGGTCGGTGGTGATATTGTAAGGGCAGATACTGTACTGGTAGCTATATTGAGTTGGTATCATGGATTTCCCCCTTTCAGGAGTTAATCATCTGCACAGACTCCGAAATAGAGAACTACCTGCTTAGATTAGTTATAGTGCCTATATGTACAATTATTATTAGCTATTTTGAGTAGGATTTAAATAGGTTTCTCCTTCAGAAGGTCATTAACGTAATGCCACCAAATTCAGAGGTGCCACAACTGACGGGTTCATGGAAGCTATAAATACAGTCGAACTTGGATTTAGAAGACGATTTCCAGGTCAAATTTACCTCTCTACAATTGAAAATAACCTCTTTAAAAATAAACCTGGATTCAAGAGAACGATTTCCAGGTCAAGTTTACCTATCTACAATGGAAAATAACATCTTTATAAAAGAATCTTTTCATATATCCAGGTTGGACTGAATAGCAGTACCTACTTTTTCACAAGCCGGTTTGGATTTCGAGGAATACCAAATGCTAATGTGTAGAGTTTAAATCAACCCAGACCATTTCTAGTTCAATCATAGCGAAAGTTCGCATAATAGAACTGCCAGTCTTGCGCTGACGGTTTTAATAAAGCACTACTTGTACTAATACAAATCCACACAGCCTTTTTTCAAAGAACTGCCAAAGGAGATCAAATAAAAAGTCGAACACCCCCTCAGTCCCCACCTACAATAAATTTAATTCACATTGAATAGACTTAAGCATAACATTCCAGAATAACTTGAACTTTGATACACATCGCCAAAACATTACTCAAAAAGCATTCCAAAAACTAGGTATGATCTACCGCTATTCTAAACCTATGTCAGACCCAGATGCCATAAAACTTCTCTACCAATCCCTAGTCCAATCCAATCTAGAATACGGCGGTGTGCTCTGGTCACCATACACAAAAGTAGGTACTAAAACCATAGAAAGAATCCAGTCACACTTTGTTAGATTCTTGTTCTTTAAATTAAATGGAATGTACCCCCTATACCCTAATTATATCGAATATGACCTACTACTAGAACACATATGCCTTGATACACTAGAAAAAAGAAGAAACGAACAAGAAATAAAATTACTCGAAAATGTGTGCCGAGGTCAAATTAACTGTCCCTATATAAAAAAAACAAACTTACCGTAAAGATACCCGACACCAGACTTCGGGAAAATCAAAATATTTTTTTTGAAATACCAAACAGAAAAGAAACATATATGTTCAAATCCCCTATAGTCCGCGCCATGGACATTGGACAGGTATAACAACACTGTTCATAGGCCGACACTCATTATATAGTTTAATATAAGTACACATCAGTTATTGCTGATATATCCTCCCAAAGGATATATCAGTGTAGATGTATGTAATAAAAAATAAAAAAAATAGTTTTTGATATTCCTACTGAGTTCCTTGTGATGTGAAATCATGAACCATTCTTATAAGATAGTAAGTTAATGGGAAGCCTGAGTATAGAAATGTACCTTTGAAGAACAACTACGAATAATCTTTGGCAAGAAGAGCAGGTGATTTTTGCCTGGAATTTGCTTCCACTTCTGTTTCCTCTAACGTAAACTTTAAGTAAACCTTATCCTGCAGCTTGGTTCTTCTATTTCATTGTTCCTAGTCGTAGTTCATTTTTTTTTAATTTTTAGTCATGGTTTTTTGATGTCTCAAATGCAGGTGTCTGGCTCTTCAGTTCTAACCTGAGTTCATTGACGAGTTCTATTTTTTTTTTTTTTAAATCTAAAGATTCCTCTTTCTCTATCTCTCTCTCTTCCAAATCTTCATATTCTTTGATTTCCACCCATGATTCTTATTTTTTCCGTTATCTTCCGTCTTATTATTCTTCTCTATTTTCTTGAATTTCTTATTTCTTCTTCTCCATCGATTAGATGTCCATTATAGTCTCCTTCCCTTGATTCTCATTATTTCTTCGTTGGTTCTTGAAGAGGTTAGCGACCCTCACTGGTTACTTCCCGAGGACCAGATGGTGAGCGTCCGACAGAGACAGGTTGCGATTTCCTGCAACCTGGAGTATGAGTTCCATGGAAAGTGATGGGCTATTATTTCCTGCCATCTTGAAGTGAATTTGAAAGGTAAAGGTGTGTTCTGAAGTTCTTGTGTTTTTCAATTTCCATGTAAGATTCACATAGTTAAGAAAGAGATATCCCGAAGATTTCAGACGTATTCTGAAGATTTTTAAGGATTTCTGTTGTGCCTAGGAAAGATAATTTTATAACTACTGAGACATGTACATCGGTCTCTTCTATTTTCAACTATGTATAGCTTGCTACTTAGAATTTCAAACCATTAGTCAAAACTCTGAAGGATTTAAGAGTTTAAGAAATACCAGTTGATAAAGAACGCTATCACTTAGAAAGGAGCAAAACAATTTTTTTTTTTGGAATAATTATTTTGAAACGAATGCCTCAAACTTCATTTAATAACATTGAACTTAAAAGCATTCATAAATGTTTTTTAAATCATAAAACCTTAAATCACTTTATTATTTTCAAATTTCTTTTTCCTGTATGTGATATTGTATTGATAGATTTCAGGTTTCCTGAAGCAACCACCAGTTCCCACTCTCGACAGTTGAAGATTCCCAAATGTTGTCTCCCAGAATCAACTCAAAACTTCCTCCAGCAATTAGTTCATTGGATGGGTGGGTTTCTTGTCCATGTAAACTATTTTTGAACCATGACTAGATCCACACTCATCCACAGAACACCCTATTTCATCATACTCCCGAAACATTGGTCTTCCATCGCAACTCGAAGGATCCATGTGTCATTAGAACAAATCATCCGCGATGTAATACCAAAGCACCAGTGGTCTTCCAACATATCATTCTTCCACAGAAACATGCATAGAAAACCCTCGTTCTACAGAAACTTAGGTCTTCCATTTGAATGATCCGTTTTACCAGTTGTCCGTGATACATCAAAGCCCCAGTGATTTTCCCGGGTGATGGAGCATATCCTCAAACTGAAAACGAAATCCCAAAGACCTCAGTCCCAGAGAGATTCCCAAAAAAAAAACCTCGTTCCATGATTAGCACGTGACATCAATTCAATATTCAAATAGGATGAGGGCCCCCTTGAAATAGCAGAAGCTCTTAATGTAACAAAGTGCGCCTTCATTATTCACTCGGACCCTTCAAACACTTTGATTGCTAACATGAGGGCTTGTGGTGTTTATTTTAATATAAATTGACTGTAATGAATATGATACTTATTGGCAAGGGGTCCTTTAATTGAAAACAATGTAAGTGTAGTCAATAGAATGTTTATAATTGACAATAATAACAATAACGGGTAATTAAACTTGTTACGATACTAATTTCAGGTTATCATACTCGATTTATTCTATGAACAATGCACAACTTGAAATTTGGAGGGCATCAGAAATTTGGAAACTGAATTTTGAAAGAACTGGGAATTTGGTATTTACCAAGAATTTGATTTGGTAACCGGAATATGAATTGAACGAGGAATTGTATACTGGGATTTGGAACGAACGAGAAATTTTGTAACTAGAATTTGGATTAAACGAGGAATTTGATTACTAGAAGTATGATTTTTTTAAAAATAGTAATTGTGTGCCAGAACCGCTTTCGCATTTTACTTCAGGGCAATTTACCTTTATACCCATGCCATTCCAGAAACGGAAAAACTCGGTCAGAAAACCTCCCGGCCAGTAACCAATGCTCTTAGCCACGGAGGTGGGAAAAGATTGAATGAGAAATTAGATAACTGGAATGTGAATTATTCGAGGAATTTTGAGGGAACCAGAAATGTGGAGAGAACTAGATATTTGTTTACAGGTACAAGAAAACTAAGAATATGGTTACTGGACTTTTGAGGTAACAAGGAAATGGGCAACTGAAATTTGGCGATTACTAGAACTTTGGTAACTAGAATTTTATTTGGATTAAATGAGTAATTTTGTAACTGGAATTTGAATTGAATGATAAATTTGATAACAGGAATTTGGTTTGATCCGGGAAATTTTGTAACAGGGAGTACTGGGTCATGAAGAGAACGAGAAATTGGTAACTGAAATTTTGAGGTAACAAGGAAATTGGCTAATGAAATTTGGAGAGAACGATTAACATTGTAACTCGAATTTGGAATTTTGATTGAATGAGTAATTTTATAAAGGGAATTCGGTTGAATGATACATTTGACAAGAGGAATTTTGATGGAACCAGAAATGTGGAGAGAACTAGAAATTTATTTACAGTAATTTTAAGTTAACGGAGAATTTGTTTGGTCACTAAAATTTTGAGGTAACAAGAAATTTGGAGATTACTAGGAATTTGGTTACTAGAATTTGGATTGAATGAGAAATTTGATAACAGGAATTTTGAATTGTTCGAGCAATTTTGATGGAATCAGGAATGTGGAGAGAATTAGAAATTTGTTTACAGGACTTATAAGAAAACTAAGGATTTAGTTACTAGAATTTTGAGGTAAATTTGGAGATTACTAGTAATTTGGTAACTAGAATTTGGAGGGAACAAGGAATTTGGTTACTGTAATTTTGATTTAAGAGGAATTTGGATTGAATGAGTAATTTTGTAACTGGAATTTGGAGAGAACGAGAAATTTGGTATCTGGAGTATTGAGAAAACGAGAAATTTCGAGGGAACCAGGAATTTTTTTACTGGAATTTCAAGAGAACTAAAGAATTGGTTACTGGAATTTTTGTTACTAAAAAAATGGTTACTTTTAACAAGGAAATTGGCAACTGAAATTTCGAGATCAATAGCAATTCGGTGACTGAAAATTTGAAAACTAGTAATTTTGATACTGCAATTTCATGAAAACGCAACTGGGAATACGTAAACTGCAATTTGGAGAAAATTGAGAGGAACAATGCATTTTGGAATTGGACTTTTGACAGATTTGGAAATATAGGAGAGAATTAGGAGTGAATTTTTTAAGGAAACTAGGAATTTGGTGTTTAGATAACCAAAGGATATGTCAGGAAGATGTAAAAATCCAACAGCAAAACGCCAGAAATACAACTGTTTGTGGTTACAGCAATAAGTCTATAACATTAGCCACTTTCAACTGTGCGACGAAGTATCACCAAGGCTCGGGAATTCTACTGTGGCCCTTTCATCAATACTCAGGAATGCTTCTGTAGACCTTTCACCAAGGCTCAGGAATTCTACTGTGGCCCTTTCAGCAAGCCTCAGGAAATTCTACTGTGACCATTTCACCAAAGCTCAGAAATGCTACTGTGGCCCCTTTACCAAGGTTCAGGAAATCAACTATGGCCCTTTCATTAAGGCTCAGGAATGCAACTATGTCCCTTTCATTAAGGCTCAGAAACATTTCTACTGTGGCCCTTCGACTCATCCAGAGATCCACCGGATGAGGTGATTGGTTTTGCAAAACGGAGGATAGTATGTGGACTACTACCATAGTTACCAAATCTCTTACCATACTGAATGTAGCTCAACTTCATTGTCAAGGAAGCATTAAATTTCATCAATATGATTGCAGTTGTCAAAGTAGCACATGAATTTGGCTGATTTTTTTTGTAAAGAAACATCTTTTTACTGAAATTTAGGTTTTTAATTTTTTAAATATCGCTTTTAACTGCATGATCACATCACGTGACGGGGGTTGAAGAATTGTACTTTAAATATAATTCATTTACTTATTTTATTTTAGTGTTTTTCTATTCGAATTTAGAAATGTATGTACCTGTGATTTGGATTATTTTAGTGGCTTTTGTATAGCAGTAATACTTTTCAGTTTATTGAAAAAGTAGTTAGTGGTCAATATATTATTACATGTATAAACAAATTAGACACACTGACATTCTTAACTAACCTCAAGTAGGACTGAAGGTTTCCATTTTAAGCTACCAACGATGTAATCATTAAAAAAAAGCAAAATAACGTGGGTTAGTGTGGGTTACTGGGTTACCCATGCTTTTCCCAAATTCAAACTCATCCCTACACGTGTGCCGAAAAAAGAAGACAATACTGCACTCGAAATATAATACGGGTACTCTAATCGTTCCCTCCTATGCAATTCAGTTTTCTCGCCACTTTCCTGCTTAAATAATATACACTCACAACAGAAAAATACATGGAATTCCCATCACTTTGCAAGAGATGATGATTGAATAATTCGAGACCCTCATGGATTTAAAATTATTTTCTCAGGGTCCAGTTTTCCTTTTTTCCCAACGATATTCATGAATTAAGTAATCATTATTTGTGTTATCATACTCTTATTTTGTGTTAAACACAATCGTGATATCACAACTACTCCAACTCGGTTTTGATAGATTTTTGCTTAACTTGAGACTTGAACCATCGACCTCCAGATTACAAGTTTGTCGCCTTCTCGATCAAGCTAAAAGAACTTCCTCATTTCATTGAGTATGTGACCGCATAATAATAATAAGACTTTGAGGGTTAGAATTTAACAGAAAATCATTCTTTTAAACTCACAAACCTGCTACTGACCGAGCCTGGGTTAGACCGGAATGCCAGCCTCCCGAAGTCTTCACCTTGCTGGACGTAGCTTAACTTCAGTGATCCTAGGGGAACCGATACATTCTACGCGCCATCGACGCTACCCGTCCCACCATTTTGAACGCGCATTACGTAACGGTTCCCACATCGCAAGCCCCAGCTTTCTAGTGATAAGCACGCGTACCCCACGAGTTGTACCATCACGAGTTGTGTCATCAGAACCCGCATGGGGGGTTAATAGGGGTTAAATCATTAACCATTCATTCACTTAGGATTCATATTTTTAATTTAGTTTTGCACAGTTTTCTCACACTTTTCAATGTCAAAGAGATCAGAGGTAGATTTCCTAGGCCCCGCTTATATCTTATCTGTATAAGCGCATAGAAAAAATAGATTGCCAGATAGATGGCGCGTTGAATGCACCGATTCTCGTAGGAATGCACTAGGGTCTGAAAAATATATTGGAACTAAATCAAAATTTAAAAATGGTATACATGCATTTTAACTTTGCTAACGTCGATAGCGCGTCGATTTTCGTGATTCAGGCATTCCGGGCCAACCCAGGCTGGGCGAAGTTAATGTGGGTAGAAGGTTTGTGAGTTTCCTGCGATTGGAGGGTAACACCTCCTTCGTGATATGACCAATTGACCATGCAGTTGAAAGTGAAGTGAAACCCAAATTTAAAAAAAAATTATCCAAGGAATTCTGAGAATATGGATTTTTTAAATAAATTCCACTGTTAACTGTACGGAAACCGTCAAAATTCAAAAAAGAGAGAAAATTATATCCTTGAACTTTTTCAAACGTTCAACACCATCTCAACGAACAGACACCTGAAAGAGGGAGAGAAAGGAATAATTTTTAAACTTTAACTGTGGAAACGAGAGAAGATGATGATGTTTTACCTGTGCTAGTGAGAGAGAAATAGATAGAGAGAGAGAGGGAGAGTTTTTAAAATTTAACTGTGGAAATTTTAAGGGGTGCTCTGCTGCCACATAAATGAGCTTTACAGAGTCGCTCTTTCAATACCTAAAGAGTTTGAGTTTGTTTACCATGCCAATCATAATAATTATGCATTCATTATTCTAGAAATGTGTTATGATTTTCATTGTGTACGAGCTAGGACTTGAGAAAATCCTCTCTTTTTCGTCTGGGGGTGCTGGAGTTCCGCAGCTCCTTAGCACGGGCCGCGCCTGCTAGGTTACCTGTGCAAAGAGAGTCAAGGAAATCCTGAAGACAAGGTGCGAGACACAAAGAGAATCCAGATTCCTTTCATCTGGTTATCCATAGAATTGTAGAGTAGGATTACCAGCTTGGGGCTCTCTCTCTCTCTCTGTCTGTCTCTCTCTCTCCCCTCTCATAAGTTATTTGAATAATAATAATAATTACACCCTTTAGTGGAAGGCAACCACCAGGCGAGGTTAATGCTCCAAGCATTTTCTACCACCTAACCCTCAGGGTCTTATTATTATGTGGTCACAAACTCAAATTAATGAGGAAAAATTCATGCACTGGGTGGGATTCTAACCAGCGGATCCCTACGCTACCTGGATTACCAGACTAGCGCGTTAACCATTTGACTACCCGTGTACTAATTTATATTAGCTATAATATATTAGCTGAGGAGATGTTATGCCTATTTGTAAATTAAAAATTGTTATAAATTAAAAAATAAAACAGCCAGCGTCGATGGCATGTTGAATACACCGGTTCCCTTCAGAACACCGAAGTTAAGCGACATCCAGCGAGGTTAAGACTTGGATGGGTGACAATTCTAATTCTCGTGACGCTGGCTTTTCCCGGCCCCACTCAGGCTGGGTGAGGTCAATGTGAGTAGCAGGTTTGTGAGTTTCCTGCGAATGGAGGGTAAAACCCCCGTCGTGATATGACCATGGGAGTTGAAAGCGACGTTAAACCCCACTTAAAAAAAAAATAAAAAAATAAAACAAATCAAAATCACATCAAAATGTTTCTCCCTCTCTCTCTAGCTCAGGTAAAAACACAGATTTCTCTCATTTCCACCGATAAAATTTACAAATTCTCTCTCTCTATCTGCCTCCCTCTCTCAAACGCACTCATTGGTTAGCTCAGGTACAAAACACCTTATTTCCACCGTTAAAATTTAAAAATTCTCTCTCTTTCTCCATCTTCTCAGGTAACATACAGATCCCGCGCTATTTCTTACCTGAGAGTAAGAAGAAGGATGCTGCGGCTGCGCGGAGCTACAAAACCAGTTTCTCCTCCGGGTTCGAACCTCTTCAGTGTCGAGATTTTCTCACCTGCCTCGGATTATTATCAAGCGAACGGAGTGAGGTTCTTTTTTTTACTTGGGTACAGGCTAATATGTTAGCAGTGTATGTTATGTATGTTAGCAGTGAGGTTCTTTTTTAACTTGGGTACAGGCTAATATGTTAGCAGTGAGGTTCTTTTTTTAACTTGTGTACAGTCCAATTTGTTAGCAGTGAGGTTCTTTTTTAACTTGGGTACTGGACGATTTGTTTACTCAATGCAGTGAGGTTTTTTTTTTTTTTAATATTTGGGTTTAACGCCGCTTTCAACTGCATGGTCATATCACGACGAGAGTGTTACCTTCCATTCGCAGGAAATTCACAAACCTTCTACCCACATTAACATCACCCAACCCAGTTTGGGCCGGAATGGCAGCATCGCGAAGTTTTCACCCCGCTGGACATTGCTTAACTTCGGTGGTCCTACGCGAACCGGTGCATTTAACGCTCCATCGTCGCTGGCTGTGAGGTTCTTGGGTACTGGACGATTTGGCTTTCTTCTGTCTGTCTGTCTGTTCGTCTGTTCCATGATAAATCCCCACCGAATACTTTTAAATTATTAAAATTTAGCGCACAACATATTCATTGGTGTCCCAGAATTTTACCTATTGTTTTTAGGTTGAATTAGGCCATTCGGGGCCGCCTGAGGGACCTTTAGGTGGAAATTGAAAATGATTCTGTAATTTTATTAAAGCAAGGCTCTTGAAATTTTGTGAAGTTGTTAAAAAATAATACTTGATTTCTGTAGTGAAATTTTGTGATCCAGAAACCTAATCTGTGATCCAGAATGATACTAAAGAGTATTATTATTCACCATCTAACATCCTCCCCACACTGGTGTAACACCATGTCGGGGGTGCTTCACACCCTCTGGAAGAGATAACCTGAGCAATTATGGAATTAATAGACGTTTTTGTAATACCTCTGAGGCGCTAAGTCTCGGATTGCGTACTGTCTTAGATGGGGAAAACTATTGCTAAGCAATGACTTAAGTTACCGATTTTGTCTGATAATTTCGCCCTAAATCCTTTACAACTCTACACCAAAGAGGCTAGCTGGAGATATTGGTCTACCCTCTGTTATCCTGCGACCAGATACCTCTCTGTTCTGAACGAGATACTCGTCTCTCTCTCTCATGTATGTAGATGGGTATCTCTCTCTCTCTTTCTTCTTGGCTAAATTCTGGTTCTGAATATCTGGTAGGATTTGGAGAAGAAAAAATGGCGCGCAACTCTGGAACAATTGGCGCGGACTCCAACACAAGGTGCAAGAGAATTACGAAATAAATTCCTTACAGGTGATCTACATCCACCGGAAAATTGTGTACCTAAATTGAAATAAACTAGGTAAGGTTAACTTCTTACATTTCTGTTTATACTCATTAAAATAGAGAGGTTAGTTGATGACATGGATAATCAGATCTATTACATGCTGATGAGAGCAAATAAGCTCGAAACAGCTGTCCAGGTATGTTCTGATAGTCATGTACATCTAGTACAACTTCTCACTTTTCTGTTTATACTCATATACTCATTAAAGTGCGGAGCAGGATTGAGAGTTTTCTACGAATGGAGGAGAGTAAAACTCCCGCCGTGATAGGACCATGCAGATGATAGCGACGTTACACCAAAAGAGAAGGAAAAAAAAAGAGAATATTCAGGCAAAAATATGCAGGCGAAGTTCTCATGCTGGCGAGTCCCCCATTCTCTCCAACTACTGTCTGATTCTGCGCTGAAGATGTGAGTCCAGAGCCTGGTCGCTACAATACCGGTGTCTTATTATTATTATTCGTATCTTGTGGAGCCATATGCCACTGATGAGAGTCCATAGGAGCAATTTCCTACGGGGATATGGTGCTTTTCATATACAGAGGTACCACTACTGGGTATGTTCTTTTATTCTTATGTAAGCTTAAATAACCCTTTTTGTATCATTGAGTTAGATATTATTTAAAAATTCGTAAAAATGAATATTTTTAGACTTTGTAGAATATGAACATTCATGTCTTTTGGTTTTTAACAAGTTCTAGAGAGAGTCTTTTTACTTTCTTTATACTATATAATAATAAGGAATTACTATCCTTATCCTACAATAAGGAAAGTATTGTATTTGTAGAAAGTTTGACCATCCCAGTTTTTGGTATTACTGGACGAATCATAGCCTTCAGGATACCAAAAATTTGTTTTCGGCTATTGGTCCGTGTGTCAGTTGTGAACACGATAGTGTATTAAACGTGTCATATTGTGCTCTTGTTAGTCCGGTAAATACCATCCGATACTCTACATAATCACTCCAACCAAAATAATTAAACTCCCTTATTCTGGAGACTCATCGAACCAGCGACCTCCAGACTACGAGTCCGCCGCCTTATCAATCTAGCTACTTAGGTTGGTTTGATCTTCCAGAGGTCGTGGGTTCGAAAACCAGCCGGGACATGACAAGTTATCCTCCCATTTGGGATTTTTACCACGTATAATAATATGTCTTGGGCTTACTGCTGGAATAATGGGACTTTAATAGTCCTTATCGGGCAGTATAAATAAGGCGATATTGTTATTGTTACTTAAGTCAATACCACCCTGTATTCAGAATGGCTCAAAAATTATTGGACGGAGGAAGTACGACTATTATATCATAACTGGTTTTTGGTGAATCTACACCGAGGAACCCGCAAGAATTTGGCGGGAATATTTTCGGCTGCTGTGTCTGGGCCGAACTGTGCGAATTTTTTACCGATTTTTTTCCTTTCTTTTTGCAACGTTGTTTTAACATGAGAGCTTGAGAGGTCATACCAAGTCATTTGAGACAACAATGTACTTAGAATTTTTGTACTGAGTATGTAAATGCTCACTTAAAACATAAAGCTTAGCCACCTTGAGCAAAATCAGTGTTAGTGGAAACACCAGACTTTCATTAACTTGTTTCTGGTGGCCCTTGTTAATTATTAGCTCCTTGTATAAACTTAATGGAAATATCAAGTTTGGTATAAATATCATGATAATGAGTATTTTATTTGCTTAGTGTTGTATTAAGGCTACACCAACCTGGGGATCGAACTCAGGATCTCTGGACTGCGGGCAGTAGTCACAACCGTTACACTAAGGAGGATTATTATTATTATTTGCTTGAATGAATAAAATTGGTGGAGACACCAATCACACCTATTAGAAGTTCGACAAACCACAGTGGCTTGATCGATAAGGCAGCAGATTTGTATGGAGGTCGATGGTTCGAATCCCAAGTTTAGCAAAGATTTAGAAAAACGAGTTTAGGTAATATTGTGACCAACACAAATTTGATAACTTTTTAAACTTTTAGTAAGTAATTTTCTTTTTCTTGTTAACATTGTTTTCAATTTTATATGGCCAGTGTTGAGTGCATCGGTTCTGGTCGGATCACCGAAGTTAAGCAACGCCCAGCGAGGTGAAAACTTCGTGCTGCTGGCATTCCGGTCCAACCCAGGCTGGGTGAGGTGAATGTGGGTAGCAGGTTTGTGAGTTTCCTGCGAGTGGAGGGTAACATCTCCGTCGTGATATTATGACCATGCAGTTGAAAGTGACGTTAATTTATTTTTGTGTGTACCTACATAAACAGATTATATCATCTATGTTAATAAAGAATTTAATAATAATTTATATTTGCTTGTAGTCCAGGAGAATTAATTTCTATATCTGCCTTGAGTCCAGGAAAATCCCGACATTGAGCATCGTTAAGGATTTCTGGATTTAAAAAGGATGCTCAGATTTTAATCTCAAATATTTCATGGTAGAAAGGTATTCTTCCTTGAAAGGTGTTTTTATTATTATTCTTTTATTACATAACGAGATTTCATTTAAAGGGGACGGGGAGCATTCTTTCACTCGCTAACACTACCTCCCTCCAACAAATAACAAGAATCCCATTTGCTCTTCTCTCTTTTTAACCAACAACTTCTTTTCTCTCTCACTCTATGAAAACAGTGGAATCCTTATAGTGTATTGTGAAACAAGATAGAGAGAGAGAGAGAGAGAGTCTGGGGGAGAGTATAGGTAAAGATTTGAGAGAGTAAGATAGAGGGAGATGGTCTTGGAAGATTTTACAAGAGAGAGGGGGAAGATTTTTTATGAGAAAACTGGTTTTCCAGGAGATGTAAGCGAGACAGCGAGATGTATAAGGTAGAGTTCTGGATCAGGGGGGTGATTGTTAACCACCTGGGAGTCTTCAGTCCTAGAGGTTTAAAAAGATGAGATGTGTAAGGTAGAGTTCTGAAACAGGGTCCATTTCGCCAGCACCACCACCTTTAAAATGTAATGTTTTTTTTACATGGCTAATTTGTGCTTATTTTGTGCTTCTTTGTGCTTCAAACCCCGAATTTTGTGCTTCAACGATGAGGGCGCTACGCCCATTTCAATTTGGTGGTGCTGGGGAAACGGTAGAACCACCACTTTCGAAACGTAATGTTTTTTTTACATGGCTAATTTGTGCTTCTTTGTGCTTCAAACCCCGAATTTTGTGCTTCAACGATAAGGGCGCTACGCCCATTTCAATTTGGTGGTGCTGGGGAAACGGTAGAACCACCACTTTCGAAACGTAATGTTTTTTTTACATGGCTAATTTGTGCTTATTTTGTGCTTCTTTGTGCTTCAAACCCGAATTTTGTGCTTCAACGATAAGGGCGCTATTGCGATTTTTCGGAGACCCCCCTCCCCCACACCCATTTCCCCAGCACCACCACTTTTGATTCGTAATACTTTTTTGATGTCAAATTAATCCTTGAATTTTGTGCTAATTTGTGCTTCAAACCCCGAATTTTGTGCTTCAACGATAAGGGCGCTACGCCCATTCCACTTCGGGGGCCCCTGGGGAACCACCAGAACCACCACTTTCGAAACGTAATGTTTTTTTTACATGGCTACTTTGTGCTTATTTTGTGCTTCTTTGTGCTTCAAACCCCGAATTTTGTGCTTCAACGATAAGGGCGCTACGCCCATTTCAATTTGGTGGTGCTGGGGAAACGGTAGAACCACCACTTTCGAAACGTAATGTTTTTTTTACATGGCTAATTTGTGCTTATTTTGTGCTTCTTTGTGCTTCAAACCCCGAATTTTGTGCTTCAACGATAAGGGCGCTACGCCCATTTCAATTTGGTGGTGCTGGGGAAACGGTAGAACCACCACTTTCGAAACGTAATGTTTTTTTTACATGGCTAATTTGTGCTTATTTTGTGCTTCTTTGTGCTTCAAACCCCGAATTTTGTGCTTCAACGATAAGGGCGCTATTGCGATTTTTCGGAGACCCCCCTCCCCCACACCCATTTCCCCAGCACCACCACTTTTGATTCGTAATACTTTTTTAATGTCAAATTAATCCTTGAATTTTGTGCTAATTTGTGCTTCAAACCCCGAATTTTGTGCTTCAACGATAAGGGCGCTACGCCCACATAAAGTTCTCAACAATTGTCTACAAATTCTCTCCCTAACCTTGTGAACTGCACAGTGTAGCCAGATGTTCAAACATCTCTGAGCATGCAGGGTACCATTCAATTTGCGCGTGGGATTTTTTCATTCCGTATGTATTCAAATTATTGAACAAAGCATATAAATTAACTATTAGCAATACGATTAGTATCTAAGTAACTACTAAACATAGTAAAATTAAATAGATATGTATCTAAATAGATATGTATATGTATCTAAATGGATATATATTATGTATAATAATAATATAAAGATCATAACGTTAAATTATGTTCATCAGAGATACTTGAATGCTTTATTATACTTACTTAATATGAATTGATGTTTCATCTATCCTTTATTTTCGAGGGATTAAGTTTTTGGAACAACAACAAAAATAAATTGCCTACCATACCCTAATCAGGCTGGGCACGAACCAATTGTAAAATTAATTAAAGATCCCACTAAGAAAAAGTCATTGCAACAAATTTCAGTGAGCTATACGGGGATAAAGGGGATACGGATTAAATTCAGAGAAACCCAGGCCTGGGTGATACTGTATGGAAGTGGAAGCTCTGTATAAGATAATATACTATGTATATACAATATACCTATTCATTAGTAAATAATATACAATATACTCTAAGAAAAAAAATGCTAACGAAAAACTTTAGGTAAGGGGTAGGTCGATACTAAGACATATTCCGTGGTTTAACGATTGTGACTATAGCCCGAGGTCTAGAAATCCTTAGTTCAATCTCGGGTTGTGCTAAAAGATTCTACCAATTTTTTTTCCTCCCAACACGTGAGACCGCTATTTCGGGCCAACCTAGGCTGATAGAGATTAATTGATATTTATTTCGCAATCTTATTGCCTTTTTCACATATTTAAAACAATATTCTGCACTCCTTTTTGTACATACATCATTCTCGTCCAACATACATCCTGAGATCATTGAAATTGATTTCTTAGTGGTTGTGTAGATATCTTTGTGAAAAACTTGAATGACACTAAAATATATCAAAAAGATTGACATTAATGAAGTTTAAAATTAAAAATATTTGAAGAATTTTGAGAGAGAAAATTGAAAACTGCAGCCGTACAGGCGCCTGGCTAAAAGTATAGTAGATTAATATGAGTAGTTGGTACGATTTCCAGCGAATGGAGTGTAAAACCCCCGTCCTGACTACTTATTATACATCAGATCAATTATATTATACAAAAACCAAATATAGAATCAACTTGTCAAAATATTCTCATTCATTCGGTTGGAGAAGTAATTGGGTAGTTTCCACTTAATGCCTACGAGAATCAGGTCAGAAAATAATAGATAGGTACAATGATACATTGTACTTGTAAAGTATGTAGGTAGCTATTGTGTTAGCAAACATACCCTTCTTGGGCTAATTGTCGGAACCAGCTAGGCAGGTACCTACTCATGAATTCTGTTGTGTGAGACTTTTTTTTGTTATACAGGGTGATATACTTACGTAATTATAAATTTAATTGGCATTCAATAAAAAAATCTGGTCTTTTTTTATTGATGGTATTACACTTATGGAGTGTACCTATCGGTATATTAGTGTGCATCTATATAGGTACAATAAATTGCGCTTTGCCGGTTATAACTACTGCCCATAGTCCAGAGGTCTCGAGTTCGACTCCCGGTTGGGGCAGACTTTTCGAATTCTGTCCCCTCCAAAGTCGTGAGGCTGGCATTTCCGGCCCTACCCAGGCTTGGTGAGGTTAATGTGGGTAGCTGGTACGATTCCCAGAGAATGGAGGGTAAAACCCCCGTCCTGACTATCTATCTCAAATCAGGACATTAAAACCGAATAGAATCAACTCGTCACAATAGATCTAATTAGGTCGCATCAGTGTTAATTGTAAGGGTTTTAATGAAAACCCTGCAACCAGGTTAGTTAATAATAATAATAATTGCGCTTTCAAAGTGTACATTTTTCAAAGGAACAATATATGAGTTCTTCAGTTCTGAATTTTTTTATTGTGTTTCAGTAAAATAATTTCTTATCTAAAAATTAATTTCATTGGGCTTATATCGTAGGTGGTATATCAAGAGCACAAATGAAACCTTGATAAGAATTGTAAATATTAAAATAAAATTTCAATTTTGTTGTTTGTGTTACCGTGAATACCGTTAGTTAAGTCAGAGTTTTGAAGCTTATACCTACATAGTGATTAAATGGATAGAGCCAACAACTTTTTTAAAATTATAATTGATGAATGTCGCCTAATCGTATTACTCATAATGACTAAAACTTGTAATTTTCGTTGTTCATACAAACAGTTACCCTAATTTAAATATGTATGTGCTTGTCCGAATCCCAAAAGTGAGGATAAGTTTTCGGGTCCCGGCTGGGTTTCGAACTCGAAGCCTCTGGTTTACGAGACCGACGCTACTACTTGACCACTGAGCAGCCGCGAGACTTGTTGAAAAGTCTATAATTTACGTGTCCTATATCATTTACATCACCCTGTAGTTTACGGTCGAATTGCTTTTACCTCAAGGGTTGCAAAGTTTAAAACTGACCTGTCTTCACAAGCATTTCAACAAAAATATTGTTGGTTCAATATTCGGTATTGGTCCTAATTGATTCCCAGAAAAAAGGGGGTGGTCAACAATGAAAAAAATGTTTATGTAAAGTAATTCATGACTTTGGTTATACAGGGTGTAGCAGTCAGATTAACCATCAGATACCCCCTATTTAGATAATTCAAAATAATTGTTTTAAGAGACTACCCCTAGTCAATTAATCAATGTTATCATGCAATTTTATTATATTATTAATAATAAGAGATCGACAAATACGAATAATTATTATCTAATATAATTATTAGATAATAATTATGTAAAAAAAATTCTGCCATTCAGAAAAATCCTTCTAGTATGACACAGGCTGGGTGAGGTTTACGTGGAAAATCCTCTTAACCTCACGTACCCTATGTTGAGCCGTGAAAAGCCTGCATCTCAAGAGTTTAAATTTGAATGGTCACCCTCTTCACTAGTGTATGTATGACTTTACTTGTGGTGAAGCACAAGGCCTCTTCACAATTTTTGTGGGTAGCGTAGAATTACTAAGAGCCTCCTGTACTTTTCGAATTCTATTACATTAATTTCTTTTTACTCTGGTAATGCCGCCACTAGTCGTTACTCATACAAGTAACTACTCATTTTTCCTCACGAGGTATGAGTGAACCCCGAACATCCAAGTACAGAGCAGAAAAATTACTGCGCCGGTGGGAATCGAACCCAGGTCACCATGCGTGTAATGCCTAGCGCGCCAACTCACTCTGCCACAGTGACTACCCCTCTTCACTAGTGTTTGCTTAACAGTCGTGACAGAACGGTAACTGAAGTATTCAACAAGTCTATCATATTGGCATAAATTAATTTTGTAAAAAATACAAAGCTCTAACACCACAGTACTGTTTCTATGGCTTGGCTGTCGAAACACTAGAACCATTTTCTCGGCAGTTTAAGTCTTTGGTAGACGTGATTTCAGATACGTTACAACGCACATGTGATGATACCAGGGCCGGGGCATTCTTAAGCCAACGACTGTCATTAGCAGTCCAGCGTGGAAATGCCTCGAGCCTGGTAGGCACCAGGTGTCGGGAGAAGATGTTTGTTGTATGAAAATACACTTAAATAAATGAACCTATCGAAACTTAACTAAAATCAACTTAATCTCAATATATTTTGACTAAAATAATGTCACGTCGATGCGATGGCACGTTCAAATCACCAGTACTTTTCCAGTTATAAAGGTTGAGTTCTCACATTTGTGTTAATCACTTTCGTGATATAACAGGTATTCAAACTCGCTTTACTAAATCCGCGCTGAAACCGGGACTTGAACCACCGACCTCCAGGTTACAAGTCCGCCGCTTTATCGATCAAACTACAGAGGTCGGTCACTTATTAAAGTTAAGCAATATCTAGCGAGGCCAGGAGTTGGATTGATGACCATTCCTCTTCAAACGATCATGATGCTGGCTATTCCCGGCCCCACTCAAGTTGGGTGAGGTTAATGTGAGTAGCGCGTTTGTGAGTTTCGAGAAAATAGAGGGTGATATGACTATGCAGTTGGAAAGCGATGTTAAACCAAAATAAACAAATATTGTTATGTCAGAATCGATGGCATGTTGAAAATACCATTCGGTCATGGCTCACTGATGTTAGGCAACGCCCAGTGAGGTTAGGACTCAGATGAGAGACCAGTCCGGCTATTCCCTGGCCCACTCAGACTGTGTAATGTTCATATGAATAGCTACTTAATGAGTTTCAAGCGAATGGAGGGTAAAACCTCCGTCCCGATGTGACTAGTTCACCGCCTAAGCGTTTAACTGGATACTAAGCTTGGCTCAATAAAATAATATATCATTCAGTAAGCTTCTCATGAAATTACCTATACACAATAGGGAAAGGTTTGCTAAAACCGGGTAGTCTGCTAATACCGGGTACCACTGTTTCTGACGATACCGCTAATGCCATTTATGAACTGATTACAGAAACTAAAATCTCTTCCTAGCAGAGCGTAACTTTTGTAAACAAACCAATTTCATTTCGAGTCATTTCGCTCTGATTTGAGGTTCTAGTTTTCCTCGTGTTATTTTCTTATTTTCGAGCCCACAGTTATCGAGTGACTTTTAACGGCTATTTGTGCTGAAAATTCATGGTGAGTGTGTAAAACTGTTACTTAAAAAGTGTTATTTCATATCATAATTAAATCTTTTTAGCGTTTTGCATGTCTTAGTTATTCAATATTTTTTACAGAAAGTCATGAGTCTGTTCATACCGGGTACTTTGGGGTTTACAAAACCGGGTACAGATTTTCAGGTACCCGATTTGAGCAGCCTATTATTTCCTTAGTGTTGTGTGTTTTTTATGTGCTTACATTTTTTCAAGTTGTCTTTGATATGTCTCTGGAGATTTTTTCACGGAAGGTATTGAAGGTAAGTAGGTGAGCAAGTAGGGACCTGCTACATATTATTTTGTAATGTCATTCAATTATTTTTCTCATTTTTTATATTTTTTTAGGTGTCACAATGTCAAACCCTCCAAGGTATGCTCGAAAGACTACACGGCAGAGCTGGTGTTAAACAATTTTCCTAATATTTTGGTACAATTCCTATTCTAGTTATTATCTACAATGTCAAGAAAGATAGTCTGTTGTAAGTTTTACCTTTATGAATACCTAGAAATGTGTTTCCTATTTTATTTTTCTAAAATTTAGGTTCAAAATTTGTTCCTTCTTGTTGTTTGCCATTCCAAAAATAATTATTTTTTACATTGAAATTACTCATGCTCATAAAAAAAAATGTTGAAGTTCGTTTCAATAAACATCATTGAACTTTTTATCAATGTCTTCAATAAGAAATATAGGGGTACCCGGTTCTGTCATACCTAGTACCCGGTTCTGAAAGACCGGGTTGACAGAACCGGGTACTTTGACTTTTTTTGGAAAAAATAAATTTAACAAAAATTGGCAA
Organism: Bactericera cockerelli; assembly: GCA_024516035.1. Lineage (NCBI taxonomy): Eukaryota > Metazoa > Arthropoda > Insecta > Hemiptera > Triozidae > Bactericera > Bactericera cockerelli. The sequence continues at coordinate 28,265,121 of CM044964.1, read as the reverse complement.
TACATAGTGACGCATCGTTTTCAAATTTAGATAGCCAACAAAGTTGTGAATGTTTTTCAGTTTAATTTGCTTAGCTGATGATAATGGCTTTTCCGCTAGATGGCTTAGAAAACTAAGTACCCGGTTTTGGGAGACCTTCCCCTACATGGGTATTTTTATGCACCATAAATAACTATGACAATAAGTTTGGATCGAACTAAGAATGGCTGTATTTCTGAGAAATCCCTTTAATAATATAATTGTAAAGGGAGAAAATTTTAAAATATTCCTGGTACGGCAACACTGAAACTATCTCCGAGACAATGAGTCATCTATTGCAAGGTAGAACATTGGAGATAACAGCGATGTGATTTTTACTCAGTTCTTCCTCTCCTTACTTGTCTGTCTCCATGCGTATGGGAAATATACGGCAATTTGTATTGGCTATAGTAGCTTAAGTAATTGAGCACAAAATTCGGGGTTTGAAGCACAAATTAGCACAAAATACAAGGATTAATTTGACATCAAAAAAGTATTACGAATCAAAAGTGGTGGTGCTGGGGAAATGGGTGTGGGGGAGGGGGGTCTCCGAAAAATAGCAATAGCGCCCTTATCGTTGAAGCACAAAATTCGGGTTTTGAAGCACAAAGAAGCACAAAATAAGCACAAATTAGCCATGTAAAAAAAACATTACGTTTCGAAAGTGGTGGTTCTACCGTTTCCCCAGCACCACCAAATTGAAATGGGCGTAGCGCCCTTATCGTTGAAGCACAAAATTCGGGGTTTGAAGCACAAAGAAGCACAAAATAAGCACAAATTAGCCATGTAAAAAAAACATTACGTTTCGAAAGTGGTGGTTCTGGTGGTTCCCCAGGGGCCCCCGAAGTGGAATGGGCGTAGCGCCCTTATCGTTGAAGCACAAAATTCGGGGTTTGAAGCACAAATTAGCACAAAATTCAAGGATTAATTTGACATCAAAAAAGTATTACGAATCAAAAGTGGTGGTGCTGGGGAAATGGGTGTGGGGGAGGGGGGTCTCCGAAAAATCGCAATAGCGCCCTTATCGTTGAAGCACAAAATTCGGGGTTTGAAGCACAAAGAAGCACAAAATAAGCACAAATTAGCCATGTAAAAAAAACATTACGTTTCGAAAGTGGTGGTTCTACCGTTTCCCCAGCACCACCAAATTGAAATGGGCGTAGCGCCCTTATCGTTGAAGCACAAAATTCGGGGTTTGAAGCACAAAGAAGCACAAAATAAGCACAAATTAGCCATGTAAAAAAAACATTACGTTTCGAAAGTGGTGGTTCTACCGTTTCCCCAGCACCACCAAATTGAAATGGGCGTAGCGCCCTCATCGTTGAAGCACAAAATTCGGGGTTTGAAGCACAAAGAAGCACAAAATAAGCACAAATTAGCCATGTAAAAAAAACATTACATTTTAAAGGTGGTGGTGCTGGCGAAATGGACCCTCTGAAACAGACGGGTGATTGTTAACCACCTGAGACTCTTCAGTCCTAGAGGTTTAAAAGATGAGATGTGTAAGGTAGATTTCTGAATCAGGGGGATGATTGTTAATCACCTGAGAGTCTTAAGTCCTAGAGGTTTAGAAAGATGAGATGTGTAAGGTAGACTTCTGAATCAGGGGGGTGATTGTTAACCACCTGAGAGTCTTCAGTCATAGTGGTTTAAAAAGATGAGATGTGTAAGGTAGAGTACTGAATTAAGGGCTGATTGTTAACCACGTGAGAGTCTTCAGTCCTAGTGGTTTAAAACGATGAGATGTGTAAGGTAGAATTGTGAATCAGGGGCTGATTTTCAACCACCTGAGAATCTTTTAATTTGAGATTAATGTCGCTTCTGCATGTTCATATCAGGAGTTTTATTCTCCATTCGCTGGAAACTCACAAACTAGCTACTCAAATTAACCTCACCCAACCTGAGTAGGGCCCGGAATATCCCCAGCATCACGAGAGTTCAATTTTGAACGGTCACACATCCAAGTCCTAGCCTCGCTGGACGTTGCTTAACTTCAGTGACTGAATCAGAACTGGTGTATTCAACGTGCGATCGACGCTAGCTATAATACGCTATGAATACCTTTTTAATAGCTGGATTAAAACTTTGCTTTTATTTTGTACTTATACTTTTAATTTGTAATCTTGTTATATGTTTATATAGGGCTTGGCCCGTAAATATACACCTGTTCAACAGGTATTATTATTATTAATATTATTATTATTGGCGTAACGGTTAAGACTACCGCCCGTAGTCCAGAGATCCTGAGTTCAATTATATTTTTTGAGGCTGACTTTTCGACAGAAAATTCTGTTCCCTCCGAACACGTGAGGCTGGAGAAAGGTTAAACACGGCCCTACTCAGGCTGGGTAAGGTTAATGTGGGTAGCTAATACCATTCTCAGCGATGATGGGTAAAACCCCCGTTCTTGACTATTTTAAAATCAGGACGTTAAAACCAAAAAGAATCAACTGGTCATAATAGATCTAATAGAGTTCCGTGTGATGATTAGAGCTTCACATCGAATTTACAATTTGTTTACACAAGTCAAAAACAGAAATAGGGTAGGGAAAGGAAAGGACATAATAAAAGTTAAAAATTAACTCAGATAAACCAAGTAAATTGCAAGTTAAACCAGATCACTCTGGATAATTATCTGGCGAAAACAAAATACCTGGGAAAAAAATGCACTGTGCAAGGAAGTATCAGGATTCCCAGCTCAGATTTCAGGTGACTCAAGGCAAGGGAAGGGAGGGGTGCACGCTGAGCAGGTGCAACCAGAAAACTGGTTCCAGGAGGGTGAACCGAACCCCGCACACCTGAGGCGAAGGAGACAGGTACCAGATTAATGGTTCTGGGGAGCGCGGGAGCGTCTTTTGTGTTCATTATGGTAAAAAAAACGGAAAAAGAAGCCCCAGGAATATTCAACCCTCGTTCATTTCTGCGTCAAAATAGAATCTACACATCTTATATCATGAATAGAATAGAATATACCTTGTTTATACTGCCGAGGTAAGACTGAAAAGTCCCTTTACTCCAGCAGTCATGTCCCATGTCCCATGAAATGTTTGTGTGTGTGTATGTTTGTCCTCGTAAAACTCGAGAACCACAAGTCGGATTGAGCTGATATTTCGCATAGTTATGACAGGCTTATTGGCGTTATGCTTTTTTAGATGAGCTTATTAGCACTGCCATATTTCGCGTATATATCACGAAGTAAACATTCGATTGGGCTGAAATTTAGAACATTTCCTAATGGCAGTGTAACAGATTTTGATTTTTGTCCATTTTTTAAATGTTAAGCTTTTTACACCCAGATCTGGCGGTCTTAACAGGTCTCTGTAATAAAAATTCTTGGAATCACTAGATAATGCACAAAAGGTTTTGTTACAAATATTTTTTCTATCCCCGCAATCTGAAAGACAGTGAAAGATTTTTTTCCATAAAAAAAGTACTCATTTTACCCCACAATACCCATTTTCCAGAACTAGAAACTCTTTATTAGCAGAACATATATACAGACAAACAATGGTAAAAATTAAATATAAAATTGACAGAATTAATAATATAAACAAGAAAAAAATAAATAAAATATATACATATGTCCTAACTAAAGGGCGGGGTTATTGCCTATGGCAATCTCTTCCACCCAACTCCTATTGAACTACATATTTATATAATACAGAAAAATAAGAAAAAACTTAACTATAGTTAATAATGTAGGTAAACAAATTATGTAAACTTTTGCACTAAATGGGACAAAAAAATGTTAAGTGTATAGTAATATGTGCGAGGCATGGTCTGAAATAACACAGAAACAAGCTGCTTTACATGGATTCTCAATATTCTAGGGTTAGTGTTTAGTAAAGTTCACGAAAATCTATTTGTCCACCATACCGGAATGTGAAATATTCAAATTTGTTTGATATCCAATGACAGTTAATGTTAAGATACCTACAGCCTAACACACAAAAAATATTTTTTTTTAGACTGTGAGAGTAGAAAGACATTTTAATCTCACTCTTGCTTGTATTGTAGTAATAGTAATGGGATAAACTTTTACTTTCCGTATCCTATAAAAAAGCAAGTAATGGAATCGCCCCAAATTTTCGACTGTCATCAGTTTTTTTTACGTAACTTATTTTCATATGAATAGAGCTACAATTTGAACTCAAATTACCGAGTCAGTACATAGCTACTTGAGCACAATGCCCAGATCTACTAGTCAACTTCTGTCATTGATGGAGTCACTTTCTATTTTTAGTGCCTATTACCAGTCCATTTCACTCCCATTATCTCAATACGGCTTGAAAGGTACCTCTCTCTCTTATGTCAGTACCTACCTACTAAGATGTTATTGTTATTGGTAGTTTTACGTAAAACACTTATGCCTTTTTTTCAACATTCAATACCTACATATTAAACACTAGCCGTTTGCCCGTGCTTTGCAACGGGACTAAAATTCAAATTTACTAAGGCATGGCCGTACTGCTGGACAGCAATGCCTTTTTGAACTTTTTATAATTTTTCTGGACAAAGCGATAATGGTTTTGGGGGGGTCAATTCTGAGACATTTTTCGCTATCTCTTACCGTTTTGGCTAAACAACTCCGGACAAACAAACAAACATAGGTAGGTAGGTAGTCCTTTTTTCTGTTTTATATATAGAGATGTAACGTAGGTACATCACTCAGAAGGACTGCACCCGAGTTCTGGGCTGAGGCATGGCCCTACTCTACACAATAAGGCATTGCGCGTACCTACATCGCCATCGTTTCGGGCCAGAACTCGACGCCAACTCTCAGACGAGTTAAGGGATTTTTCAAACTGTTCTTCCATATAATGTAGCCAGCCCATCCTGTTCTATACTTCCCTCCTGTCTGATCCCTAGGTCGGCTCTAGGGATTCGAACCCGGGACCTTCCGCATGGCAAGCATGCCTACTAAATTTTCTATTGTCTGGCTGGGGGACGTTAAACAGGGAGAAGACCCATGCCCCGCTGGAGGACTATATAAACAGAGAACAGACTGGCCAACCCTTACAAGCCAGGCTAGCTTGCAGTTTCCCAAGGGTTTAATAGCTTATAAAAAAAAGTCCAAGACCTCACGATGGTTGATCGCACATAGAAATATGTGCTTCAGGACGGGCCAACATTCAATTTAAGTTGTCTGGAGACCATCATTCCCCCCTAAAGCTGTAGGCAAGCTGGCTACAACAACAACTTCATTTTCTATCTTCAAGATAATAATGATGATTATTGATTATTGAGGTGTTGATATTATTGAAACGTAAAATATGCCTACATTGACTATGGTCAATGGAGTTTAATCGTGTATGGAGTCGTGCTAGACACAAATTTGGGGGGGGGGGGGGGGGGGGGGGATTCAGATCTAGATGTACTATCTAATTTTTTGCATACATTTTTTTTTTGTAGGGGGGCGGGGGGAGTTTTCTCTCCAAACCCCTCCCCGCCTTGCTACGTGCCTGACTATGGCTCGGTAATAATAATAATAAATAGTAGGTGTAAGGTAATGAAGTATTGTTTCCCCTCTGAACTGGCATACATAGAAACTTGTAACTGCGACACTTATCAGCAAGAGGTGATGAGTCGTTTAGTTTTATGCGTCTATCTATTCTCGAGTCATGAGTATAATGGCGTTTTCTATTCTGACATACGATTCCACTTTGACAGACGATTCCATTTTGACATACGATTCTATTTTGATGTTCTATTCCTATTTTGAATGTACGAATTTATTTGGACTTTAAGTAGCCACCCTGTATAATGTAAGTGCCACTGGCACAGTTTAGTAGCCACCCTGTATAAGGTAAGTACCACTGGCACAGTTTAGTAGTCACCCTGTATAAGGTAAGTACCACTGGCACAGTTTAGTAGTCACCCTGTAAAAGGTAAGTACCACTGGCACAGTTTAGTAGCCACCCTGTATAATGTAAGTCCCACTGGGACAGTTTAGTAGCCACCCTGTATAAGGTAAGTACCACTGGCACAGATTAGTAAACCTCCTGAAGGACACCAAAATTTCAGCTCTATAACCTTGAACAGTAAGTTATGCCAGTTGATAACTCCTTGGGCATTGTTCTTGAAGCATGGTAATATTTCTCAGATGCAGTCTAACCTACTAAGTTACTGACTTACTGCGGTAGGATATATTAGGTATCTACATAAGATATAGATATATGTATACTTTACCAAACGCCAAACGTACCTATATACTAAGGTAGGTAATAGGTATCTACTTAAGATATAGATACATGATGTATAGTAGTATAGTGTATACTTACCAATATGTACAATTGTACATATATCACTAACTTACTTACATACTACGGTAGGTAAGTAGGTATACATATCTACTTACTACTGTTATAGACGTTATAGTCCATGTATATTTCTGCTGTTATGTTGGGTGTTTTAACCATTTAACCCATTGGTGATGATTTTCATGTTTTAGGTAGCAGTTGAAAAATTTAAAAAATACTTTGTGTGTTTTTTTTTCTACCAGGCACGATGGTGGTGTGTTTCAAGCTAAGCAACGTCCAATACGGTGAATACAAAGTTTGGTGATCTTTAAGGTAAGAAATCCAGCGTAGTAAACGTGGTATTCCATGTTCTGCTGGTATTCTGGTGCAACTCAGGCTGGGTGGTTCCAAAAAGTAGAGGGAGAGATCCAGTCTCAAAATGATGTTAATACATAGTTGAAAGTGACGAGCTAGGTAAGTAGGTAAGGTGTGACACGAATTAAGTAAGTTGAATGTTATTCGAGGCGGAAGTTTTACTATCTATTCGCAGGAAACTACAAATTAACTATTCACATTAACCGCACCCAGCCTGAGTGGGGCCGGGAAGAGCCAGCATCGCGAGGGTTCGAATTTGAATGGTCACTCATCCAAATCCTAACCTCGCTGGACGTTGCTTGACTTCGGTGATCGAGCGATGTACCTATGTATTCACCGTGCTGTCAACAATGGCTAACAGTATTACCTGACAAGTCCGACGAATATATTAGTAAGTTATCGTATTTGTGTTAATCACAATCGTGATATCACAAGTACTTAAAATACGCTTTAATAAATTACTTCCGGGATATTTCTAATGTTAGAAATCGGAAGCATTGTTTTTTTTTTCTTATCTTTTTTAAAAATTTTTGCTCCGATTTCGATTTTTTTCCATAATTCTGGACGTTTTATAACTTCCTGAGCAACTTTTTCTTTCGTATCTTGGGAATCGAACCACCGAACTCACCGCCCCACCGATCAAGCCACTGAGGTCACTACTGGGTTAACAGGACCCTGATAACAATAGCAGTCATTATCTCTGTCCTTACTTCAGTTGTCTGAGAGACGTGAAGATTCTTATCACATCTTATCACTCTTGTCTTATCAGTAAGGACTATAACTATTTTGTGTCTCCTACCTGTGAAGAATATCTTGTGTCTTTCCTTACTACCCTTGTCTCTTTCTTATCAGGAAAAAAAAATATTAGTGATATGACCATGCAGTTTAAAACATCGTTAAACCCAAATTAAAAATAAATAAAAATATTTATACTAGTCTCTTTTACCTGCGAAGAATAGGAACAAGATAACTTGAGTTTCTCAGTAAAAAATATTAACTCTTAAAACCTGAGAAAAATAATCAACAGTTCTTAGTGCCTTAGCCTGAACTCCGAAAATTCTGACATACGATTGTCCTGAATTTAGAAAAGGACAATTTTATTAAGTGTCTGAAATAGACCTATCTTTTGAACGGAGTAGGAACATCTTTTGTAACTAAGTCCCACTAAACCACTAGTTACTATAGTGAGTCATATAGTAATTATCGAGCTCTTTTTACTAATAGTATTTTTTTCAACAACTCAAATTGTTGCTCTTTGATTTTTTATGATATATTTTTTTAAACAATAATACTAAATAAGTCTCTTTACACTATATCAGGTTTTCAAGTCAAGTTAACAAATAAATTCATTATTATTATCATCATCATCAGTCGAAGAAGAAATCACATTTTTTTCAGTTGCTAAATAATAAAATTGAATCTGTAGCTGTTCAAAAGTTCATGAGTATACCTACATACCTAACTTTCACTTGCAGCGTGTGTAATCAGTTATCAACAATTATTTATCTCACCAAAAAAAAAGAGACAATTTTTTTTACCTATTTTAGCAAAACATCGTAGAAGCATAATTTTATCGATCACAACACAAGAAGGCATGCCTAACTTTTTATAGTTATAGTATTTTTTTATCACGCAGTTTTTTAGTGACTCAAATTTTATTATTAGTTGGTACGTACATGCTAATAAAATTGTATCAACTGTGCTTTCATTGAATCAGTTTTTCTTTGCGCATCCATTCCGTCAGCAATTGTGAAAATTTAACTATGACCGTTTTTTTTACGAGTATAAAATTATTGTGAAAACCCTCAGACTGTTTCGAAGATGAACTTTTTAAACTCCATACTAATCAATAAATTTAATATTAAAAAAATCAACACATCCAACAATATTCTAACAAGAATTGATTATATTTTTTACAAATCCTGTTTTTTTATGAAGTATTTTCTTTAAATATTTTATTAAATATTTAAAATAAAATATATAAATATAATTGAAAATTGAACTCAAGCAATCAATTAACATTTTTTTTCAGTTCTGAAACTTGATTTTGAAATTACCTACAAGTGAAATTTTGTGATAAGACACTATAGTATTACAGAACGTTATTTTGAAACTCATTTTCAAATATTGACTTTAAAAAATAAACTTTTGAATAATCCTTGGAAAGTGTATACTAAATTAAATTGGCTCAGCTTCCATCAATTAAAACAAATCGTAAATAATTATCCTGAAGACATACTATTCAACTATCATAAGGATCATTCACCATGATTGATTAAAGGGGAGGCTTGTGAACTAAAAACAAAAAGTGAATTGTCAAGAGCCGCATGATGCTGAGGTGATTTCACCCCTTGGCTGTCGACACAATTTATAATAAGAATATTTTGAGGTGAGTTTGTTCTACATTATTACTATTATTATTATCTCACCTGGTTGCAGGGTTTTCAGTGACACACTTACAATAAAATTAACAGTGCAAACTTATTAGATCAATTGTAACCAGTTGACTCTATTTGGTTTTACCGTCCTAATTGAGATATTGTATAATGAGGACGGGGTTCTAGCCTCCATTCGCTGGGAATAGTACCAGCTACCTGCATTAACCTCACCCAAACTGGGTAGGGCCGGAAATGACAACCACATATTATGACCACATAATAATAAGAGGGTTAGGTGGTAGCTTTAACCTCGCCTAGTAGTTACATTCCACTAAAGAGTGTTATTACCTATTATTAAATATGTAAATTCTGGTCACACCCAGAGTTTGTAGTGTATGCGGTGAGAAAATGTTTTGGGGGTGCTGCCACATAAACCGGAATAAAATGGGATTTATAGACTTGCTCTTTCAGTATCTAAATAGTTTGAGTTTGTGTACCATGCCAATCATAATAATTATGCAGTTATTATTCTAGAAATGTGTGATGATACTCGTTGTGTACGAGCTAGGACTTGAGAAAATTCTCTCTTTTTCTCTTTCATCTGGGGGTGCTGCAGTTCCGCAGCTCCTTAGCACCGGACGCGCCTGGTATGGTGTGTGTGTGTGTGTGTGTGTGTGTGTGTGTGTGTGTGCGTGTGTGTGTGTGTGTGCGTATGTGTGTGTGTGGCCATACCCAGTTCCCTAGTTGATCTCTTTTTCTTCATTCCTTCTAAATTTACATCGTTTTCTGTGAGGTAGGTTACACAGACATGCCACGAGAGAATGGCTATACACTCCCACTTTTCATCTCAAGAAAAATCGCAAAAGAGAAATTCAGTTCTCACGTCACAGACTTGTTGTTCATGCATGGAATATAATTTAATTAGGTAATTAACTCACCTATAATTTGTTTGATGATCGGCTTGGATCAATGCGATCACGATGATGGATGATTGAATAAAATTATGCATAGCTGCATAATATAGTAGGTAGCTAGGTAGCCAGCTAGGTATAGCTGCATAGTATAGTAGGTAGCTAGGTACCCATGCCTAGCTGCATAGTATAGTAGGTAGCTAGGTACATCCAGATTTGGAGGCACCGTGCTCTGCGTTGACAATGTGTCGGAATCTAGCTAGTTCATAAGAATCTATTCGCGGAATCGAGCTAGTTCATAAGAATCTAGTCGGAATCTAGCTAGTTCATAAGAATCTATTCAGAATCGAGCTAGTTCATAAGAATCTATTCGGAATCGAGCTAGTTCATAAGAATCTAGTCGGAATCGAGCTAGTTCATAAGAATCTAGTCGGAATCTAGCTAGTTCATAAGAATCTATTCAGAATCGAGCTAGTTCATAAGAATCTATTCGGAATCGAGTTTAGTTCATAAGAATCTATTCGGAATCGAGCTAGTTCATAAGAATCTAGTCGGAATCTAGCTAGTTCATAAGAACCGAACGACGACTGATAAAGCACAATTTTATTTCATAGATCATCACTCTGCAATTATTATGCTCGACCTATTACCTACTTGATTGCTTATCGGAATTTTCAGTTGCCAACTTTCTGGGAGCCGTGGGAAAACTGTGGAATTAATTACCCACTACAAAACGATCTATAACTATAAATTATCTACATAATATACAGGGTGGTCCAGAAAGTTTGCACCAAAATGATAGGGGTAATAAAAGAGACCATTTCCAACAAAAATATTCCCGGACATTTTCCTTTATTTTTTGTCGTTTTCAAAATGGCGGCCAAAACGTGTGTTTTTCAAATATTCCGACTTTGGTTGGCTTTTGATTTTTTCATTTTTTTCTGTACCACCTAGAAAAAAACGGATTGCATTTTTGAATTGAAAATCAAATTTTAATTAAAATAAGTAAAATTAACCCGTTCAATGTTTTAATGATCATGCTCATTTAGGCTGTCAACGTTCTGAACGCACATATTTGAAAAACACACGTTTTGGCCGCCATTTTGAAAACGACAAAAAAATAAAGGAAAATGTCCGGGAATATTTTTGTTGGAAATGGTCTCTTTTACTACCCCTATCATTTTGGTGCAAACTTTTTGGACCACCCTGTATACAAGGTGTCCTGGTTTTTTTTTATAGAAAATTTCAGAATCAACTCTAGGAGACATTCTAAGACTAAAGTGATGTTATATCATTTTTCGAAAAATGCCGTCGAACGAAGATATGAACAAAATAATAACTCAGATTTGAATAGGTAAAAATATTAGTTATTAGGTATTTACCAGGGAAATGTACTCAATAGTCATAATACACAAAGATATTACGACCATTTTCACTTCTTTTAAACAAGTTCAAGTTTATTTTTCAGGAGAATACTTTTTTTCGAGTGATTTTTTCTTCTTCATAATTTTAGAAAAAATTATCTAAGATAATTTTAGTCTTAGAATGTCTTCTGAAATTGATTCTGAAATAAAAATAAAACTTGTAAACCCTGTATACTATATATACTTATCTCTAGGTAGATACTTACCTCTTGTTGATCTGTTATGTATGTAGGTAAGTTGTACCCTAGCTTCTATGTACAATTGTACATAAATAAGGAGGTATATTGGTCACCTTGGTCTAGCGGTAGCATGCTCGGCTTACACTCCAGGTGACCCGGGTTCGAGTGCCGGCAGGATCGTAATTTTTTCGGCTCTGTACTTTGGATGTCGGGGCCTATCCGTGCCTTGTGAGGACAAAAAACCCTCTCTATTTTAATCAGTATTTATAATAATAATAACACTCTTTAGTGAAAGGTAACCATCAGGCCAAGTTAATGCTCAGAACATTTTATACCACCTAACCCTCAGAGTCTTCTTATTATGTGGTCACAAACTCAAATTAATAATAATAATAATAATGCCCGGTAGACGGGTGTTTATTGACGGGTTTAGCCCTATTTACATTTTCAAATAAAATAACAGTTAAAATAAAATTTTACAAATATGACAAATTACTGAAATATAAAAAAAACACTGTGAAATACTTCGGTAGCAAAAAGAAAAGAAACATAATTACAGAAAAGATAATTATAGAAAAAGATAATTACCAATTTCATAACTGGTTATTGACTTCACGCATCATCCTGTTCAAAGGCAGATGGTAAGAGTAATTATTAACACACTGGTCAACTCTAAATGTCTTAGGTTGTCTCAACCGTCGATGACAGTCAAATGTGATCAATCCCAAGAGCTCAGCACAATCTACATCTCCAGTGATCAATTTCCGAAGAAAAGTACTATCTTGATCTTTTCTGCGGTCTTTAAGGAGTGCCAACTGGATATTAACATCTGGATATCGATAGCGAAAATAAGAGATGAATCTCTTCTGCACTCGCTCTAGAATTTTAACATGCACTTCATAATAAGGCGACCATACAGAACAAGCGTACTCTAGGAGCGATCTTACCAAGGATTTGAAAAGAAGACTAAAGTAGGGATGGGTAAATATTGAGCGAGTCGACTCGAAGAGTCGACTATTTCTGAAGAGTCGTATGAATCGACTCTCGAAGTTCTAAACAATCGACTCTCGACTCATTTCCTTGTCTGGTTTAACCCACTAGCACTAGCCATTAGAAATAGGTCTGTTACCCACTGACGTCATCACTCAACATCTCATCGCATCGGTCCCGTCCTATAGGGACCGTCAGGGACGATTTAAGAATATAATCTTTCAAACTCTTGAATACGATTGACTATGGCTTTATCCATTGAAAACAAGTCTGTTACCCACTCAAAATTAATTTCTTTCTACTAGCTTCTTAATGTGATATCAGGGGATAAGTGAGAACTAGATGTAGGGGAGGGCAATATGAATATTCAGATTATGGTACCTAGGTACAAGTACATACTATTTGGACTTGGTGTAAGGCGACTAGTCGACTACTGAATCGAGTCGAGAGAGTCGCCTGAGTTGAAGAATTGAATTGATTTTATTGCTGAGTTGATTTTTTGGCATAATGAAAGAATCATGATAGCCAGCGTCGATGGCATGTTGAATACACCGGTTCCCTTCAGAACACCGAAGTTAAGCGACATCCAGCGAGGTTAAGACTTGGATGGGTGACCATTCAAATTCTAATTCTCGTGACGCTGGCTTTTCCCGGCCCCACTCAGGCTGGGTGAGGTCAATGTGAGTAGCAGGTTTGTGAGTTTCCTGCGAATGGAGGGTAAAACCCCCGTCGTGATATGACCATGGCAGTTGAAAGCGACGTTAAACCCCACTTAAAAAAAAAAAAAAAAAAAAAAAAAAAAAAATCATGAGTTGTGTGTTGACGTTTGAATTTAATTTAATTTTGATATATAAATAAATAAAAGTAAATGTTATTATTTCTAAATGTCCCCCAATTCCCAATCGGACCACTGCATAGGTACCTACTGAATCGACTATTCCCAATTCCCCATTGTCTCTAGATACCTTAGCTTAGGTGTAACAAATTATGCAGAATTTAAAAGAACCGCAACTCTTAAAGAAAGAGTCGAACTGAGTCTAGTGTCTACAGAACCGAATATTCTAAACGAGTCGAGAATCCCATCCATATGCCCTAGACTACCTACTGAATCGACTACCCCCATTATCTAAGGTGAAACAAATCATACAGAATTTCAAAGAACCGCGACTCTTAAAGAGTCGACTCACTGAGTCGACTACTTTTGATGAACCGAGTCTACTGAATCGAATATTCTAAACGAGTCGAGAATCCCATCCCTAGACTAAAGGCATCAGAAGACAGATCCTTAGAGTTCCTACACACATAGCCGAGAAGACGATGGCATTTCATTGAGAGATTGGTGATATGAGGAACAAAAGAGAGCTTTGAGTCCAAGATAACACCCAAATCCTTGATTTGGTTAACTCGGGAGAGAGAATGAGAGCTGATGGAATAGATGAAATCAAATGATTTACCACGAGAGAATTCAACAATAAAGCACTTATGAAGAGATAAACTCATACCATTGGCAGTCAACCATGAACAAAAGGCATCAAGATCTTTCTGAAGAAGGTGACAATCAGAAATGCCACTAACTGTCCTAAACAACTTCACATCGTCAGCAAACATCAAAACCGAAGAATGTTCAATAAACTTCGGTAGATCATTGAAGAATAGATTAAAGAGAATAGGTCCAACATGGCTGCCTTGACCAACTCCAGAAGTAACATGAATGGCCCTAGAGCGAGATTCACCGATTCGCACAAACTGAGTTCTGCTTGAAAGGTATGATGAAAGCCAAGAAAGAAACGATTCGCCAATGCCGTAAGATCGCAATTTATTAATAAGAAAACGTGTGTCAACTCTATCAAAAGCCTTAGCAACATCTGTGTATACAGAATGGACAGAAGAACCTGCTTGAAAAGAACCAGTGATATTATGTTGATAACAGAGAAGGTTGGTGACTGTGGATCTTTTGGAAGTAAAACCATGTTGTTGGTCAGCTATTATATGTTTGCAAGCGAAAGATAGTTTGACTGAAATTAACTTGTCCAAGATCTTAGGTATGGCCGATTGTATGCAAACACCACGGTAATTGGAAACATTGCATCTATCACCTGATTTAAAAATGGGAATAACATAGCTTGACTTCCAACAAGCAGGGAAATAACCAGAAGATAAAGATTTATTGAAGACTTTGGTGATAGGTTCCGTCAGTACAGATGCACATTTTTTTAGAATAAACGGTGGAATGTTGTCAGGACCAGATGAAAACTTTGGAGGAAGTGAAGAAAGCGCCTTGAAGACTTCTTTGTGTGAAACCTGACAACTTGAAAAATCAATTAAATCATTGACAGCGTAATGAGGAATTTGTTCGTGGCACTCGGTATAAGCCGAAGAAAATGATTCTGCGAATAAATCAGCAGTGTCAGCAGAAGAAGAACTTGTTCGATTATCCGAGAACATATGTTTGGGAAAACCACGAACTTTACGCGTCTCTTCAGAATATTTCAAAAAATTAATGAAGAAAAATTCATGAACTGGGTGGAATTCGAACCAACGGATTCCTACGCTACCTGGATTACCAGACCAGCGCGTTAACCACTTGACTACCAGTGCAGTGTTCTGGAACACCTCTGTAAACATCTGAGTGAAGCAAGCACAAGGCTATACAAGGTGTCTAAGGTGTTTTTGTTGTTAACATTTTCAGAATCAGTTCTAGGGGACTCTAAGTCTAATATAATCCCAGATCTTAATCGAAAAATGTGATACGAACGGAGATAATAATTATGAACACAGTAATAACTCAGTTTTGAATGCAAATAGGCAAGTACAAAAATTTACCTAAGATTTTTTGTTTAGGGGCGCTAAACGTCGCTTTCAACTGCATGGTCATATAACGACGGGTGTGTTACCCTCAAATTCGCTGGAAACTCACAAACCTGCTACCCACATTAACCTCACCCAGCCTGGATTGGGCCGGAATGCCAGCAAGACTTCACCTCGCTAGACGTTGCTTAAATTTGGTGATCCTACAAGACCGGTGCATTCAACATCGACGCTGACAACCTAAGGTTATTTTATTCTTAGAATGTCTCCTTTTCTGAGTTGATTCTGAAATTTTCTAATAACAAATCTTGGACACCAGGACACCCTGTATACATCAGATTCTGCTGTGTCCTGACTTGGGAGACATTGTGTGCTCTTGTGGTTACGACGGTAACTATGACGATGTATCATAAATATTATTATAGTAATAATAACAATAATAAAATTACAATAGTAATAAAAATGATGAAGTTTTGGCCTTGGTAATAAAAAATAAATAAATTTATGAATCTAGATTGTTTCGCCATGATGAAAATTAATGTCTCTTATCTACTTAAAATGAAAATTCTACATAGTAATAAGCTAGTAGGTTTGACTCTAATTGCTTTAATAAGGAGGGGACACAACAGAGTATTAGGTTTTAGTTGCTTAGATGAACCATGCACTGCTAGTCAAGTGGTAAACGCGCTAGTCTGGTAATCCAGGTAGCGTAGAGATCCGTTAGTTCGAATTCCACCCAGTGCATGAATTATTCCTCATTAATTTGAGTTTGTGACCACATAATAAGACTTTGAGGGTTAGGTGGTAGAAAATGCTTTGAGAATTAACCTCGCCCGATGGTTACCTTCCACTAAAACGTGTTATTATTAAAAATACGGATTAAAATAGAGAGGGGTTTTAGCATACAGAGAATAACGGACTAGCCAAGCCTAAAAATAATTGGCTTATAAAAAAGCTCAAGTTCTCACGATGGTTATAAATAAATTTTGGTTTAACTTTCAACTGCATGGTCATATCACGACGGGGGTGTTATCCTCCATTTGCAGGAAACTCACAAACCTGCTACCCACAACCACATTAACCTCACCTAGCCTGATGGGCTAGGACCCACATTAACCTCCACATCGCTGGACGTTGCTTAACTTCGGTGATCCTACGAGATTTCAACGCGCCATCGACGCTAGGTATCACGATGGTTGATCGCACATAGAAATATGTGGTCCAGGACGAGCCAACTTTCGACTTAAGTTGACTGGAGACCATCACTCCCCCATAGTTGTAGCCAAGCTGGTTACAACAGTAAACAACTGCATAGACTCTCTTTACAACGTAAATTAAGAAAAGCATCATCAACATATAAAGAGAACAGTTAATCACACCTACATGTTATGTCGGAACCGTCAAGGTCCCCTCACTCAATGTATTGCACAATACACAATATTAGACCTAGTGGTGTTACAAAAAACCGTGCTAGCTGAAGCTGTATTGCACAATATTAGACCTAGTTATGTTAAAAAATAAAAAATAGACCCGTGTTTGTTAGGTGAAGCATTGTATTGCAAAATATTAGACCTGGTACTGTAGCGTTTAAAAAAGAACCGTGCTGGCTGAAGAATTGAAGGTTTTGTACAATATTGGTAGACCTAGAATGTAAAAAAAAAAAAAAACAAAATATCCCCGTGCTGGCTGAAGATCACCTCATGGCCATTATAGTGATGAGTGTGATCTATATTATAATAATTATTATGATTCTTGTATTATGATAACATTACCATTAGTGATAATATATCTTTCTGGAAGGCAATGCAGCACGTTAATACAATAGAAGTCCTCACCACGAGGTACCAATAGTTCTCATGATTATGCTGGAGGTCACCAGAGTAGCCAGTGTTTGGTCTGAGCAGAACTTTTAGCTTAACAAACTTATCTATTACTACTCGTCAATGTACACGGGTTTAATGTTTGTGTACCTGCAAAAAAATCGTCGAGGTCCGTTTTCACTGGTTTCTGTGATTTGCGAGTTCGTTAGAATAATAATAATACCTACTGCTCGATTAGTACTAAAGAGTCCCATTTTTTTTATTTTTTTTATTTATTTACACTTTATTAGATAATAGGACATATACAATACAAATAATTACAAACGAAAATACAAAGTACAATATAACAAAAATAAAGAAAAAATAAATAAATATATACAAATAATATATGTCCTAACTAAAGGGCGGGGTTATTGCCTTAGGCAATCTCTTCAAAATGCCAAATGGGAGGATAACTTGTCATATCCCGGGTGGGTTTCGAACCAGCGACCTATGGAATACCAATCATTCGCCCTGGCAACTGAGCTAGCCAGACAAATAGTAGACAGATATAAAATGGGTGTTGATTACGACATGTTTGTTGCTATCATAACGAAACTACAAATTTCTGTTTTTTCTATAAGAAAGCCACAACTGTCTGGATCTGTTTTGCCGCTCTTTGACGAAACTGCGGCGGTTCAGGGATGGTGCTGCTTAGGCATTCAGTGCTCTCATGCTGGGAGACCGTATTAGATTCCTGATGTATCTCCTAAACTTCCGAAAGTAAAGCTACCCACCGCCGGCGCTGTTTTGCCTATAGGTAATACAGTGGAACCTGAATATAATAGAAAACTCTTTATAATGGAGAAAATCTCAGGTACCTGCGTCACCTGTTTCTCTGTTATAAAGAAATGACTATAATGATTAGCAAACCCCTTCTTCTAATGGAATTATTACTCTGTCCCTTGGGTTCTATTATACTCTTGACGAGAGCTTGCCTTCCGGCGAGCATGATCCAGGTTGGACTACATATTATTTAAATAACTTTAGAATTACTCGTAGACCTCAATCAATGTTGAACTCTTTATTATTTATAATACTACAGATCAGTGGTCCGCAACCTTTTCTCCATCACGGCACCCTTTCTTTTACCTCTTAGCCCAGCGGCACCCCAGGAAAGAAAAAAGTCAGAGGGACCTTACAGGCCTGTATTGAGAGTATTCAGATGATGAAAAATGTCAGCTAAGTAGGCAAATTTAGTTCTCCACTCATCATTTGTCAAAAGATCACAAAAACTTTCATTGTTTTCTTGCATGAAAAATACCAAAACACCAAAATTTAAAATAATGATGATTTCTAAATCTCGCGGCACCCCTGAAGGTGGCTCACTGCACCCCGGTTGCGGACCACTGCTCTAGATGAAACAACTTGTAGACCAAACAAAAACCGCAGCTTTGCCCTAACTTTGTGGTTTTACTCAAATACTTTAGAGATTCGACGATTTGACCTTCGGTATTTGACATCGGTACAGCAGAAAACCGATCCCATGGTTATAGCTAAGTGTTGTAACAAAATAATGTGATCCAATATTCGAAACTAGCAACTGTCCGGTGCTTTGAACTGCTTCGAATCTCGTTTTAACGGTCATTGGCCACCGTTGAAGGTAAATATACTAGGTAGGTGTTATTTTTTTTTTTAGTATGTTAGTACATCAAGCGGCCTATCTGCATATTCTACATACATACCTACGTAGGAAAGTACCTATGTAAAAAATATGAGGGAAAAAGTCCTTAGGTAGCTTCTACTTTTGCTTAATGAAAATTTAAAAAAAAAATTGGTAACTCTGGACAAAATAACTAAAATCGGGGATATTTAAATCAACCGAACATAAAATTCAGTTAATTCATATATTGGAGGAAAAAGGGACGCTTTTCTCCAAGCGTCTAATACTCGAACAATATTTTCAAAGCATGGTATGTATGAGCCACTTTTTATGCACATAAATCATTCTCGATTCTATCGCTAGGGTGCAGCACATGCTGGAATTTGAGGAGTGTCCTAAACCAAGGAGGTTAAATGTGAGCAACTATTATCCCATTGGTAAATATTGAGGCCATAAAAAATAATTGATAACTGACAACATAGAACACAAGCGCCTACAGGAACACTATGGACAGGGCCCTCTTGTTTCATGGCTACGAATAAAGAGCCTAGAACAGTTATCTTTACGAAAAAACAACAACAAAAATCACATGGGGTACAAATTTAGGGCGAAATTAATAGACAAATTCTATATCACAAGTCATTGCTAAGTGTTGGTTTTCCCTATCTTACACAGTACGCAATCCGCGTCATTGAGGTATTAAAAAAATGTCTATTAATTCCGCCCTTAGTCTGGCCAAGAGCCCAAGACACAACCCTGTGGAAAAACAGCAAAAAACATTTTTATTGTAAAAATTGTACACCTACACATCTCTAGTATGATTACACGTGGATTACTCAGAAGTTAATTTTACCATTTTATTTAGTATCTGACTTTGTAGCACATCAAAAGATATTTTGTAAAAATAAATAAATTACAATTACAATACATTTAAATGTCTGTCCTACCTGGGCAGTATAAAATTGTGATATAAGCTTTGCTATTACAGATATCACAATTTTAGAGGGTAGCACAGAGTTATTGGTTTTTTTCCTTTTCTTTGAAATTCTTGTATATCATTTGACCGTAATTCCACCACTGGTCACAGCTCACATGAAAGCAGCAACTCATTCTTACTCACGAGGTACGGGTGTGAGTGGATCTCAGACACCCAAGTACAGAGCAAAAAAAATCCTGCCCTGCTAAGGATCAAACCCATGTCACTGTGTGTGCAAGCCTATTGCTATCCACTTGGCAATAGTTACTACAAAAATACTAGATATACCTAAAACCTACAATAGTCAATACACAATAAGTTAGGACATCACTGTTCTCTATAGATCTTCATAAACCAAGTAAGTTTTTTTTTTTTAAAGAAAGCAAATAAAAATAATAACAACATTAAACAAAACAGAAAATGGTCTTTTATAATTTAAAATTAAAACAACTTTATTACTCATTAGTCAGTATAATACTTAACAAGAATGTTTAAATTTGTCACTAACAATGTCAAGAAATATTAAATAACACGGCTACAATATTTCATTGTTACTATACAGGGTGTCCCACCAAACTTGGACACCTCAAATTACTCGGCCCCTGAAAGAGTTTTTGAAAAATAAAAAATCCTAGGGTACATGGTCTAATTATGCGGTTTCAGTCATGAAATTTTTTTTATACAGGGTGGTTCAAAAGTCAGAAGTTGATGTGTCAACTTTCGATTTTTAAATGGATCGAACTGAATTTTATTTGATAATTTTACTTCTAAATGGTTTCTGAGTACTTTTTTAAACAAAAATTTTACATACAGGGTGGTTTTTTTTCGACCAATTTTTTTTCTAAATCTCGAATAACTCAAGTTTGTTTAATTTTTTCGATAACAAGAATAGAAAGTGTTTTTGTAATGAAAACACGCACTTTCAAGTGGCATCAATTTTTTTTATACAGGGTGGTTCACAAGTGAAATAATGATTTGATTTTTTTTAAAACTGAGTTTTTTTAATTTTTTATTTGGGATTAATAAGTCTAACCTAATTTTACACATTTTTTGTTAGTCATATCGGAAAACAAAACTAAAGTGTTGTATAGGGTGAGACCTAATTTTTTTGTGACACCCTGTATATGGGCAGTCAAAGAGACGTAAAATTAAATATAAAAACTAAATGTGCAAGAAAAACTTTGATTTTTAATGATATCAAAAAGTTATGGTGTTTTAACTAATATTGTCGCATGGACCACCCTG
The DNA here is from genome assembly GCA_024516035.1 of Bactericera cockerelli. Taxonomy (NCBI): domain Eukaryota; kingdom Metazoa; phylum Arthropoda; class Insecta; order Hemiptera; family Triozidae; genus Bactericera; species Bactericera cockerelli. Next base: position 28,244,116 of record CM044964.1, on the reverse strand, counting down.
TAGATATTTTCTTAAAACATCATATGGGTAGTCGAAATTGTCTAGAATTCAACAAAGAGTCCAAATCTGAAAGAAAAAAATGAATTAAAAAAGCCATTTTCAATTTTGTGTCTACACCTACCTACTTTTTATTTCTAGTTTTAAAATCATTCAGTGTGTACACCAAATTGAAAATGGCTTCAAAATTCGTGTTTTTTACTTGTTTTTCCCCACGATTCGAAGTCTTCGTTGAATTTTATACAACCTCGAGTACCCACATGATAGTTTAAGAGAATATCTACAGGGTGGTCCATGCGACAATATCAGTTAAAACAACATAACTTTTTGATATCATTAAAAATCAAAGTTTTTCTTGCACATTTAGTTTTTATATTTATTTTACGTTCCTTTGACTGCCCATATACAGGGTGTCACAAAAAAATTATGTCTCACCCAGTACAACACTTTAGTTTTGTTTTTCGATATGACTAACAAAAAATGTGTAAAATTAGGTTAGGATTATGAATCCCAAATAAAAAATTAAAAAAACTCAGTTTAAAAAAAAAAATCAAATCATTATTTCACTTGTGAACCACCCTGTATAAAAAAATTTGATGCCAATTGAAAGTGCGTGTTTTCATTACACAAATACTCTGTATTCTTGTTATCGAGAAAATTAAACAAACTTGAGTTATTCGAGATTTAGAAAAAAATTGGTCGAAAAAAAACCACCCTGTATGTAAATTTTTTGTTTAAAAAAGTACTCAAGAACCATTTAGAAGTGAAATTATCAAATAAAATTCAGGTCGATCCATTTAAAAATCGAAAGTTGACACCTCAATTTCTGACTTTTGAACCACCCTGTATAAAAAAAATTTCATGACTGAAACCGCATAATTACATCATGTACCCTAGGATTTTTTATTTTTCAAAAACTCTTTCAGGGGCCGAGTAATTTGAGGTGTCCAAGTTTGGTGGGACACCCTGTATATTGAGAAAAAAATTAAATTCTGATAAAACAAGGATTTTATTTTGTATTGTAGGCCTATGATTCAAGGAATTAAAATTAAATGCATTGCTGGATATAACTATTATTTAGTGCTACAAAGAAAATTAAACACAGCTGTACAGATAAATTAGACACAATACATATTGACTGTGTGCAAAACAAAGAAAGAAATGTGTAATTTACAATTTTTTTTTTTTTTTTCAATCTGATTTTTGTTTGGTATCAATAAAAATTTACTCTTGAAAAGATAATAAGAAAAAAACACAACTTTAGTTGGAGACAGATGTTTTCCACACATAACCTTTGACCTGTCTAACTTATCTGTACATAATTATGTGAATGACATTGTTTCTGGAATCACAACTATTTCAAGCAAGGAAAAATTGGTAGGATTTGATAAACTTATTTAAACATAATTAACAAACACTCAAAATAAATTCTTAAGAGGAACTGTAAAATCTGATTGTATGAACTATCATTAAAGGTACATCTAATAAACAATTAATGAGATAGATAAAGAGAAATTTTAATTGACAATATGTTTTGTCTGACAGTTTAAAAAGTCCATGTAAATTATGTATTCACAAGTTTTAAAGGTTTTGGTTTCTAAATTAAAGTTATGGACTTTTGATGAATTTGGAGGTGCTTTTTTGTTGCTTTTAACTGCATGGTCATATCACAATGATTTGCTGGAAACTCACTAACAAGCCAGTATCACAAGGGTTTTAATTTAAATGGTTGCTCATCCAGGTCCTAACCTTGCTGGATGTTGCATAACTTCAGTGACAGAATGAGAACTGGTTTATTCAATGTGCCATCAATGCTGATGAGATGCTTCTTTGATGACTGACTTGCTTTATGATCTTGTGTTTGGTTTAGCAAAGATATTTCAACATAACATAGGTCTAAACTACTGGGGCTGATGATATGTAAAGCATCACTTGTCCAAATTCATTATTTCTTTATGCCTTTATTAATATTATATTAGATAGCTTAATAGTTATTTGAAGGGAACCTGCTAGATTGTAAAAAAAATCATGACAGCTAGAGTAGTTCAAACTAGAGATCCATTTTCTCATTCACAATATTTAAACAGTCTTTCAACAGTTCAACACATTCTTGTAAAAAAGCTGTAACAGCATTCTGGTCATTTTCAGTAGGTACAAACAATGTGATATACTGTTCAAATTCATTAATTTTATTAGTGACTAGCAAAGATCCAACAGCATTGATTGCCTTTGTTTCATCTGGAGTGTACAAAGATGAATATACTTTTGATTCCAACATCTTCAAATTAGTAATGTCACTTGTTAGAATGAAAACAATGGACATTGCTTTCCAGCACAATCCCTCCCGTGTAAGGCAAGGATTTTTTAGCAAATTATGTTGTTTAAGAAACTTGTACTTTACTTGTGACATATTAATATGTGAGACTTGAGATATTTGCTTGATTACATCATAAATATCTTCTAGACTTAAAGCAATGGAATCATGTTGATTGTTGGGAACTGTGAAACCATAGTCAATCAGCAATTTCAAATTGGAATGAGCTCCATACTCTATGAAAACTTGGTCATATTTTGACACAGGTACAAGTGTTTTGACTTGGTAAGAGTTTTGTGTTTCAACTAGCATTGCTTCTACTTGGGCACTAGGTACATGATTAAATAGATCCAGGAATGGGGCTAAAGCTAAACTGTTGGATATATTTGTCAAGTTTTTCTCTGGAGGAATATAAATTGCACGTGTATTTACTATGCACCATGCCCAAACAAAGTCTTGTTCATTAAAAACTTCTTCAATTGTAATATCACAATGTGGGCATTTTTTGTGTTTACAATTAATGTGATTTAAAAAGTTCTGGTAACTCTCTTTCATATTATTTCTAGATTTCCAAATGACCTCGGATATAAATACAGGAAGTTTAACAGGTTCTTGAGACCAAAACAAAGGTGTTGATAGTTGTTTTGGCAAAGAATTAATGTATGGGTGCCAGAATGATTTTTCATCTAAATGTTTTTCCCAAACAAGATAAAATGATAGTATCTCATGACCATCATACTTGACATTCTTATCTAGGAAATCATAGATTTCTGACCTGCACACAGTTTTTGCAGTGATAAGAAGATGGGTAGGTATTTTGACTAGAATATCTCCTTTCTTGACAGCAGATTTAGCCATGAGACCTCTCCCGGTGTTTGGAAAATTAGTTGGATACAAGGGCAGCTCTTTTTCCCATCCATTTTTTGTAAGCCATTTCATCAATTCAATCATCTGATTATCAACTTCAGTCTTACATGGAGACATTGCTCCAATTCTTTTCTTTAATTTTCTTTTCCTCCTAGTTCTACCCATGTAATAAACTAGTAAATAAATATATGGCACTTCAACTTTGATAGCAAAAGGAATGAAAAAAATATTTTGAAATTAGGAATTACTAACTCATTGGAAATTAATGTAATTATTTATATATAATGAGTAAAATACAATAACCAATAATTGAATACATTGCCTGGTAGGTATTATTGTCTACCACAATCAAAAAAAAAACTCACATCTTCCAAGGTCCTTAGTACAATGAAAAGATTATTTTGTAATAGGTAGGTACTCACTACTCAAGTTGAACAAGTCTTGATTTTATGGACATATTAGTTGGAATGGTGAAAATTATGAACCACAAACTACTTGAACTTGAAGATACAAGATTGTTGAAGAGTTTTCCCCTAAATTAGGTTTTCATTGTAAGAGACAGAAATCAGTATAGACAGAAAAGTGAGAAGTCGTACTAAATGAATATCAGAACATACCTGGGTTGTTTCAAGTTAATCTGCTCTTATCTAGGTACATTTAACTTGGACATTACTACTGGATATCTCCTTCTGTAAAGACAAGATAAATTTTATCAGAATTCAAGCAAAATTAGCATTACATTAATTGAATTCTGTGACACTAATGGTTAAAAACTCAGTTTTGCACATATGTCAAAAAATTGAGTTTTAGGTTCTGAGTTGATACAATTAAAGTAAATTTGAAGAAAATAAGGTGACACTAATTTACAAAACCCAAGCCTTTTAGTGTCTGTTATGTGAAGAAAAAAATTGTTTTAAAACATGAAAAATAATGTGAGACTATTTTCTACATTCACTCAATTGAAATAGTATAATGTTACATTTAGCAATACACACTATTTTGCTCAGTCTCTATTATTTCAAACAGGAACATCTAACTAGCTTGTGATTTAGTGGTGAATCTTTTAGAAATTGCCAAGTGTCTGCAAGACCCACTGGGTGTTTTAAGTCCAACAAAGATTCTAGTCTGGATGTTAATTGAAAAAAATCATTAGATGGGTTTCTTACCATGAATATTAGTTTCATTTTTATCTCAATGAATGTCAGGCAGGCTTAGGAAATTCTTGTTCATAATGGCAGGAGGATTGATAGTCTGTAATCTGTGTAATAAGTTCAATTCTTTAGCTTACAACTTACAAAAGTTACAACTAATCTTAACAGCTAAAACACACACATATCAAATATGAAATTAATATTAGAATATCACCACTGTGATCTCAGTGAATATCACACACTTTTCTAGTTTTCTACTATCTTGTTATTTAATTGACCAATTCAAAAATTCCCGCTCATTTTTCATCCCTAGCTTCACCTACAAGTTGACTTTGGGGTTATCCTCTTATCTGCACCTCCTTGAAAATTTTGGTTGTAAACAAAACAAAACGCAAATCTAATCGAAACGAAAGAATTTCGAAATTAAATAATTGGAAAATCAATTTCCTACAGAAATTCAATTTTCATCTAACTAACTCATTAGTTATTAATTAAAGCAATACCTTTAAGTGTTTCTTTTCGTACTATATTTCGTGTAGCTGTGGAGACACTCCCGTTTTCATGACAGGTAATTCTAGAACATAATACAATGGGTCCACCCAACCCTAGCATAGCAACCTGTTGGTTCTGAAGTTCTTAACAATAATTATTTATCAATGAATCACTCTTTATCATTTACCTAGCTATGGAAAAATTCACTGGGATTATTGTCATATATGTGAAGAAACAAGAATTTATACATCAGGTAGATTCTTAAATTTATACTGCCCAATGAGAACTAGACTCTAGGCTACTTGAGTCTACTAGAATTCCAGCAATCATATTGATGTTACCATTATACATAATTATTATATTTTGTGTTTTAAAAACCAATTTATAAAGTGGGATTAAATTTAAGATATGGCAGTCTGCCTTTTAGTTGGATTATAGTATGCTGTGATTGGTTGGAACTCCAAATTGTGTAAGGTTCTGGCCTAAATTTAATCCGGTTTTAGAAGTTGCTCCTAATGCTTGGAGTAAATGAGAAAAAAGTCATTTATGGAGGCTAGATCAGGCACAATGTATTTCAGGGTCTTAAGAAGAACTTCTTTATAATTGGTTAGACGACACAGTATGTCAAGGTACATTTTTTTCTTTTGTTTCAATAGTTTGATTAATACTAACCTTGAAGAGATCATTTGGCCATTGTAACTAGAATTGTAACAGCACTAATTTGACAAATCCTTTTGGAACTAACTTTCCCAATACCTGGTTTTGTGTTTTTCAAGATTTGTAGAACCAAGCATAAGTTCTTCTTTCATTTATAAATTGTGTTTTTTTTTCTTCCCAAAAACACAATTCATTAGTAACACCTATTATTAAAAAAGAACACCAAATATTTGCAATACATATTAACATCTTTTTAATTTTCATTTTACAGATTCCCAAGAAGATCTCAAAATGACAAAGCCGAGGAGTTTAGCTGGTAATGTTGGCATAGCTGTGTTTGTCATAGCATTTTTCTGTGTAGTGTTTGCATTCTTCTCAGCAAGTTGGCTAGTGAGTGACAGCAGGATAACAGGTGAGAACTTCTCACAAATCTACGCTCCAAACACAAAGTGGAGTAAGTGAATATTGTTCATTTTTTGGGAGAGCCAAAATAATAGTCTAATGTTTTTCAAATTTTTGTTTTGTTATTTGTTTATTAAAAAAAAATAATTGTTCCCTTCTTGTTTTTTTTTGCTCTTAAACCTCTTTGTGTTTGGAGCGACAAAGTTTACAAAGATGTAAATAAGTCATGGTTTTAAAATAACTTATTTATTATCACGTACATGACTGGTACCACTTACAGTAAGTGCAGTTGTGAGAGTGCTATGTATATCTGGGGGTATCTGAGCTCCTGATATAGTTGTCCTACTGGTGGACTTATTGGTCAATTCCGTCAAAACCCAATTGTCCCTGGTACCTACTGTATGTGTTGAAACATAATAGAGTAAACACAAACTATATTTTGATTAATCCTTCAACTGTCAATTTATTTTGACCTCTTCACAAAATGCTCTGTTGAGTTCAGGAGAAATTTTTTTTTATCCTTTTCCAAAGACCTGAACTACAGGTTGAAAAGTTGACTTGTTCTGAACCACATAAATTCTATGTGTGATCAAAAATCGTGAGAACTTCATCTTCTCCTTATTTAAAGTCTCTCATCCTAATGGCTGGGGCCATTAGGATGAGTGAAGGTATCTTGCTGGTTTGACTGATAGAAGCTTATTGTGTAGAAGTATTCATAGGTAATAATATAATTTATGATCAATTGTTAACACTGTAAACAAGACATTCTTCTGTAGCTACTGTCAGCATTGTGTGATATGAACCTTGGTCATCAAGTTACAATACTCAGCAAGACAAATTTATAAATGGTTAGTCTGGCTGGGGGATGTTAAACAGGGAGAAGACCAGTTTCTTGATAGAGGACTATAAACAGAGAACAGACTAACCAACCCTAACAAGCCAGGCTAGTTTTTAGTTTCTCTAGAGTTTCATAGCTTAAAAAGAAAAAGTCCAAGTTCTCATAATGATTGATCGCACATATACTTTTTTTTTTCAGTCAGTCAGTGACTTTGACATTTTTTCATTAACATTAATGCTAATAAGTCTTTATTTCTTATACTTATTTTTGGTGTATTTACCATTTATTGTATATTTTCAAGGTATATCTAAGGATTTTTATTCTTAAGAATAGATTTTTGTTGTTGTTGTAAAAAGTCTGTAGCTCACTAATTTCCTACCCGAAAAGCCCTCATATATTTCCAGGATAGCTAGCTGAAAGAAAAAGATAGGGAAGGAAAAATAATTGTCTTGGACAGTGTGTTGGAACTTCTTGTTGTTAGTTTGATAAATCCTTCTTCACATTTTTGTTATGTCACTTGACACTCCAACTAGCAGCATATTTTCATTTAATTTCTACCCTTAGCCTATGCATACTTGCTCTGCTATTGCAACCACTCTTTTCTAATATAAGACTTCCTTTTCTCACTGACCTCAAAAATGATAACTTTACTCAGATGCTCTTATAAGTTGTAGTAATCTCCTAAGCCAGGACTGAAGATAATTTTTAGTCCTGTCTGGGATTAGTCTAGGGACCTCCTCTTTCCATACTGATTCCATCAGTATTGGAGGTTCCTTGGACACAAATAATTATTAATTTCTGTTATCATCCAAGTGGATGGAAGAATAATTTCCATCACACAATACTATCAATCTTCAGGCGCTAAGTTCGATCGGCTCGGCCTATGGACCCATTGCTTCCGATCTCTGCCTGACCCCAATGATGAATACATCCGGAGATTCTTCGTTGGCTGCCGTTGGATCTTTGACCCGTTCACAAAGGGCTATGATCAAATCCGAGGCTACCTGGTTCCCGGATTTCTGATGTTCACAGAGTTCTTCTACACATTGACGTTTCTAGGTGAGTTCATTTTTCAAGGCAGATAAAAAAAAGAAGAAAAAAACACGCCATTTGTAAATTCAATTTTTGCCTGAAAAGTTGGTTAATTATTGTTGGCTTATTGGTATATTTTAACATTTATAACCCTCTTCTTAAGGGGGGATTTAAATATAGTGAAGATCAGTATCATGTAGCCTATTCTTGTTTGATGAACAATAATGTAAAAATAAATGGAACTCAATAAAACCAATTTCTTTTTTTTGGTCGAGATAGAAACAGATCTGAAATCCAAAAGAGCACCCATTACATTGGCTTAATAAATTGTACTATTGACAATCATTGCTACAACCTCTATTCACATGTAATAGTGTTTATTGTAAACTAGGCCAGTTTGTTTGGATTCGAAATAGTTGTACACAGAGATATACAATGTTGTTTTAATAAAAGTGGTGTTTTTAGAAAGAAAAAACATATTAATTCAATGAAGATGGTTGCATTTCACAATTGTTTTAAAAGTTCCAAGTAATTTTATTAATTTTTCTTAAAGAGTTGTACATTTAAAAAAATTAAAACGTTAAAAAATAACTCAAAACTTAAAAATTGAGGGAGCAATCCCCTATGGCAGCAGCATTTATACAACAAAAAAAAAAATAATACATATTATTTTCCCACTATCTTTACAACTTGTTTGTGAATTCCAGGCACAATATTCCCACTATCTTTACAACTTGTTTGTCAATTCCAGGCACAATATTCAGCACAGTGCTGGTTCTCCTGTTCTTCCTCTGCTTCACTCCGGAACACAAGAAGTTCATACTCCTTACAAAGGTGATCGGCTTCACCCTCACCGGGGCAGGTAAGTTCATACTCCTTACAAAGGTGATCGGCTTCACCCTCACCGGGGCAGGTAAGTTCATACTCCTTACAAAGGTGATCGGCTTCACCCTCACCGGGGCAGGTAAGTTCATACTCCTTACAAAGGTGATCGGCTTCACCCTCACCGGGGCAGGTAAGTTCATACTCCTTACAAAGGTGATCGGCTTCACCCTCACCGGGGCAGGTAAGTTCATACTCCTTACAAAGGTGATCGGCTTCACCCTCACCGGGGCAGGTAAGTTCATACTCCTTACAAAGGTGATCGGCTTCACCCTCACCGGAGCAGGTAAGTTCATACTCCTTACAAAAGTGATTGGCTTCACCCTCACCGGGGCAGGTTAGTACTCCAAAAGTGTTTGAGGTACCTATCACATTAGGTTTGGAAAGTACTGTAGGTATCTCGATATTGCAGGGGTAATGATGTGAATAAATACTTTTAATTTGATAAATAAGAACAATTTTAATTTAAAATAAATAAGTAGTCCACGTGGATGAGTGAGTTAGCACACTAGGCATTGTACATATGGTGACCTGGGTTTGATCCCCAGTGGGTCAGGATTTTTTCTACTCTGTGCTTGGATGTTTGGGGTCCACTCTCATACCTCGTGACGAAAAATGAGTAGCTGCTTTAATGTGAGCAACGACCAATGGCGGAATCATTTGCAAAAATAAGATGTTGGGATATTAAAGATACAAAAAAGGTCTATAATTCTGCTCTACACTAAATACACCAGTTCTTCTTCTGTCACTGAAGTTAAAAAATGTCTACCAAGGTTAGAATTTAGATGTGTGACCAGTGACCATTCATATCCAAAATGTTGTAATGCTAGCCATTCCTGGTACAACCTAGGTGAGGATAATTTGGGTAGCTGTGAGGATAAATTGGGTAGAGGGTTAAAGTTACCAACTTAAATGAACTAGATGTTAGAAAGATATTAAACCAATTTTTTTGAAAAAATAAAAATACTATTTATCTTGCAAATATCTACTCTAATTTTTAAAAAAATCATTCCATTTTTAATAATTATTTTCTGCCACTGAATACTTTATGAACATTGTAATGAAAAAAAATATGAAATGAAATTGAAATTTGAGTTATATTTCCATCAATCCAGGTGTCTGTGCAGCACTGGCGGTCATTGTGTTTGCTCTGTTTGGTAACCGTGACAACTGGATGCCGGGTCACTCCAACAATTTCTTCGGCTGGTCCTTTGCTGTGGCCATTGCTTCCATCTTCGCTCTGCTCATCTCCGGGGGCCTGTTCCTGCTGGAGACAAATATTCAGGAGAAGAAGAGACGGGACCTGAAGGAGAGCACGACACGGTTTCAACTTCAGGAGGAAACCAAAGCGTGAGGAAGCAAAGTGAAATGATTTCTTTTTGTAAAGTGCTCCCAACACATGAACAATTCAAGCAAAAAATAATGATAAACAAATGTACAAAGTACTTCCAATGTCTTAAGATATACCTGTTTCAACTGATTGAGGAATTGAAGTGAAATGATTTTATTTAACTCTCAACACAAAGCAAAAAAATGTACAAAATATTTTCAATATCTTAAGGTATATCTTCTTAAGAAAATCAAGTATTTTAAAAATTCACAAAAACTTACAATGCAATATCAATATCCAGTTAAAATAATTTTCCATCTGTAAAACTGAGATGAATTTTTGTGAAATGAAATATGTACTTGGATAAATTCTGTAAAATACTTGAGTATTGTATTACCAGGTCTATTGACTACAAGAAATGCACAATTTAACATTGGGCCTCCTTAACGCACATTATCTATGGGTAAGATATTCAATGCCTTGGTTAACATTATTTTATCACCTGACAAATTCAAATAAGTGCCCAGGTTTGGTGACATCCTCATCTCTTCAAATTAAATAGTTTTAAATGATGTTTTTTTTTATAGTACAGACATAAAATTATGTAACTTCAATTTTATTCTACATACATTTGACAACTTGGCCTAAAAAATAAAATTATATATCTTAAAAAAGAGTATTTATTTTAAACATAAATATGTTTAAAATAAAAAAGTATTTATTTTAAACATAAATAAAAAAAAACATCATTTAAAAGATGTTTTTTTTTATAGTACAGACATAAAATTATGTAACTTCAATTTTATTCTACATACATTTGACAACTTGGCCTAAAAAATTATATATTTATCTTGAAAAAAAAAGTATTTATTTTAAACATAAATATGTAGGGATAAAACTAAACACGTAATATTGTGTCATTAGAAAGAAAAAGAAACTCTTTGTTTCAAATATTTATTGCATGCTGAATCAAATAGTAGGTATTTTTCGTTGGTAGTTTTCTTAGCATCTTTGTAAGAAACAGAATATTTAGAAAATTTTGCTAGGATCTCTTGATATATTTTTCACTATAATATTGAATCTTTTACCATGAATCTTACCCATTAATTTTTTTAAAAAAATACTATGGTTTAAATGTATTATAAAAAAAAAAAAACATATTAAGCATTGTATTTTTTTATGATTTCATTTTATATTTGAACTTTTGAATTTCATTAGGAATATCAAGACTATCCGTCCTTCTTAGAAATGTATATTTTTCGAGTTTTGCATAGTTATTACTTTTGTATTATTTATCCGTCCATTTTTTACTATCAAAATAATATGTTCGTTCATAGTAATAATTTAGTTTTTAATTATTGGCCGTGTTTTAATAACCAAATCTTTCTCTATAATTCCGAGACTTGTATTTTCATTTTTCTTTACAAAATCTACATATATGTAAATATCTTTATAACAAAAGGCGAAACCGAACCCTTTGATCACAGTTTGGTTTTTGTGCTTTGAATATTAAAAAGACAAAACAATAAATCAGGTCTGAAAAATATATTAGACCTAAACCAAAATTTAAAAAATGCTATGAATGAATTTTAACTTTGCCAACGTCGATAGTGCGTTGAATACGCCGGTTCTCGTAGGATCACCGAAGTTAAGAAACGTCCAGCGAGGTGAAGACTTGTGATGCTGTCATTCCGGCCCAACCCAGGCTGGGTGAGGTCAATGTGGGTAGCAGATTTGTGGGTTTCCGGCGAATGAAGGGTAAAACCTCCGACGTATATAACCATGCAGTTGAAAGAAGACGGTAAAACCCTAATAAAATAAAGCATTTTAACTTTGTCACAATTGGAAATGTTGTTACGATTGCTCAAGCTTTATGTCAAAAAAATCCATGAAGTTTTAAAATATGTATAAATAAGTTCTGTGCCAATGATCTTACCATTTGGTTATTGAAACACACACCCATTCTACGAGTATATTTGTGTTTAACGTATCTTTATATTAGCCTAGATTTGTTATTGTTGATGTAATGAAACTGCATATAGTATTATCAAAATTAAGAAAAGTATTAAGGAATATTTTTTTCTATTATAAGTAATATTTTTTATTTGTTATTATATTTACAAATTACCAATGTAAGTAAATCACATTTTTAACATGTATCTTTACTCTAACGCACAGAACCACGAATATGATAATATACCTATTACTATTTAGTCCAGTTACCTAATTTGTCGGCTCTGGGATTCGAACCCGAGACCTTTCGCGTGGCAAGCGAGTATCTCACCACTGAGTTTTTTTTTACTTTAGCAACAACACTTACAGTAATCGTGCGCGCACAAATACTTATGTTTGGGTGAAAATACTCATTGCAGCTGTGTGATTGTGATTGATTGAAAGTTGATGCCTGCTCCATGCTAGCTGTCATAAGTATCTGGACCTGGCCATCAAATTTAATGTTCGTCTTCAATGTTGGTTATTGTTAGAGAATCAACCAGTTAAGATTCCGTCCATATTTTACTCGTTATTTTTGATTTTTTTTTTTCTCAAGAAAGTGCCTTTAGAGCTGACAGATGTTTTTTTTTTTTCAAAGCGCTAACAACAAATACTCCAATATCATTAACAACAACAAGAACAACAACGTTAAAATTTTCTACTTTGTTTATCTTTTAATTACAGAGTTTAAACTCTCCGACTAACAGGACCTCAGAATATTATTACTTTTATTACATACTATGTATTTCGATACTTTGTTTGATATAAACAATATATATTTACAAAATTATATACAAGACCCCGGACACAGCGAGGCGTCTCCTCTAAAGGCACTTTCTTATATGTTTGCTTTATAATTATAATCTATGTTCTACATTCTACAATATAATATATAAGATGTACACTTGTCCTCACCATTATTTAATTTATGTATTAAAGACAATTCCAAATTTATCCGTCCATGAATTCAGCTGTTGTTTTTTCATCACCTTAGGTTGTTTATCTCACCTACAGTCATAAGGACAATATATTTTGAAGAACTCTGGTCACTGCTCACATCAAAGCAGCTACTCATTTTGCCTCACCAGGTATGAGTGAACTCAAACCATTCAAAGTACAGCGCCGAAAAATTCCGACTCCTCTGGGGATCGAACCCAGGTCAGCGTGCGTGCAAACCTCATGCGCTACCCACTCGGCCACCGTGACAAAAAAAAGACATACACTGATAATTATGGACACAATACTTCCTCGTGAGTGGTAATCAAAATTTTAACTTCTATTATCGCTAGAATTTGTTTACTGAATTATAAAAAATTCTCAACCGATTCTCTTTAAATTTGATTTTTTTTTTTTTTTTTAAGTGGGGTTTAACGTCGCTTTCAACTGCCATGGTCATATCACGACGGGGGTTTTACCCTCCATTCGCAGGAAACTCACAAACCTACTACTCACATTGACCTCACCCAGCCTGAGTGGGGCCGGGAAAAGCCAGCGTCACGAGAATTAGAATTTGAATGGTCACCCATCCAAGTCTTAACCTCGCTGGATGTCGCTTAACTTCAGTGTTCTGAAGGGAACCGGTGTATTCAACATGCCATCGACGCTGGCTTAGATTTGATTTGTATGGTAGAATACCGTTTTTACTACGTACAAAATTTCATCAGAATCGGGTGTACCGTTCACGAGATATACACGTTTAAGTAAAAAGTGTTTCACAGCCATTTTGTTTTATTTCAGCAGCTATTGTAGACGCTTGTGGTCTGTGTCGTAGCCTGCCCATCCCGTAGTATGCCCTCTGAAGGGCGAGAAGTGACACAATACTTCCCATTTTGGTGCTGGGTCAACAAGGACGCACCAGAAGGTGTCCCTTACAAAATAACTCTTATCAATTTTTTTTGTAGACTCAGGGTTCGAACGCGGTACCTTCCGTGTGGAAAGCGAGTATCTTAATTCTTAATCCTATCTCTCTCTCTCTCTCTCTCTCTATCCCCTCTCTTTCTCTCTCTCTTCCTCACCCCCTCTCTTTCTCCCCCTCCCGCTCTTTCCCTCTTTTTCTATTCCCCCTCTTTCTTTCTCTCTCCCCCCTCCCTCTATCTCTCTCTCTCTCTCTCTCTCTCACTCCACAGCCAGCATGAAGAAAGATACAAATCACTTACTCATCAATGACTCGATACACCACAGGACGGAAATCTCAATTTTATTTTCATCCATACCTCACCACACAAACACACATGGAGTATACGTAGGGCCTACTGTCAATCTCAGGTCTTTTGTATCTCAATCAAGCTAGATTGAAACCGGGTGTTTGTTGAAAGATACATATTACCTACACCTAGTAGATCAGTAGGTCATTTTGTTAAAGTACTGGCAGTACTGGCACAAACCCAGCAGTGGGATAATTGGTACAACAAGTCCCAATAATAATAATATTCCCGTTTGGAGCATACTTTTCGAAGGAAAATTCTGTTCTCTCCAAACACATAAAGCTATTTCTCAGCAAAAGGAGTGTAAAACCTTCATCCTGACTATCTCAAATCAGGACGTTAAAAACCAAATAGAATAAATGGAAATGAAAGGAGCCTAGACATTGGACACTTGAGACTGACATTTCCGGCCCTACACAGGCTGGCCGAGGCTAATGTGGGTAGCTGGTACGATTGACAAAGTGTCTTCATCACAGCCTTGAAGAACTGGGGGTTCCTTCAAACAATGGTCTGATCTTCTAAACTTTATTTGTTTTATTCGGTGGACATCAATTGAAATTTGTTAACATAGGTTAAAGTAAAATACAAATAATACAAATTACAAAAGAAATTTTCAAGATTAATTTTTAAAAAAATATAACAACAAAAAAACAATCAAATGGAACGTATACATACATGGTTCTCCAGAAAGCAGTCATCCTAAACAACACGACGATATAATATTTTAAATAGGCTAATTTATTTAAATGTATATAAAACAATAATAAAATTATAGATCGTAGACTTCTACAAACTCAGCCGAGGATCGTAGAATTATCGTACGAAATCGGTCGAAAGTTTCCGAGTCAGTAGAAGGGACTACTTTGGCTTAGTCTGTTCATAACAGGCCCTGCTATGAAGTTCATTGAAATAAAAACATAATAATAATAATAATATCGCCAGACGAGGCCGGTGCTAAGGAGCTGCGGGACTGCAACCCTAGAAGAAAAAGAAGAAGAGAGGATTTTCTCAAGTGCTAGCTCGTACTGCTTGCACACATTTCTAGAATAATTACTGCATAATTATTATGATTGACATAATGTCTTACCAATAGGCTTAAAAGAAATGAACGAAAGACAATTTGTAATAATCATAAAAGATTTAGAACGGGAAAAAGCTTTTTATAATGTACAAGAATGTTTAGATTATTTTAAATAATATGTAACTTAATAAGAAATTTATAACAGATTTTTTTTTTTTTAATTCAAAGATAACAACAATTCTTGTTATCGAAAAAATTAAACGAAATTGAATTATTCGAGATTTAGAAAAACAAATTGGTCCAAAAAAAAACCACCCTGTATGTAATATTTTAGTTAAAAAGTACTCAAGAACCATTTAGAAGTAAAATTATCAAATAAAAATTAGGTTGATCCATTTAAAAATAAAAAGTTGACACCTCAATTTCTGACTTTTGAACCACCCTGTATAAAAAAAATTCATGACTGAAACCCCAAAATTAGGCCATGTACCCTAGGATTTTTTATTTTTCAAAAACTCTTTCAGGGTCCGAGTAATTTGAGGTGTTCAACTTTGGTGGGACACCCTGTATATACAGTATGTCTCAGAAGTCCTAGCGGAAGCTCTGTAACTTTTGAACGTAATTTGAGGTGTCCAACTTTGGTGGTACACCCTGTATATTAGATACAACACTAATCGTTTATTAAATTCTTTTTATGACGGGTCATTCATAATTATTTCTTATCATATATATTGTCGTTACCGTTTTGCTAACATTGACATTGACATTCCTTCTCTCAGGGATCGCAGACTAATTCTTCCTTCTTCAACAAATTGTTAGAAAACAAACAAACTCAACTATTTAGATCTACAAAGAGCAAATCTACAAATCCCATTGTAGCCTGGTTTATGAGGTTAGCACCCCCACTGGCGGCGCCTGATTATCGCATTATTTACACTGCCTGATCCTGGACAAGTGCGTCTCATTCTTCCCCGGTATTCGCTGTGTGATAACCTGATAACCATAGACTGTCAAAAGACATAAAGTCATGACGTCATTCTAAAACGTCATATTTTGCCCATTTTCGGATAAACGTCATATTTTGGGAAAAATAAACGACATATTTGACAGTCTCTGCTGATAACTGACAAAGCTTTCATCTTGTCTACCGTGCACTGGTAGTCAAGTGGTTAAGGCTCTAGTCTGGTAATCCAGGTAGCGTAGGGATCCACTTCCACTTAAAAGCCTCATTAATATTATTCCATCAGTAAGTTCAAAAATGTGGTCAATAACTGAAATGAGATATCTTGTCATGTACCGCGACCTCTGGAATATCAGACAGACGCCTTGACCACTGAGCTATCGGGACAGACTCGAATGAACAAACTTGTTGGGTGATTGACAAGATTTGAACCCTCGTGATGCTGACTATTCCCTACCCGACTATGGCTGGTCGAGGGTCATAGCTGTTATACTATCAGAGGCATGGATGGTAAAAGCACCTCCTTGAATACGTAACCTCCGATTCAATGAATAGCAATTTCCACTCCTCTATGGAATATTTAACACGTTTTCATAAATGCCTATCTATCTTAGGAGTAGGCAATTAGGTATAAAAACAGGCGAATTCGTAACAATCATCCATAATAATTGTATGTTAGTGGTTAGTTATTTTTTTAAATATTAAACTTCGTTAGTCAAGTATAAGTATAGAGTGGGAACGCGATAAATATTACAAGCTATATTTTCAGATTCCAGTAATAATCGAGTTTATTGTTTAATTTTAGGCCATTACAGAAGAAGAAAAACGTGATTACAGCGGTTGGTTACATGTTTTTACCTTATCGCAAAAACTCTCATATTACAAGCGTCCATTATTTCCTTTACAACCTTAAGTGAGCCTGGATATGGATATGCTTACTTGATTATTTATTCAGTGTCTCATTACAAACCCTAATCTCTCCTAATAATGTAACAAGTTATAACAAGCGAATTATTCTTGTTCCTGCTAACTCGGCAGATACTGACAGGGGTACTGCAAATGTGACTTTCTTTTTGTTATTATGTCACAACTGTAGTGGGTAGCTCATCACATCGAATCTCCATACTTCATCATTTTCTAACGTCCATATATATCTTCTTGTAATGCCGCCACTGGTCGCAATTCATACAAATAGCTACTCTTTTTGCCTCACGAGTATGAATGGACCCCGGACTTCCAAATACAGAGCAGAATAAAAGAGCATGAAAATTTCATTATTTCAATTAGAAAGACATTTATTTAATAAATTTTACAAAAATAAAATTCATTTCTTATAAAAAAAAAATACTGAAACCTGTGAAATGAAACGTACGATATACGATATCTCCGGCCCTGTTTTGATTAAAAAATTCAAACCTGTCTTAAAATACATTAAAGTCAACTATTTTTCAGAAATGTATTACAAATAGGGTGGTTTCATTTATGATTCCAAAGTTGACCCACCCTGGGGCCGCCCCTGGTAATGATAAAAAAAATCAAAACCTATTAGTAGAAAAGTTTTTCCCCTCAATATAATGGTACCTACACGTGTATTAGCATTTTTTAAAATTGTAATCCGTTCTGTAGATATTTCGAGTGGCTCCTTTTTTTTTGGCGGACCCTGATTTTTTTTTGTCTTCTAGGTTTTGCGTCAGGTCAGTATTAGAGATCAATTTTGCCTTTTTAACTATACGTACAGCATAATTATGATCAATAATTCCTAGGAGACAATACAGGGTGTAAGTAAATGTACTGACGATAATTAAGGAGCATCTTTCTGGGTACAATAAAATGTATGTGGTGTCAGTCCCATATGAAATTCCGAAAAATGTATCCTCTCCTTTCTAGAAGCATTGAATGGACCGGTTCTCGTAGGATCACCGAAGTCAAGCAACGTCCAGCAGGTTGAACGCTTCGTGATGTATAAAAAATATAGCTCATATCAAAGTACTCAATCCAGGTCTTTTGGGCCAGACGAATTTCGACACTTTGGTAATGGCATTTTGTATTTTTTTTTCTCATTCTTATAAACACATTCATTCTTATAAACCAGTTTTTTTCCTTCAATGTAGGTACTCGTATCTCCGTCATTTTAAGCCAAACTTTTACGCCATTGTTTGCAACACTGCAACAAGTTTTATTTGTCTTTTTATCTTCACTGATAAATGTACAGGATGAACAAAAAGAACGTTCCCAATCATTGGCGGTAGGTACCTAGTCATTTTCAATCGTTTTCTATAAGGTTGAGATTAAATCAAATAGATACCTAGATGCATAATATTGCTTCAAATACGCGCATATTTTAATCTTGAAAATACCAGTTTCCATTGTCGAAATCTTTTTTTTTTAAAAAGTACTCTCTATACCTTATAGGTAATGGAACAGAAAAATTCACTGCCAATTATGGACACAAATACCTTCTCGTGATTGGCTCACATTGTATGTATAGTATATACACTTGGCAATTTCCAGATTTTATACTAATTCACTTGTATCTCCAAAACAGTTGAATCGATTTCCTTCAAATTTGTTTTATATGGTAGAATACCGTTTTTTTATTCTAAATCATACAAAATATTTTTTTTTGTATTTTCCCCCCAAAATTTTTGATTTTCTTTAATAACAGAACTAAATCATATTTTATTAAAAATAAATACGCATATAGGTACATGCAAAATTTAATTGACCTCGGCAGTACCGTTCACGAGATATGAGCATATATTATAAGTAAAAAGTTAGTGGTCAGGCGCATGGTCTCTATCACCAAGAACCACTTATGTGAAGTTGATGCATTTAGAATGTAACCATCTACAATATGTCTTCTATATGAGTACAAAATTTTGTCAAAATCTGTTCTGTAGTTTCTGAGGTTTGCGCGTTACAAGGAATTTACCTAACAGACCGGCGAAAAGACAGACAGACAGACACAAAACCAAAGTTGCTCAGGAAGTTATGAAACATCCAGATATTTGATTTTTTTTTTTTTTTAACAAAAACAAACACAATACTTCCGATTTCTAATATTAGAAATTTATCGGAAGTTATATGGGAGGGAACCCGACCTAAAGTTTATCCAGGAACATGCCCCTGAATCCTCCTATATTACATACACCCTGTATATAATAAAGAATAAAAAAGAATAAATATAGGTTAATTAGGTGCCCAAGCCTCGTATTACACCGATTATCTGATTGTAATTTGAGAGATTGACGTATTTTCTGCATAACATCACCGCACAGGAAACTGTTGCAGCCTGCATCTCAGTACCTCACTCTGTTAGAAGATTGTTCGCTCAATGCACAAAGAGGTTCACACGATTCAGTAGACATTTTCCAGTGCTTCAGCGTGTTTTAGTGATAAAAAAGTTAAAAAAATCTGATTATTATTAAAATCTTTATTGAAGGACAAAGTAGTGTACAATATTTACAGTTTAGAATTAGGAAAAAATAAATAAATGATAAAATAGTTTGAAAAATAAAGAAATAATAAAGAAGAAAATAATACTAAAGTCCTAACTAAAGGGCGGGGTTATTGGCTGCGGCAATCTTTTTGACTAAACCATTACTTTAAAAAAAAAAAAAAATTCAAATAAGAAAGCTGTCCTTTAGTTTCAATTTTTTTAGTTCTGATCATCTGATACAAAAGTCGAGTGTAAGAGATTGGCTAAGGCAATAACCCCGCCCTTTAGTTAGGACACGTTTTTATACTCGTATTTTTTTCTTTATTCTTTTGTTTCTTTTTCTTATATTGTTTTTAATTTTGTATATTTATTTGTAATTATCTGTTTGTATACAGGTTGTTTCAGAAAAGTGTGCCTTTATTTTAACCACGTGTTTGTTATATAGACCATTTTAGGGGGAGTCAAGTCTATAACAAAAAGGGCCCAAGTGTTTCATAAGGGAGATACACGCCTCTAAAGGTTCTTTAGAAAATCTAAGATTTTGAATTACGCCTCACCTCTTAGAGTCATTGAAACGCGAAGAAAAATCGATTCCCAATACAAGATGACGCCGTTATTTTGATTTGGAAATCGAGGTCATTGCACTCTCAGAGACGTCCACATGGTTCATAAGGGTTCTTCCTTATGAAGCACTTCCGTCTAAAATGGTCCATATAACACGTGGTTAAAATAAAGGCACACCTTTCTGACCCTGTACTAATATGTCCTTATTAATAAAGTGTAAATTAATAATGATAATAAATAAATAAATAAATAAATAAATAAATAAATAAATAAATAAACCTTTATTTGGAACAGAAATATTACATACATCAAAATTAATACATATATCAGAACAACTGGTTCCAATTCAGCTTATTTGCTGAGGTACTTTTTTTTTTTTTTTATAAATATAAAAATTAAAAGTTTCCAACAATGAATTTAATAACGTTAAAATACTTCCTGTTTTTTTTTTTTTTTTTTTTTTTTTTTTTTTTTTTTTCTTTTTATCCTTTTTTTTATATACCAAAATTAATAGGTTTCCAAAAATATGTGGTTAATTGATGAAAAAAAAAAAAAATAAATACATAGCCTTTTTAATAAATTATTATAATATACCTGTTACAATATAAAAAAACTGTTTTTGGATCTTCTTTTCTCATTATTTCATTTATTTATCCAAGCAGCAATGAATACATTTTCCATTCTTCTCCATTCTCTTCTATCCCATACAACTCTTTTCCAAGTTGCTTCTCCACATACTTTTCTCATTTCTTCATCCCATCTTGTGGCTGGTCTTCCCACTTTTCTTTTCATGTTAATTGGCCACCATTCCATCATCTGTTTTGACCATCTTTCATCTTTGCATCTTATTATGTGCCCTACCCATTTCCATTTTCGACTGAACATCGTGTCTGCTATGTCTGTTATTCCTGTGATTCTATTTATGTATATATTGGTTTTTCTTTCTCTTTTAGATATTCCCGTCATAGCCCTCTCCATACTTCTCACTGTTACTCTAAGTCTTTGGATTGTTTCTTTGTCCAATGTCCACGTTTCACAGGCATATATTAGGCTTGGAAGAACACACATATTCCATAGTTTTCTTTTCTCTATCATGCTGACTTTTGATCTAAATAGATATCTATATTTGTTGAAGGTGTTCCACCCTAAACTTATTCTTCTTGATATTTCTTTATTTTGTCCATGTATTGATAGTTTGTGTCCAAGGTACACCATGTTTTCTACCTCTTCTATAGTCTCATTTCCTATTTCTATTCTTGATTCATGTCCTTGATTGTCTATTCTCATTAGTTTGCACTTTCCAATGTTCAGTTTCAGTCCTACTTTGCTTGTTTCTTTAATCAAATCTTTCAGCATTATTTCCATCTCTCTTTGATTATTTCCGACCAAAACAACATCATCAGCAAATCGGAGCTCATTCATTCTTTTTCCATTCATTTGTATTCCATAATTTTCCCAACAAAGCTTCCTAAAAACCATTTGAATAATTGCATTGAAAAGTTTAGCAGAGGAAATATCACCTTGTTTCAGGCCTTTTTCTAGTTTGATTCTGCATTCTATACCTTCCATTCTAAATATCATCTCTGATTCCTCGTATATGTTCCTAATGACATCTATGTACTGTTTCTCTATTCCTGCTTCATTTAGTGCTGCTAGTATTGCCCATGTTTGTACAGAATCAAAAGCCTTTTCAAAGTCAAGGAACAGGTAGTATAGGCTGAAATTATAAACTGTTGCCTGATGGAGTAGTTGTTTCAGGGTAAAGATGTTATCACAAGTTGAAAAATTTCGCCTGAAGCCTGTTTGTTCAACATTTTGGTCATTTTCAAGTTTTTTGTCAATCCTTGATGTTATTACTCCCATATATATTTTGTACAGTACACATAGCATACTGAGCGGTCTATAATTTTTTAGCTCGTGCTTATCATTTTTCTTAAAAAGCAGTATAAGTAGTGCCTTTAGCCATATTTTTGGCGTTTTCTTAGTTTTTAAACATATATTGTAGATTTTACTTAGTTCTTTCACTATTGTTCTTCCTCCTGCTTTTACTTCTTCATTGACTATACCATCCAAACCTCCAGCTTTTCCTTCCTTCAGTTTTTCTATAGTATATCTTATTTCCGATTCCAGTATTTCAGGTATTTCTCCTTCTTCAGTGTTGTTTGATGTTTCTATTTCTTCTTCTGTGAAATCTTTATTCTGTTGGGCTTCTTTTGTAGGGTCACTATACAAATCACAATAGAATTTAGAGATTATTTCTGGTATTTCTGTTCTTTCTTCAATCAGTTTTCCACTACTATCTTTTATAGCTGTAAGGAGGTTTTTTCCTATACTCATTTTTTGTATACATTTTTTTACACTTCCTCCTTCTAAAAGGACGTTGTTTAGATCTTCTATCTTTTTGTTTTCTGCCCATTCCTTAATCTTTGATCTTAAAGTTTTTGATGTTTTTGAATAATCTTGATCATTTCTTTTTAATCTCCTTCTTTTTTCAAGTAATCTTCTAATTTCTTTTGGAAATCTGTTCTTTCCTGATTTTTTATTATTCATATCAATGCTTAGTTCTTTGGTAGTTTCTTTCATTATCTTCACAAGTTTTTCAATGCTTCCCTCAAGTTCTTTTTCATATTCTATGTTTTGATTTGCTAGTCTTATTTTTAGAAGTTCTTCATATTTCATCTCCTTCATTACCTGGCTACTAATTCGTTTTGTTGCTTTTTCTTTCCATTTTCTTTTTCCTACGTCAAGTTTTATGACTGCCTTCACTGGTCTATGGTCACTTCCTATGTTCATATAATCTCCTGCTTCTACGTCTTCTATAAGTTCTTTTCTATTGCAAATGATAAAGTCTATCTCGTTTTTATGTTGACCATTAGGGTGGAACCATGTCCATTTTCTTTCGAAATCCTTTTTGAAAAATGTGTTCATAATATATAATTTTCTTCCCTCAGTGAACTCTAGTAATCTTCTTCCTCTTTCATTTCTTTGACCAACACAGAAATCACCTACATAATTTTCATCTTCTCTGGCTCCAATCTTTGAATTAAAGTCCCCCATTACCAATTTGAATCTTCCTTGGTCGTCGTCCAGGGCCTGTTTAAGTAAGCTGTAGAAGTTTTCTATTTCAAATTCAGATGAATTTGAGGTTGGAGCATATATTTGTAATACAACTATCCTACCACCTTCCTGTAGCTTATGAGGTTTCAATATTATTTTTGAAATTCTATGTGAATAGCTTTTTACTTTGACAACCCAGTCTTTTATTTTTCTGTTTATTAAAAAACCCGTACCTCCATCTGAACTTTCTCCATTGTAATAAAAGACGTGGCCATCATTTAAGTCTATAAGCTCTTCACCTTGTCTTCTTACTTCTCCTAATCCTATCAGATGCCACCTAGTGTGTCTATCTCTTCTAATAATTCCTGCAATT
>CM044964.1:28207884-28220443 GCA_024516035.1 Bactericera cockerelli | reverse complement strand
ATAACATATTCTTTTTTTCTTATACTTTCGAGATGACAGCACAACCATATTGAGATACTTAAAAATAACTCCGAGTAGTTGTCAATCTGTCAACTTGCAATCTTCCTCACCTCCGTAGTTCTCGCTATCAAACACGGTGAACAGCTTCCGGATGTCCGGATCCTTCAGTTCCGAGTTCGGATCCAGCTCGTAATGCAATGTCTGATCGTCCGATGCCAAGCGACCGGATCAAAACCCGGCCGGAGATAGAACTCGTTATAGGGCAAGTACGGGTTGAGGGTTTCGTTCATGGTTTCGAACGGCCGATAGTGGTTGAGATCGATTTTACAGCCAGCCAGGTAATGCGTGCCCGCCGGCCGATACATTCGCGAATCGTCATGATCCATGGACGGTTTGTCAAGGTTGGCCTCGATATTTTTCTTGTCGCCTGCGAACAGAGAAATGGGGGTCCGCAGGTTAATTCTGGTGGCGTATTCTACTGTTCAGAGCGTGGGTTTTCTCTCCAAGGTGATAAATTCGCCCCAAAAGACATGGATGGGCCAAATGTACACATCTCCCACAATTCTTGTGGTATAAAGTTTTAATTTTGTCTGTTTAGTAAAGGTCGACATTTTTCATGAAGTATGTATGTGGTACTTGTTTAACGCAGTATCATGGACATAAGAATCTATATTTTTTTTTCGTTGTCAGCTTTGAAGAGTCATCTTGATAAAAGGTGGAGTTCTTCATGGATTTGAAAGGATCTTCATTCTCCAAGTTCTCTGCTCCAGTGCTCTGCAGTTCTTCAAAAGATGTACTCTTGACAAGTCATCCTTTCAGAAGATAGTTTTGTACGAACTACTCAACTGGGGAAAAAACGCGTGCTCAGGACTCAAATATGTTTAAATCATGCCAAGTTAAGATTCATAAACTGAAAAAATTGACTATCAACTGTCAAATTCTATCATTATAAAAAATATTATAACCGTTTTTATAGCCTCAAATACATAGCTGATGATTTTTCATGTTTGCTCAGGATAAGGTAATAGTGGTGTGTTTTATTCAATTAAAAAGAGAAATCCTGAACAACAGAGTTGAGCCAACACAGTTACAGTTAGATATAAAAAAAAAAACGCACACAAACAATTGTCATACAAGAATATACAGCAGGACTAACAAAAAAATACAGAACAACAGCAAAATTATCTGCACCATGCTCAGGGGGATGTTTTAATCATGCAAAATCTAAAAAATCCTACAAAAAAAAAAAAAAAAAAAAAAAAAAAAAAATAATAGCAAAAACAACTACTGAAATGCAATAGACACCATCAAAAATATTTTCTTAAAATATCTTCACTATACTAGTATATCGTACTTTCTATTTTAACTGCTCTAACCCTGGATTTTCCCTGTGTCTTTAATATAACCCATTCTCTACAATACTCTGTTATTATTGTTATTTTTTAATGAATATTTATTTACTTGACTGTTGTACTCATCCTTACCTCTGATTTTCCACTGCCGCTCCAGTTCCGGCAAGACTTGACTGTTGTACTCATCCTTACCTCTGATTTTCCACTGCCGCTCCAGTTCCGGCAAGACTTGACTGTTGTACTCATCCTTACCTCTGATTTTCCACTGCCGCTCCAGTTCCGGCAAGACTTGACTGTTGTACTCATCCTTACCTCTGATTTTCCACTGCCGCTCCAGTTCCGGCAAGACTTGACTGTTGTACTCATCCTTACCTCTGATTTTCCACTGCCGTCCAGTTCCGGCAAGACTTGACTGTTGTACTCATCCTACTGCACCCTCCTTGGCAGAGACAACCATCCTTACTCTATTTCCAGCTCTCCATCGGCAGACTTGCTGTTGTACTCATCCTACCTCTGATTTCCACTGCCGCTCCAGTTCCGGCAAGACTTGACTGTTGTACTCATCCTTACCTCTGATTTTCCACTGCCGCTCCAGTTCCGGCAAGACTTGACTGTTGTACTCATCCTTACCTCTGATTTTCCACTGCCGTTCCAGTTCGGCAAGACTTGACTGTTGTACTCATCCTTACCTCTGATTTTCCACTGCAGCTCCAATTCCGGCAAGACTTGACTGTTGTACTCATCCTTACCTCTGATTTTCCACTGCAGCTCCAATTCCGGCAAGACTTGACTGTTGTACTCATCCTTACTCTGATTTCCACTGCCGCTCAGTTCCGGCAAGACTTGACTGTTTACTCATAACTTACCTCTGATTTTCCACTGCCGCCCAGTTCCGGCAAGACTTGACTGTTGTACTCATCCTTACCTCTGATTTTCCACTGCCGCTCCAGTTTCCGGCAAGACTTGACTGTTGTACTCATCCGGATAGTGCACCTTCTCCTTGGGCAGAGACAACCCGTAGGCAGACATAGAGTCTCTAGGGTCCAGACGTCTCTCAGGGCCCTTGTAGTCCTCGTCAGAGTAGGTCTGCCTGATGTCCAGGGACCAATCCATGGGCGTGGTGTTGTTGGGATGCTGCTTGATATTCTCTGGAGATGTTAACAAATAAACAGGAGATGAAGCACATTGTCTAAATTGGCATTAAAAATCTTAATATAAATGTCAAATTCACTGACTGACCATGACTGATCACGCTTTACACCCAAACCGTAAGTCTAGGAAGCTGAAAATTTGGTAGTAGATTTTCTATAGTCTAGATGTGCAATAAGATTTTCGAAATTCCCACTACAACACCTGCCATTGGCGAAAAGGATTTTTTGCTTTCACGGCCATGCCTCGCCCGCAAAGCGGGCGACAGCCCGCTAGTACATGATAAAGTCGAATCTGGATATAATAGAAAACTTTACACAGTGGAGAAAATTCTGTTTAACTCTATTTAACTTGTTGTTTGGAGAAAAAATAAAAATAAGACTCTGTATGGAGGTTTGAACGGGATTTTGAGACTAATGCAACAGTGCCCCTTTCATTCTTTCCAACAGTTGTGATAAGACCCCTACAAAAAGAAGAAAAAAAAGGTCCCTGCTGTTATGTGTAATAGAGAACTGACTATATTAGAAACCCCTTTATGATAGACCCTTTGCTCTGTCCCTGGGTGTTAATATATCCACTGTGGACTGTATTTCACTAATATTATTACTATGAATGACTTTACCATGTGGGTAAGTCCCTGTCCAGAATTTCCTAGGTCTGGAGATCTTGGACACAATGATGCACCATGTCCGGTAGAACTCCAGTAGGTTGTCCTTCAGATTCCTGGAGTCAAACATTTGTGGCGTCCGTGACCTGTGAAAATAAAGTCAAACCATTGTTGGAGTGAAATTTTTTGTAATAATAGTAAAAATAATTTTTTACACCGACCTACATTTTTCTTTTTTTAACGTCTCACATTTCAATTGCCATGGTCATATCATGGCGGGGGGTTTTACCCTCCATTCGTTGGAAACTCTCAAATTAACGCAGTCTGAGTGTGGCCGGAATAGCTAGCATCACGAGGGTTTGAATTTAAATGGTCACACATCCAAGTCCTAGCCTTGCTGGAACGTTGCGTTAACTTCAGTGACTGAATGAGAACTGTTGTACTCAACGTGCAATCGACGCGCGGCGCTGCGTTGGGTAACCTCAGTAGCATGATCGATAAGCTGGGGGACTTTTCTGTTCCTACTGATTGTGACCTGGAGGTCGGTGGTTCAGAACCCACATCAGGCAGAAATTTAGGAGAGCGAGTTTGGATAGTAATTGTGACATCACGATTGTGATATAACACAAATGTTAACTGAACTTAAGTAACCCATATGGATATGGAATAGAACTCAAGATCTCAGGACCACGGACAGCAGTCACAACAGTTACAACATTACCATGATTGTCAAGTACACTGGTAGTCAAGTGGTTAACGCGCTAGTCTGGTAATCCAGGTAGCGTAGGAATCCGTTGGTTGGAATCCACCCCGTGCAATAATTTTTCCTCATGAATTTGAGTTTGTGACCACATAATAATAAGACTCTGAGTGTAGGTGGTAGAAAAGCTTGAGCATTAATCTCGCCTGGTGGTGTTACCTTCTACTAAAAAGTATTATTTTAATTATTATTTCTGCAAATGAGTAGCGCACCTGGTTATCTTCTTGGTAGAGGAGGCCCTCAGCTTGGCATATTTGGCCTCGTACTTCTTGGTGAACATGGCCTCCCGGGACTCTTGCTGGAAGAATCTCTTCCTGGAACCACAAAGAGAAAACTCAATTTCGAGGAAAGCTTTTGTACCTCTAAACTCACCAATAATATCCTGAAGGAACACAATATTGTAGGTTTATATGTTTCACAACTACATACATATAAAAATGCCTTCCAAGTCTGAGGAACGAGGCACAATAATATCCTTAATACTTAATTTATATTCCGTACAAATATTATTTGCAACGTTCCAGAAACACTCTCCACTCTCAAAATCCCCAAATCTCCGTTTCAACCGTCACACAACGCACTCTGATTGGTTGATTTGAACGAAATAACTAGTAGTTCTATGAACTGTAAACCAGATCCAGATTCTATTATATCTAATTATAAATGTCATACCAAGCATGAGGACATCGAGTCTTTTCATTCAACACCCCACGCGATGGATTTTATTAAAAAATATCATTCGACTCACTTTTGGGGCTTTTTTTGATTTTTATCACAGTGCGGCCCCCTTAGCTTTGAGGATCAGAAAATTTCACAGCTGAAATCAAGTATTATTTTTTTAACGTCTCTACAAAATATCAAGCGCATTGGTTTATTCAAAGAAAATAGAAAAACCATTTTTATTTTTGACCAAAACGGCTTAAAAACAATAAGTATAATTCTAGGACCCCAATAAACATTTATACAACATTTCAACAATTTTGAACAATCCAGTCGGGAATTATCGCGGAACAGACAGACAGACAAACGAAAGCCAAATCGTCCAGTACCCAAGTTAACAGAACATCATTTAGTGAGGTCGCTTCACTCCCTCACTGCGTTTTGTTAATCAATCATAGTGCGTTGTGTTGTGTGACAAAATTGAGATTTGGGGATTATGACTTTCTAGAATAAGAGCAGAGTTTTTAGGAACTAAATTCTGGTGGCTAAACTCACCTATAAGTGTTGCGCTCATAATGATTGGTCGTGGTGAACAGAAACTTGTTGAGAGGCGTTTTGACGTCGCACTCGGTCAGGTACTTGTAGCTGATGTTGTCAAACGAATGAATCGACTCATTGTACTTGACTCGGTGACCCAGGACGTTTTCGATGTAGTCCAGTGACCCGTTGAGTCGCTCCTTGAGACCAACGAAACCAAAGTTGCCAAACTCTTTGTTCTTCAAACCCGTGAGCAGAGGATGCTCGGCTTTGATGGTGTTGAGATGGACCAGAAGGAAGCAGAGCTTGAAGAACATTTTGAAAAGTTTACCTCCAAGGGTTTTTGTCAACGCTGGCTGTCGTTTAGTTCCAGTCTTTGCTGTTCAATTTTTGTCTATGATCATATTTGATTTTATGTCGAGTGTTTCTCAATGTTACGGTTATAACCTCAAAAGTTACTGTCAATGCTGGCTTTGGGAACCTTTCAATAATAAAGCGTCACGTATTACGAGTGTCATTTGGAATTTTCATTTTTCTGTGTGCTTGTTCTTATTCAGTATGTACTTATGAGTCCAATTAATTTGCAGGGGGCTGTATTAACTTCTCACTTGTTCTTTCTTCAGAAACTATCTTCAAGTTTCAGGACATTTTGATTGTTTTTCCAGTTAGAGCTATCTGACTTAGTTGACGTAGAAGTCGACATCCTGGAAGTCCATTGTTGATAATAATTATACGGCAACAATGGGTGGCACTCGAACAATATAGTTGATAATTTAACTGACAATTTCCATCTTGATTAAAAAAATAATAAATTCAAATTTCCTCAGTTACGTAACAACACAAAAAATACCGAAACTAAAATTAAATAATCGAAAAGAAATGTTTAAAAAGGTATGAATGAAGATGTTATTTAGATTTATGACATAGTTTTTGACATTAAACTTCTTTCCTCGGGTAAAACTTGATCAAATTTGCAACATGTAATATTTCCACATTTCCGAACGTGGGAACAACTAAAAGTCCTAAAATTATTATTGCAGAGCTTTTTGTTTCCCCATTTGAAATTAAATGAATTATAAAATTAATGCTTCATTTACATTCTCACTTCCCACAGTTGATGTGGTATGGGAACATCCATCAATTTATTTATCAGGAGTTTCAATCAAAGTTTTCGTGGTGTGACCGTATAACAAGACTTTTGAGTCATTTGATCGTACCTCACAACTCTTTCACAAAAATACGATCAATTATTTATTCATGGTAAAACCATAGTACCTGAAATCGACTTTACAGTTTACCTAATAGTTAGACCAGATAGTGGACGTACACCCTGTTGCCTAGTTGGTTTAAGCTAACTATCAAATTTGTTGAATCTCGAAATGCTTTTGGCTTGATTCTCATCAATGTTAGTAAAGGGGCGCTGGGCAAAGAACCATCTGGTCTTTTCAGATTAGATGGGAAAAGACCAACGGCATGACAATGGTTCCATGGAAGAATGGTAAACCTTTAGTATGGGACGTAACATGTGTGGACAATCTAGCTAAAAGCAACATACAGTATTCACTACAAGGTCCAGGGAAGCAGCGAAACAAGCTGAAAAATTAAAAAAAAAAAAATAAGTATCGCGAAATTCACTCCTAATTCATTTTCTCTCCCTTTGCCGTCGAAACTTTCGGATCTTTTGGACCAGATGCCTTGGAACTATTCAATTCTATTTCCAAGTCTCTGGTACTTGAAACGAAAGAGAGACGTGCAGGGGAGTACTTCCGTCAAAGAGTGAGTTTCGCGGTACAAAGAGGGAATGTGGCATCAGTAATGAGCACACTGAAGAAAGAAGACTCGTTGAATGAAATATATTATATCGTATGAAAAAAAAAAAAAAAATCTAAGTGTTACAGTCCCCTCTTTATATAGGTGTTCATAGATAAGGGACTATTTCGTCTCATTCTATTAAGATAAACAGAGTATTCTATTTATGATGGATTTATGCATAGGTAGTCTTACGGATGGATTGGTTCTGGCGCCTAGAACAACTGATAATATTTCCTTATGAGCCTAACCGACTCTAAATCAGGGTTCGGCTTTAAAAATACATCAACTAAGTGACGCTAAACCGAAATAACTCATGGTAAAGAACAGTGTTTAAATCAAGCGAGCGACAGTCATTCTTTATTTTCTAAAACATGTTTGTTTTCGTACCTTATTTTGTCATTTCAAACAGTTTTTACAATAAGAAATCGCATTTATTGTTTTTAAAATAGGATTATTTGGTATAGAAAATCTTGTATTCGACATAAAGATGAACCACGAGAAACTACTAGCCCAAGGGGCCCCTAGTCGCAAACCAAAAACAACCTGGTCGGTTGAAGCTCTAGCTACTCATTGTATAACTATCCAAATTGAATAGGTATCTATTATAGAACAGCTACCTACTATCTCTGTCTAGCTACTGACTATCTCTGTCTAGTGTCTCGTGGTGCATCCCAAGATTCCCAAGGTAACAAGAAAACTCATCATTTTCCTTCTTCATCGATTTGTTCAAATTTAATGTTGTTTTTCTAACCGATTCTACACATTCTTTTCGTCAGTAATTACTTTCAGTGTTTGGATCAGCACAGTGTTTCAAAACGTTCACTTTTTGTCTGTCATGTTATATAATGTACATGTCCCTGGGGCTCAGTAGTCTGGAGCTTACTGCTGCAGAAAAGGGTTTTGTAAGTCCTAGTCGGACAGTAAATATAAGGCGATATTATTTTTATTAGTTTGAGACTGTCTACCTATTTTGTCATTCTTTCTTTGTTTTATTTCATTTTTATAGGTTGGATTTGATTTTTTTTTTCATAGAAGGGAGTTTTCTTGTTGTTCTATTGTTCTATTTTTTTTTATAGCTTTTAGTAGTCTTTTTTCTCTAGTTCTCATCTTTTCCGTTGCTCTTGCAATACTTCCTCAAATGTCTGGGGTTCCAGAGTACATCACAAAGTCATAAATTATTTCTTCAGCCTCTGCAACTGTAATTAAAGTAGCATCAACACTAATAGTTTTGTTTGTGATTCAGTAAGTTTTAGATTTCCTTTCAAAGAAGAACTAGCTGAATAAGAACATTCAAGTTTCAATCAAGAGCTATTTATGCTCTGCCCTCATTAGATTTATAATATATTATTATTTATGTTTAGGAACAATAGTTAACTGTGTTTTCTCTATCTGATATAATAAATAATCAAACTGTAGAGTGTTTTTTGAGTCCATTGTTGACATAGTGATACATCTGTTTTCCTAGCAACCGCTGTCATGGCTTGGTACTCGACTCTTTCTTTGATATTGACCAACATTTTCATAACCGCTTACAATATCTACTATCTCAACACACACCACGAGCTGAGCTTTCTAAACAAGTACTTGCTCAGTATACACAACTTGTTTCGTCACCGGTGACACAACAAACTATGTTTTACATAATGATCGCTCTTTAGACAATCATGGCTTCACAGCTGATACAATTAGAGCAGCAGCCATATGAACATCAAAAATGGTTCATTAAAAGTCAGCAAGAGATCATCAAATCTCGGTGTTGCTCACACGGTAACAACAACAACATTAGATCTAAATGGGCGGAGGAGATATGCCACGGGCTTGAACTGGCAATGCAGTGTGCACCCTGAATAATGAACTTTCTTCTACTGACTATGGTAGCCGAGGAATTTTGATTGCCAGCGTCGATGGCGCGTTGAATGCAATGGTTCTCGTAGGATCACCAAAGTTAAGCAGCGTCCAACGAGGTGAAGAATTCGTCATGCTGGCATTACAGCCCAACCCAGGCTGGGTGAGGTTAATGTGGGTAGCAGGTTTGTGAGCCTCCTGGGAATGGAGGGTAACACCCGCGTCGTGATGTGACGTCTTTCATGTATAATTCCTGCGTTGGATATGTATAAATATATAAATAAGTTTATTATTATTATTCTTTGGTGTACTCTATTTGTTTTGCAACATAGCTGTCAGCCTGTCACTGAACTATCTGAACTGAATCAATAAAGGCCGTTTGCCATTTTGTTACGATTTGCAATACCCCCTGAAGCTTTAATACATTTGTTACGCCACAGTCGCTACAATATGATGCGACATCGAAAAATAAAGTCCAACTAAAAGTCATGGACCTGAATAACTTTCGAGGTCAACAATTAGTAAGGTAAACGGGCATAAGACCTCAGAGTGGTGATTATTGCGAGCAGTGGGCGGGGCCCTTCCGATGATAATGAAGTCTTTAAAGCTTGCGTGAATTTATTTTAGATTATTGTTGTGGCTCACTTGTTGCAAATAGTCTGGAGACCTGAATCCTTTGAATTATCGTGGACTGAAGTCGGGGAAGACATGTTCACGATTTTGGTTGACTTGGCCCCACAGAAGATGTTAAGTAAATTCTGCTTAACAATAAAGGAGAACTACTACAAATGTTTTGCAACAATCTTGAACAGTGATTTCCAAAAAAATAATAAAATAATAATAATAATCTAGTGGCTCCTTATGGAAAAATAAAAAAAATGAGATATTTACACTACCTGATGAATCTACACATTTCCACTCAGATTTACTTGTTGAATCTCAATCTAAATCAATTTTTTTATGTAACTCAGAAATTCAAATCTATTTTGGAAAATTAGGAGATACATAAATAAAAAAAATAAAAATGACAGAACATCGCACTGTTCGCATAAGTCATAATATATT
Source organism: Bactericera cockerelli (assembly GCA_024516035.1). Lineage (NCBI taxonomy): Eukaryota > Metazoa > Arthropoda > Insecta > Hemiptera > Triozidae > Bactericera > Bactericera cockerelli. The sequence continues at coordinate 28,210,656 of CM044964.1, read as the reverse complement.
TGAAATTTTAATTAAATGAGAGTTAGGACCAGATTTTGTTCTGGGGAAATTCTATTAGTTATGAAGATTATGAAGATTGTGAAGACTAGGACTATTAATAATAGTATTGATTATGCTTGTTTATTATATTTAAATATAGAGTTATCTGTCAGTTTAGAATCCTCGCGATCTGCGATAGACCCGGAGTAAGTTTTTGAAATAATTATGTTATAAACCTTGTTGTAAAATACGTGTCTAGAGGTTGGTGAAATTAATGTGCGTCGCAGTTTCCTGCGAATGGAGGGTAACACATCCCGTCGTGATATGAACCGTGCAGTTGAAAGCGAGTTGGAACCGAAATTAAAATAAATAAATAATAAGTTTGTGAACAGTTGATCTTGATGTAATAGTTTCTTTCTTTAGGTAAATATAATCCTCAGTGCGTAATAGAAAGTCAAGTCTATGAAACATTAAATTTGCAATTTGCTATTTGCTGTTTAAAACTTGGCAAAACCTTATTGTGTGTCACAAAACTAGTGGTTCTCAAACTAGTCTACGGTCATCAGAAAGAAGAAATTATGCAAAAAATTCTCTCGCCATACTCTAGCGCGTGTATCTTGGGCACCATTCCCAGTGGTGTAAAGTTAGAAGATTTATTAAAAACGTGCCTCAAGAGCAGTGGTTCTCAAACTAGTCTGCGGACATCAAAGAGAAGAAATTCTGTACTATGCCTTCATGGAACTTAAATATGCAGTTCTCTGAGCTTCAAAAATTTCAGTACTATTTGCCTGAAGGGCCCTACTAGCTGGGAGCTGTCCAGAACTCTTTCAAAACCAAAGGAAACCATTATCATAAAATGAAATAATCGCTTAATACTTACATAGTCTTTGAGATAATAAGCCTTATACCTAATAAGATGCTGCGAGTCGAACCTAAGAACCGTAACAAGTTCTAGAGTGGTTATTCTGTCCATTGTTGACATAGTGATCCATCTGTTAGCCCCGCCGCACATGCCCAAACTCGCATTGGCCGTCACGAGCCAAGTGTGGTGGCAGTATTTAGCCTATGGCGTAGTACATCCACAGCAACTATTATCTGTTTCATGCGATGAACAATTTTCCGCATTATCATGCCCTAATAACTAACTTTCAAAATGATACGACTGAAATACTGCAATTGAAAGCGACTTTAATACCGCCATCGCCATACCCCCCCCCAATAAACCTGAAATTCTCAATTTTGATAATATCGCCTTATTTATACTGCCTGATTAGGACTAATTAGTCATATTATTTCAGCTCTCAGCAGTAAGCCCAAGAGTATTATTATTATCATGTGGCTAGGATAACCTGTCATGTCCCGGGTGAGTTTCGGACCCGCGATGCTGTTTTAAAATTCTGAGTTGACCGAAGGCTCTACAAAGGTTGAGAACTCTCTCATACTATGTATACTCGAAACACCATTTGATAGTGTTTTGTTCTTGAGGTGGTTAAGGTGTTGGGGTCTCTTAGTCTTAGGTCCTTAATATTATTTACATAAAGTGACTTTGTGTACAAAGGTGTTTTTTTTTAATTTTACTCAGAGGTATTAATTTACAACAGGGTTGCCAAGCAGATAGTCAACTAACTTTAAAGAGAGAGAGAGAAAGAGAGATGTGAAGAGAAGGGAGAGAGAGAGAGAGAGAGAGAGAGAGAGAGAGAGAGAGAGAGAGAGAGAGAGAGAGAGAGAGGAATAGTTTGAAAACTAGAACATAGAAAGTTGTGCCAATCCACGTAACGGCTTTGTTTACATCATAAATCCGCGAGAGTGACAAGGTTGATGGGTTGGTAGCCTTGTCTGTGATATATCTTGATGCTTGGTAACACTGGGTCAGTTGTCTATGATCTGTTAAACCCATAAATGTAGAAACCAGATAACGAACTCTAGTCGAGAACTGAAGCACCATTTCTGCTTAGGAAATACTAAAAAGTCTTCAAAGAAAATGGCGGACACATGATCTTACATGAAAAATCTTAGCATGATGTGTCTGCCATTTTCTCTTGAGGAAAATCGCGCTCAATCCTGCTTTACATTAGATGCACTGAGAGCATGGGGAGTTCTTCATCTTGTTTTTAAATGTTATGGTTAAGCCAGGATTCCTCTGAGAGAAACATTGGTTTCAAACCAATGTTTAAGTCAGTATGAATCGATCTCCTTTGATTCTAAAGAAAAAATAGATCCTAAAACATTGCGAGACAAAGTGTTTTACGTGGTGGGATCCCGGCCTTAGTTTCTCGGAGGAAAGTCCATAAGAAGGTAAAATATTTCAGGAGTGTTATAATGTACCTACCCTAGCCTCGTAAGTTAAATTTGAGGGGTGTGAGTGGTCATTGGTCAACGATCAGTGCCGGCATTTCGAGATTGATATTGGAATATAAAAGCTGGTTTGAGATATGATGCATTAGCGATGCTACCCTCTAAAAATTGTGACTTAGCAAATATCTAGCTCTTTATCTTTTTATTACCTAAATTTGGAACAGATATAATAAAGAAAACAATATGCGAGTATTGTCGAAATGTTTCAAGATATGCCGGATATACTGAAATTATTTCTATTGAATACGGACTAAGTTCCACTTGTATACACTTTGGATACAATTGCCAGATGGTAGCTATTGTTCTAAGGTCCTGAGGTGACTATTGGCAATAGAGAAAGCATCCACATGCACATCACGTGTTGAACATCTTGAAAGTATAATATCTCACTTATTGCCTGTCCCGGTAGCTCAGTAGTAAGGCGGAACTCTAACATGA
>CM044964.1:28163777-28207784 GCA_024516035.1 Bactericera cockerelli | reverse complement strand
CCGATAAATCACATCACCAGAACCCGCATGGCACGTACATGGCACAAACACTCCATTATCGCATAGTTTTACTTATCGACTAGCTATTATATTTCCCTCACTCTCATATATCTCAGAAACAGAACATTATCAAACCATAATGTTCACAACATCGCATAGTTTCCATATTTTAATGTGCATTCCGGTTCTACTCTTTTCAAAACGCATAGACGTTGCGGGTTTCGCATACCAGTTCTCGTCCTGTCACTGAAGTTAAGCAACGGCAACATCCAGACAGGTCAAGACTTAGTTGGGTGACCATTCAAATTCGAATCCTCGTAATGCTGGCCTTTCGCTCAGGATGTGACCAATCCATGTACTTGACAGCAACCATAAATCCAAAGAAACAAACTTGATATAATTTTGTTTATAAAAAACATCATCTCATAAGGGTGTATCTAACAACCTCTGGGTGTAGTTCTAGTGGCGTTCTCTACCACCCAACCATTTTAATATCTTCAAGTCACACACCCTTATGTATTTTTACATATTTGATGCATGCACAGGGTCTCGTGTCCCTCATGATTATTGTTAATCTCTCCAGTACGATCTAAAATACAATATTGTGTACAAAGTAATGGGTCACAAATGAGCAACACTAACCTCTTATTATGATGTGTATACATCTATTGCTATGTGTTATTAAACCCTTTTTAGAACCATTGCACAATTTTCACGGTCAATGTAGAAAATAATTTATTGGTTTCCGGTATTTTCTCTCTCCCTCCCTCTCTCTCTCTTTCTCTCTCTCTCTCTCCTCCTCTCCTCTCTCTCTTTCTCTCTCTTTCCAATAAGTTTAGCTTAGGAGGTAATAATTATATATATTTATTGATATAAAGGAAGTTAAAAAAAAACTCTTTATTTATACGTAGTTATTATTATTTGCATTACGCCCAAACCTAGGTAGAAACGAAATTTAATTCCGGTGTGAAGTACGGGCGAAGAGATATTCACACACAATAATTATCATTATAGTAGTTTATCTTTTCAGTGTATCGTGGACTTGTGTGATGAGAGGTTGCCTTACAATTTCTATGCGCGCCGTGATTCTTTAATAGTTATGCAATGTGCAATAAATATTATAAAATTTCTCTAAACATTAAATTCAATAGCTTTAGTAAATTTCACTTTCTCGAGATTAATCTAGAATATAAATCTCTACTGGAATAGTTATAAATCATTCCTAAAGTGTTCCTCCGCTTTTTTTTTCTTCATAAATATAACTGCCTGTTTTCCCGTATTTTGCAAAGGCAATGCTGATGGTGCATTTTATAATATCGTTAGCTAATCTAGAGGTTATCGACTCTCATTGATTATTCTCCATCTGTTATCAATAGTAATAATGATACTCTTTAGTGGAAGGTAACCACCAGGAGAGGTTAATGCTCAAAGCATTTTCTACCACCTAACTCGCAGAGTCTTTTTTTTTTTTTTTTTTTTTTTTAAGTGGGGTTTAACGTCGCTTTCAACTGCCATGGTCATATCACGACGGGGGTTTTACCCTCCATTCGCAGGAAACTCACAAACCTGCTACTCACATTGACCTCACCCAGCCTGAGTGGGGCCGGGAAAAGCCAGCGTCACGAGAATTAGAATTTGAATGGTCACCCATCCAAGTCTTAACCTCGCTGGATGTCGCTTAACTTCGGTGTTCTGAAGGGAACCGGTGTATTCAACATGCCATTGACGCTGGCTTCGCAGAGTCTTTGTGGTCACAAACTTAAATAATTAAGGAAAAATTCATGCACTAGGATTACCAGACTAGCGCTTGACTACTAGTGCACATAATTATGTATATAGAAACATCAGAATAGACATACACGTAACGAGTCGTTTATATTTTAATTAAAACCGGGATCCCACTGACTGCAACATTTTGTCTCGCAACGTTTCATGCTCCACTCTTTCTTTAAGATTCAACACAAAACCATAGCGTCCTAAACGTAGGAGACAATAGATTTAACTAAGGAGCCTTGAAATAAGGGAGGTATGGGTATTAAGAAAATACGAATGCCTCACAAAATAAAGTCCGTCAATCGAACATTAAAAGAAAAATAATTTCTTCATCAAATAGAAAAGGGAAAGTTTAGACGCACTTTTACTATTCTCATCTATTTATAACCCAAAAATATTTCCTAATGACTCAATTCACACCCCCTATCTCCCAATACTTCCAATGATACGTAATAAATTATGTAGACTTGAACTCCTCTTGCCCTTCCCTCTCTCTCTCTCTCTCTCGCTCTCTCTCTCTCTCTATCTATCTTTTTTAGACTTCTGCCCATTCTTGTTGTTCTCTCTCTGGCTTTTTTTTCTCTTTCTCTCTGCCTCTCCCTTTTTCCCTCCCTCTTTCTCTCTCTCTCTCCCTTTTTCTCTCTTTCTCTCTCTCTTTGTCCCTCCTTATCTCCTCTCTCTCTCTCTCTCCTGCCATTCTCCTTCTGTTCTCTCTCATCCCTTTGCTCCTTGCTCATTTTCCCTATTTGATTATCTTCGTCCTCTCTTCTCTCCCACTCTCTTTATTTATACACCGCACCAAGGCGGGTCAGTAACCTTTGAAGGGAAAACAAACAAAATGGCCAGCGTCGATGGCACGTTGAATACACCAGTTCTCATTCAGTCCCTTAAGGCAACGTTCAGCGAGGCTAGGACTTGGATGGGTGAACATTCAAATTTGAACCATCGTTATGCTGGCTCTTCCCGGTCCCACTCAGGCTGGGTGAGATTAATTTGAGTAGCTGGTTTGTAAGATTTTAGAGAAAGGAGAGTGCTATAACCGTCGTGATATAACCATACAGTTGAAAGCGACGTTAAACTAAAAAAAAAACAACAAAAATACACTTTACTGTGCCATATTGAGAGTGGATTTGATAAATAGAAAGAAGAGAGAATCGAAGAGGAAGCAAAAGTATTTAAGAGGTGAGAAAGTTAAACTTTGTTGATTTAGGGCTGGAGAAAAAATGAAAAGAGACAGAAACAGACGAATGGGGAAGAGAGAGAGAGAGAGAGAGAGAGAGAGATAGAGAGATAGAGAGAGAGAGAGAGAGAGAGAGAGAGAAAGAAAAGGAGATATAAAAAATAAAGAAAGAAATAGAGAGAGAAAGAAGGCAATAAAGACGAATGAGAGAAGAAAATAAAGAGAAAGAGATTGAAAAGGAGGGAGAGAGTGAGAGAAAAAGATATACAAAGTGAGAGATAGAGAAAAAGAAGGAAATAAATAGAGATGAACACGCATGGGAGAAGGAAATAAACAGAGAGATAGGTATAGAGAGGGATAGGCATAATTTTAGCCTTTGGTCCCTATAAAAACATTGAATGTTGTCTATATGGCGTTATGTATACTACTCTAATGTATTTATACATAGGGACTATACATATAAAATATTTAGACATACAAAAGTACACAAGGGTCATAGGGACTACATAGAAGAATTGACCCAATTGTGTCAATGTGTCACCACACCCTCCTTTTATCAGGGTGTAACATAAGCTGGTATAATTAATAGTATTGGACTCTTAATGGAAAGTAACCACTAGGCGGGGATAATGCTGGAAATAATACATAAAAGGATAAGAGTTTTCCCTAACATGCACATTATGTTATTATTATGAAATGCTTTATTAGAAGAAAATATACACAAACAAATAATGGTAAAAATTAAAATACAAAATTGACAAAATTAATATAAATAGGAAAAAAAATAAACAAAATATGTATGTACATTGTACATATGTCCTAACTAAAAGGCGGGGTTATTGCCTGTGGCAATCTCTTCCACCCAACCCTTTTCCTTGTCTGTAAGATAAGCATAAGTATCATTCTCACGGTGGTGAAAGGATTATATGGACACCCAAATCCCATGTTTAGGCTTTTGCTCAGTTTATTCATTCTATTTTGGTTTTAACGTGTACTTAAGTAAGAATTGAGAAAATGTCTATTGTAATTTTATACCACTAAAATTAGATAAATAAGTTAAGAAAAAAAAAACTCCCATGTCAGACATGGAAGAAAAAATAATAAAAGCAACAATAAGATACAAGAAAACATTTAAGGTAACAATAAAAAATAATAATATCGCCTTATTTATACTTCCCCATTAGGACTGATGAGTCCCATTATTCCAGTTGTGGGAGACCTATTATGCGGTCAAAAGCACAAATTGGAGGATATGTTGTCTTTCGAACCCGCGACCTCTGGATTACCAGTCAGACGCCTTGACCACTGAGCTACCGGGACAGGACATGAGAAAGTTAGCTGGAATTTTGATCACATAATATTACGTCTTGGACTTTCTGCTGGAATAATGGGACTCATTAGTCCTGGGAAGTATAAATAAGGCGATATTATTATTATTATTCATGGGTTTTATCTAAAAATCTTATCTTAAAAAAATTCTTATTTTAAAAATGAATCGTTGGAATTGAATCATTGGAAAGACAATATTGACATTACTGACCACAGTACACCAGCAGATCTAATGCCAAGAACTCAGTCATACTCGTAGAAGTGAATCACTTAAAAAATAATGACATTTCTTTTTCTTCCCTCATTTTTCGTTGAGTAATATTATAATGTTCAGTGATGTCAATATTAATTTAAAAGTCATCATATTTGTGTTAATCACAATCGTGATATCACATTTACCTACTCAAACTAGCTTTACTAAATTTTTGCAGTTGTTGGGACTCGAACCACCGCCCTCCAGGTTAAGAGTCTGCCGCCTTATCCATAGAGCTACTGAGGTCGGTATACATATTAGATTATTATTATTATTATAACATTAACCTTATACTGACCAATCTGACCATGGTATACCGGTAGTAATCAAACAACCGCATTCTTATCGGGTCATCTATTCAAATATTTGACATAATAAACACTCCTTTACCAACCTCGGTAGCTCAATAGTTAAGGTTGATGTGGACTCATAATCCGGAGGTCGGTGGTTCGAGTCCCTAGTACGACATATTTTTTAAAAACGTGTCTAACAGCCGTATTTATGAACAGAAAACGCCGTTTGAGCATGGTCTGAAGAATGATTTCCTTTAATATTATTGACTAATACCATGCTTGAGACATTGCTCCGACAAAATTCGCTGTTGATAAATACGGGTGTTAGTGAACGTGATATCATTCTCTCATGACAACAATATTACTTAATGATAATAAATTTTCTTAAATTAGTAAAGAGCCACGCTCGCGTTGTTTCCTGGTTGAAAGGCTATCCTTAGCCATTCAGCGGGGAAACAGTGCGAGTGTATTAGGCTCTTTACCTTCCACTGAGCCAATGGAAGAGATATTCTATTTTATTTGTAAGATGTGAGTTTTGTTAAATAAAGAAAGGAATATAATGATTTAAATTCTTCTAGCCAGGCGTTAATGGAACTTTGAATAATAATAATAATAATTTGCCCGGTAAACGGGTGTTTATTAACGGAGCAAGTCCTATGTACAATATGTCAATAAAATATGTAAAATATAACAATAAAATAAAAATTAAAACAAATCACAATAGTCACAGCAATATGGTGTCAAAAATAAATAAATACAAATGTCAAATTAAATAACTTTAAACAAAAATGATTTAAACAATCAAGTAAAATCAAACATGTCACCCTTGGAATTGGCTGCCCGTAGCATTCTGTTCAGGGGTGAAAACAGGGTGTAGTTTGTGGGGCATGACGTTACATAAAATAAATCGTTCCTCCTCAACCTTCTGTGACAACTGAGGGATACCGAGGACAATAGCTGATTGCAGTCAACCAAACCAGAAAGCAGTTTTTTCAAGAAACATAGATCAGCCTGATGACGGCGTTCTGACAATGAAGCAAGGTCAGCAACATGAGTAGGATAGCGCAGACTGCAGTAAAAAAGAAACCGCTTTTGAACTCTGTCCAGCAAAAGGGAATGTACGTTGTAGTGTGGTGACCATACAATGGCTCCATATTCAAGTAGAGAGCGGACTAAAGATAGATACAGGACTTGGAAAGAAGTTGCAGATAAACCTGTAGATGAACGAAACACATATCCAAGAAGACGATGACACCGCATTGCAAGGTTTGCAATGTGAACAGAGAAGGAGAGTTTGTGATCCATGATAATGCCCAGGTCTTTGATCTGCTCAACCCGTTGAAGATGGTGATCACTTAAAATATATTGAAATTGGAAGTGTTCTCGATGCATTGAAAAGAACATTACTGCACACTTACTCAACGTCAACTGCAAGTTGTTTGAGTTTAGCCAATGATGAAAAGAATCAAGATCTTGTTGAAGTAGTAGACAGTCCTCAGTGCATGTTATCGATCTGTAAATCTTAACATCGTCAGCGAACATCTGGAAAGAAGAATTACGAATAACCTTGGGAAGATCATTAAAGAAAAGACTGAAGAGAAGTGGACCAGAGTGACTGCTCTGTCCCACACCTGAAGATACATTTATGGAACCAGATACATCATCACCAATCTTTACAATCTGGGAACGACCTGTCAAAGAATTTTCCAGCCAACGAAGATATGTGTTTCCGATGCCATACGACCTTAATTTGGCTACAAGAAATCTGGTATCAACCCGGTCGAAAGCCTTGGCAACGTCCGTATAGATAGAGTGAACGTCCTTCCCGGATTGAAATGAGTTCAGAATGTCTTGCTGGTATGATAAAAGATTGGTGACAGTCGATCGTTTAGCTAAGAATCCATGTTGTTGCTCCACTATAAAGTGTTTACAAGCAAAGGAAAGTTGTGTGGAAACCAACTGGTCAAGTACCTTTGGTAAAGCAGACTGCACACAAACACCGCGGTAGTTTGCAACATTGGATCTATCACCTGCTTTGTAGATAGGAAACAGAAAGCTTGATTTCCATTTAAGAGGAAACACACCAGAAGATAAGGATTTGTTGAATAATTCGGACACAGGATTTGCCAAAGAAGAAGCACATTTCTTGAGAATGAAACTGGGCACATTATCCGGACCTGAAGAAAACTTCACTGGCAAAGACAAAAAGGCTTTAAAAACATCAGTGGAAGAAATATTAGGAGAATTAAAATCAACGTGATCCAGATGAGGATACTCTGGTACCGGAATGTCAGAACTAGTGTAGGCTGCCGCAAAAGATTCAGCAAAGAGATTCACAGTCTGGTGTCCACTGTTGCTTCTCTCATTCTGAAGATACATCTCCTTTGGAAAACCATCGATTTTCCGTGACTTATTCACAAATTTCCAAAATGATCGAGGATCGGATTGAAGATCATTGTCACATTTTTCCATGTATTCTTTGTAACATTTTGTGCTCAAGTAATTACAGCGAGATCGAAGAGAAGAAAAACAAATATAATCTGATGCAAGTCCATGTTTTTTGTACTCAAGATGAGCTTTCTTTTTATCGATGATAAGAGATTTCAACTCACGAGAGAACCAAACAGGGTAAGAAGAACGATAAACCCTCTTTAAGGGGGTAAACAGTGAAATTCCTTCCAAAATAAAACAGTAAAATCGTTCGATTGCAATATTGATGTCACATTCGGTAGAAATAAAGGACCAGTCAACATTATTTAAGAATGCTCTCAAACCAACAACATTACATTTAGCAAAATCATAAATAAGTCTATTCTGCTTGAGTTCTCTCGACTTACGAGGAATTGGAATAAAGAAAGAGAAAGCAGTGTGATTGAAACTGTTGGAAAGAATTGGATCAGCACAAGTTGTGGTCACAATGTCATCCCTATTAGAAAAAAGAAGGTCCAAATACACACCATGAATATTATGGACAGAATTTGACTGATAAAAAGATAAGCTATTGAACGATTCACAAACATGAATGGCTGGTGATAGATGATGGCAGTCAACCGTCATAAAAGTAACATCATCCACATGATCCACATCCCATCGAGCATCCCTCAGATTGTAATCCCCAGCCAGAAATACTTGAGCATCAGGGTATCTAGAGCACAAGTCCTCAACAGTGCGACAGTGGTCAACATAAGCCTGTAAATCAGAGCCATATGTCATGTACACACAGCCAAGTAGAATGCTTACATCGCGAATCTGTAAGAGAACAAAGACATTGTCAAAAGAAGTGGAGGAGGAACAAGAACCAACATGAACCCTGTGTGACTTGAATTCACTATTAACCGCAATTAACACCCCTCCGCCTCTAGACCTATTTAAAACAGATGGGTCTCTGTCACAACAGTAAACCTCATAATTAGAAAATTTCACCTCACTACTAGAATAACTATCATTTAACCAAGTTTCAGTTAAAAAAACAATATCAAAAACAGATACTTCAATGGCACGTTTCAAGTCATTAATTTTAGTACGAATACCACTAGCATTGTGATAATAACAGGTTAAATAAACCAATTTATTCCCGTTGTGTTACTGAAGTTAAGCTATATGTAAGCCTTTTTTAGCAAAAATATATGCATCTAAATTTTTATATAAAAAAATAAGTTAAGCAACGTTCAGCGAGGTTAAAACTTGGATGACTGACCATTCAAATTCGATCCCCAGTGATGCTGGCTAGTCTCGTCCCCACTCAGGATGGGTGAGGTTAATTTGAGTAGCTGGTAGCTGGTTTGTGAGTTTCCAGCGAATGTAGGGTAAAACCACAGTTGTGATATGATTGACCATGCAGTTGAGGGCGACTTTTTTTTTCTTCGAAATTAAATTTGCCTTTCCCAAACTTCCTTAGGGTCAGCATTAGTCAATCTCTTCGGGCGATTGTAAATTCCCCCGCTTTCATACAAATTCCCCCGATTGCAAATTTGGGACTTAAAAAGGTACATGAAAATTCCCCCGATTGCAAAAAAAAGGTATACTGTAAATTCCCCCGATGGTCAACCTACAGAAAATAACAAAAATGTCAGTTTATTGAATATTTGTAATCAAGTTTCGATATGCCTTGGGTGTATAGTAGGGTTATATAAAATACAATGAAGGCCATGCCTTGGGTTTATAGTAGGGTTAGGTAAAATACAATGAAGGCCATGCCTTCGGTTTATAGTAGGGTTAGGTAAAATACAATGAAGGCCATGCCTTGGGTTTATAGCAGGGTTAGGTAAAATACAATGAAGGCCATGCCTTCGGTTTATAGTAGGGTTAGGTAAAATACTATGTAGGCCATGCCTCGGTTCATTAATTGAAGGCTATGCCTATAAGGAGAAAAAGATTGCCTACATACCTACAATATACAATGTTATACCTGTACGTACAGAATCGGGGAATTTACCATGAAACCCTCAGGTAATCAAATATTTTACCGGGGGAATTTACAACCGGAAATACGAACCTTTCAAAAAACCGGGGGAATTTACATGTGTCCAATCTCTTCCTTGTGGTTGAGGTTGTTTGGTTCTGACTTTGACATTATGAAGTCCAAAAAAATCTTTTACTTTTGGTTTCCCAAACTTCCCTGGGTTGGCATTGGTTAGCCTCTTCTTCATGGGTGAGGGTTGTTTTTTTTTATCAATGTCAGCTGAAACTCCGAGGCAACGGCATATCTCATCTCAGTAGTATGATATTCAGAATTTGTTCTACAGTTGTTTCTGAATGTTACCTTTCGGCTTTCGGTGCACTCGTGCTGACCTAGCTCCTAATATATGGAAAGTATTGTTCGCTTTTCGCTCATCAGAGAGGAGTTGTTACACTATGGGAAGCGTCTACAGTAGCTGCTGTTAGCTGTGTTAAGTTTACAGCCTGCTAGAATGGAATTTAACAAAACGTGGCTCATGGTTTTGTACCATGAAAAAAAAAAAATACTTTTTACCCCTACCGCTTCCGAGATAACGACACCTCTTAGGTGGGCTGTCAGCTTAACGTGAAGTTAAAAGCCCACCAGAACCGATTTTAACCTGTTTCATTTCAACGAAATAAAAAGGCTGCCAAACACTCATTAATAAAAAATAAATAAATAAAAACATCATTATGTTTTGCACTGATAAGAAAGATATCGAGACCTTTGACTCCTCGTCCTCGTGCCTACGACTTTTGTTCCTCAGAGACACTCATCTCCGCTTGCTTTATTTTAGAGTAATTTTATTTTAAGACAAGAGTCAGTTGTCCATTGGAAAGCAATGAGACCGCATCGCGATTGATTTGGCGTTACATTTCCCACGACACAGAAAGCCTTTGGGGGGTACCGTTCCAAAATTTTCCTATTTAGATGAAATATATCACTTTTAAAAATAACAAAATTGAGAAAGTTTTTTCTTTTCTTTTTTAATAAATTAAAAAATACCCCCCCCCCCCTGTTATACTGGTTTTTTTCATACTATTTTTTATTGCTTTATTTTTTTTTATGATACAATAAACGGATTACAAAAAGTCCTTTTCTAACTATTACTTGAGACAGTTCAGTGTTGAAGGGGGCCACGTAGTCCAATGAACAGAAAAAATTATGCAGAGTCTCAGCCGACAACTTCTGAAGAACACCACCAGTAAGATCTCCTTGAAACAGCTGACCAGGGTAAGTATGCCCGGCCCAATCCAGGCTGGGTGAGTCACATGTGGCCAGCATGTTAGTAAGTTTACTCACTTTGCAGTGAATGGAGGGTAAAATAACCTTTTCAATAACTAGGACGAATAGTCCAATTAGTCCAGTTAGGTAAAAATGAATTACTATGTGGTCAAAATCCCAAATCAGTATAAACAGAACTATCACTTCTTATCACTGTTTGTATGAAAACAGCTGACCTAGGTATATTGTGCTAACTCTCTGAAGGCCACCACTTCAGTTCAGATGACAGAAGTAAGCCACTATCTCAACTCCTAACCCAGTATTGATAAGAAGGTATCTCAATTTGAGGGACTCTGCACTGATAGCTGATAGATAGGTATAATTATAATTCTGTGTCCGTGAGATAGGCACAGATACCTAACTACAATATCACGGTGGTGAGAGGATTATATGGACGCCCAGATCCAATGTCTAGGCTCCTTTCATGTCCACTAATTCTATTTGGTTTTAACGTCCTGACTTGAGATAGTCAGCACAGGGGTTTTACCCTCCATTCCCTGGGAATCGTAATACTAGCCTACTCATATTTACGAGTACCTCACCCAGCCTGAGGGTTGAGCCGGAAATGTCAGCCTCACGTGTTCGGAGGGAACAGAATTTTGTTTGTGAAAAGTCTGGTCCAACCGGGAATCGGACTCAGGCTCTCCGGACAACTGGCAGTAGTCAAACCACGAGAAGGCTTCTGATGTTAAATACCTACTGTCTGTTAGCTTCTGATGTCTGTTAGCTACCGTTTGATAGCACGTTGATACACTAATTCTTATTCTGTCATTGAAGTTAAGCAACGTCCAGCGGGGTTACGACTTTCATGCGTTACCATTCAAATTTGAACCCTCGTCTTGTTGGCTATTCCGAACACAGACTGGGTGAGGTTAATTTGGGTAGCTGGTTTGTAAGTTTCAAGATATTGGAGTAAAAAACCTAAAGAGTGAAAAGTCCCAACTAGCAAAAAAATTGTATTCTAGATTTGGTTTCGGTTGTTTGTAAGGGATAGCTTCTCGTGCGCTCGTGTTGACCCAGTACCTAAATGGAAAGTATTGTGTCATTTCTCGCCCATCAGACGATTCAGAGGAGAGGCATAACTACGGGATCGGCAGGCTACAACACAGACCACAAGCTTCTTCAGGAGTTCTTGTTTCATGGCTACGAAATAAAAAAGGCTGTGAAACACTTATCTTCTTTATAAAATTTATATCTAGCTTCGATTCAAACCGATTTCAAGAAAAAATCTGAAATATTATCTATTTTCTTGTAGAAAAAAACTGACCTAGGTGTATCTACAATCTACAGTATCTACACCTACACGTATTAATTTAATAAGTATTTTTTACTGATCGTTCAGCACTTATCTATATAGGACACTCATAATTAATTAAATATTGATAATCGTGCTTATATCATTGTTATTTTTAATGTGAAATGAGCTGTTCTTTGTTCAGTTCTCTCTCCATGTTTTATTGCTTTGTCTTTATTCATCTCTTTCAAGTGCTTTTTTACACTTTTGTGTTCAACTATTACATATACACTAACTACTTGCTTTTTCTAATTAGTTTTATGCTACTTATTTGATAGGTACATTTGTTTTTGTACTATCCGATCTACATAATATCTAATAGGTATATCTGTGCAAATTTCCATTCGATCAATGTCAAGATATCAGTTTGTTTTTGTGTCCCATAGGTTCTAAATCTTTTACGGTTTATAAAGCACACAAAAAACAGGCCAATCTTACGCAATTATAGCGTGATTATTGTGTTCACACAATGCCCTAGCTCAGCGGTTCCAAACCGGTGGGCCGCGGCCCACTTGTGGACCTAATATAGATACAATAATTTATTTATTTAGAAACTCTTTATTAGTAGAACATTTATGTACAGACAAATAATGGTAAAAATTAAATATAAAAATTGACAATAATAATATAATAAACAAGAAAATTAATCCCGGGTGGTTGGTTTCAAACCCACTTTTTCTGAATTACCAGACAGATCCCTTGATCCGTTACGTACAATAGGCCTAATATCTAGATAAAAGTATGTATTAACTATTTAATTGTTATTGACATAAGTACGCACTCTTTGATAACGCATCTGAGCATGTTTGTTTTACCAACACTTAAAGTAATCACAATACCTTAAGTAGCACTCAAAAGTCTTGCATCATAGCTCATACTCTCATTCGGCCTAAGACTTTATTTGTTATAATTATGTAGGTACAGGGCACTAGCGGATTTTCATTATTCCAGGAAATTTTTGATTCCATTTTTAAGTCTTTTGAGGAAATATTTATGCCTACACTACCTAGATTACCAGACTAGCGTCCTAACCACGCGGTATACCATGGTGCTTGTGAAATTATAGTTCTATGTTAGAGAGAATATCTCATGAGACATTGACTTTTTGAAGAAATAAGCCCTGTGTTGTTGGTTATTCCCGGCACCATTTAGGCTGGGTGAGGTTAATTTGAGTAGTTAAAATTTATTTATTTATATCAACTTTATTTTTTATAATAAACATTTTTACAAGTCACACAAAAAATAATTACAGAGTACAATTTTTAAAGATAGGTAAATGTTATAATAATGAGAAAATAATTCAAAGAATAATTTTACATTATTATGGACTGAGTAATTTACATTTATGCTATATGTGTGTTGTATCAAAATTAAAGATCAGGTATTAACACCCAATAAGCTTAGATCTTGAGCTGGGTGAAAGTGAAATTATAGGCGATATTATTATTATTATTCCTTTCTATAAGGTAAGAAAAGTAAAAGAGGTAGGGTAGGAACTTACCATCTTGCTTTTACTTACATACCTGTGTACATTACCTAGGGTAGGGTAGATTACATTCCCTTACACCCTATAAACTTGTCTTCTTGAGTGCTTTATCAAAATATTGTTCTAGTGATGTTATTGTGTCTGATTTGTCTTTTATATACTTCAACTCCACCAGGCAGACGTTAGAAACCCGGGTCAGTTCATTTCCATTCTTCCATTAGGAGAGTCATTAGAAACGCAAAGTAAAAAAAAAAACGCAATTCAAGACGTTAATCAAAAAACAACTTTTTATTTCTTCGAAGAAAATACATAAAATATTTCTCATAAACCAACTATTGAATTCAATTATAGGTACCTATTTAACCTATATTAAACTATACCTACCTATCTACAGTAGCTACCATTAAACCATAGTGGATTACTAGATTTAGGAATTCAAATACAATATTGGAAATCTTCTCACTTTTCCGTTTCTACTGATTGGATGTTCAGAACTATTACCTGCTGATGAGAGCAAATAAGCTCGAAACAGCTGTCCAGGTATGTTCTGATATTCCTGTACCTACATCTAATACAACTTCTCACTTTTCTGTTTTTACTGATTTCTGCATAATATATCGCAGTACCAACACATTATAAATGTACTCGCAATATTGCAAGTTCTAACCCCCGATTTAACGGTAATGCAAGTTTGAATTTTGATAAATTCATGTTTTTTCCATTTTTCTTCGGCTATCTCTGTCTTCCTAAAGTTCAGTGTCTTGATAAAAATTTGATTATCGAACAGTTATAAGAAAATCGCGTTAATGTTTTCGATTTTTTAAGTTTTTGATTTTTTACCCCGTAAAGAATTTTTCAATACTTTGACCTTATTGAATTGAAGTTTTTGTTTTTCGATATGGACCTCATTTAAGTTTTTGGTTTTCGAATAGTAACATCTCAGCAAAGAACGTACTATAAACTTTCCAAATCACCATCTAGGTTTTACATGAAAATGCGTGGTCTTTAGAACTCGATACTTGAACTAAATTGTGTTTGATATTATAAACTTCCAAACGTAGAAAACCTTCATTTTGGAATAATATTAATAGAAACTACATATCAGAATTAAGTAACTTCAAATACGTAACTCATTTCTATAATACATACATATTTATTTCAATTTTAACATAAAACAATACTTTATTTTCAGTGATTACTAATTAAGAAAAAATACATTACTTTCCTTATCCTATAAAACTATCAACAGATTATTATTTTTCTTACAGTCATCAACTTACTAATTATGTTCACGAAATGAATACCAAGTTCAGCCATTCTTGAAAAAAAAGAAAAGATTTTCAAAGTTTATACTAAATAACTGAAATCTCTTTTTCCAAGTTCCACTTATTTGGACCTGATCTTCTTATAGAATCTCTATAGTTTTACTGTGTTGATCTCTGTGTATGTGTGTTTTTTATTAGATTTTTTTTTTAGTTTTTAAAATTTAACCACTGGTTCTGAAAAATTGACAGGTGAGTTCAATGTACCTACTGATATAATTACTTCCGAGAAATTTCTAATATTAGAAATCGGAAGTATTGTGTTTGTTTTTGTAAAAAAAAAATATTTTTTTGCTCCGATTTCAATTTTTTTTTATTGTCTATACTTCTATAAAAACTATACAGTGGAACCTGTAGGAGAAATCTGGATCCCACAAAAAACTACCGTTAAAAAAAGGGCCAAGTTCCAGAACTCCTATCCAAAAAGGTTTCGCCAATGAATGCAGTGATATCTTGTTTGCGGCCAAGTTATCTTGGTACTAAACTATTTCTTTTATCAAAACCCTTTTTCTGAGTTCCTAATTTTGTATGATTTCAACCGCCAACTATCCTCTAACTTGGCCAGTTTCGCTCCTTGTGATGGTTTTATTGTCATTTTGTATAAATATAGTCGTAATATTCAATACAACCGATTGCATAAAACTGGCCAAGTGAGAGGATAGTTGGCAGTTAAAATAATACAAAATGAGGAACTCAGAAAACGGGTTTTGATAAAAGAAATAGTTTAGTACCAAGATAACTTGGCCGCAAACAAGATATCACTGCATTCATTGGCGAAACCTTTTTGGATAGGAGTTCTGGAACTTGGCCCTTTTTTTAACGGTAGTTTTTTGTGGGATATCATTACTTTTTGCAAATGGTTGGTTTCACAGCATGTTTCATTATTTTTTATTATATTTTTTAGGATTCTTCACTTTAATATGCTCCCTAAAACGATAGCGTTTAACAGCAGAAATAGTGCGAAAGTGCCGGTTTTCAGATTTTTCCCTGTATTTTTACGGTAAACCCTAGCACCATGCAAAATTTCAGCTTTGTGGGTAGTAGGGAAGTACCTCATAATTTATATACATAATCGAGTATATTTCCTCCCTAAAATAACACCGTTTAACAGCATGATAAGTGCGAAAGTTCCGGTTTTCAGATTTTTTCCTGTATTTTTACAATGACCCTTAGCACAATAAAAAAATTCAGCTTTGTAGATAGTAGGGAAATGCCTCATGATTTATATGCATAATCGAGTTTATAGTTTCTCCCTAAAACGACACCTTTTTACAGCATGATAATTGCGAAAGTTCCGGTTTTCAGATTTTTCCCAATAATTTGACAATAAACCCAACCAGTATGCAAAATTTCAGCTTTTTATGTAGTAGGGAAGAGCCTCATAATTTATATACATAATATAGTATACATCCTCCCTAAAACGACACCGTTTAACAGTTTTCAGAACTTTTTCAGATTTTTCCCTGTACTTTTACAATAAACCCTACCATCATGCAAAATTTCAGCTTTCTAGGTAGTCGGGAAGTGCTTCATAATTCAAATCCATAATCCATTATATATTTTCTCCCTAAAACGACACCGTTTTACACCATGATAAGTGAAAAAGTTCCGGTTTTCAGATTTTTCCCTGTACTTTTACAATAAACCCTACCATCATGTAAAATTTCAGCTTTCTAGGTAGTCGGGAAGTGCCTCATAATTTTGATGATTTGTCAGTCAGTCAGTCAGTATCAAAATCGCAAATTTCAAAATTACATTCCTCTGAAAGTTTTTTGCAGGGAGTCTTGAAATTTTCAATGTCTTTTTAATGATATTAGGACAATCTCTGTTCCAAATTTCATATCTCTATAATCCCTTGTTAAGAAAAATCTTAACAAGGGGAAACGTGGACAATAAGAAATAAATATCTGGTCCCTTGAGTTCTTGATTTATCCATGTTGGACAAAAATCTTTTTCTTTACCTTTGCCTATAACTTTACCTATACCTATATCCTATACCTATACATTTGCCTATACCTTTAGCACATTTACCTAAACCTAAACCCACATGGGGTCGGCATTTGTTCATTAATCTTTTCCTTCCATATTTTTCTAATAACTGCGTCCTCAGCCATGAAATACATAAGACTAAAGATCTGTGCCAGCGTCGAGGGCGCGTTGAATGCACCGGTTCTCGTAGGATCAGCGAAGTTAAGCAACATCCAGCGAGGTGAAGACTTCGTGATGCTGGCATTTCGGCCAAACCCAAGATAGGTGAGGTTAATGTGGGTAGCAGGTTTCCTGCAAATGGAGGGTAACACCCCCGTCGTAATATGACCATGCAGTTGAAAGCGATGTTAAACCCAAATTAAAAAGAAGACCCATTCTTCTGAAACTTTCATAGAATACTTATAATGATATAAGGAAATGATTTAGCCTTGAATATTTTACTATTTCAATGACTTAAAATCCCATTTTTTGGAACATTGTTATTAGGTATTGTAGGTATATGGTATACATATTTCAGTGTAAGAGAGGCCATTTTGAAGAAATTCTTGAACTCAAACCTTATCATAGTCATACATAAGGTATTTAAAGCTATTGGTGTGTTTAAAAGACATTATTTTTTTATATTTTTGTTTCAAGATAAGTGTTTCACAGGTCTTTTTATTTCTTAGCCAAGAACAACATCAGCAGTTCATGCTGTTCATGGCAAGGCTAAGAAAATCGTGGCGGAAAATCTTGTTTTCAAATACCTATCGGTCAGCTGATCTAAGAGTCGGCTTAGATTTACTAACCCTTTTTCATCATACGGCCCTAGTGGTTGGAAGCTGAAAATGTTGATAACTTTCTTCTGTTTCCGCGCGGAACTACGGATTTCTGTCGGTGCGGCGCGACCTTGATATCCCTCTCGAATACTCTCGATCAAAACTTTTCAAGCCAGCGTCGATGGCATGTTGAATACACCGGTTCCCTTCAGAACACCGAAGTTAAGCGACATCCAGCGAGGTTAAGACTTGGATGGGTGACCATTCAAATTCTAATTCTCGTGACGCTGGCTTTTCCCGGCCCCACTCAGGCTGGGTGAGGTCAATGTGAGTAGCAGGTTTGTGAGTTTCCTGCGAATGGAGTGTAAAACCCCCGTCGTGATATGACCATGGCAGTTGAAAGCGACGTTAAACCCCACTAAAAAAAAAAAAAAAAAAAAAACTTTTCAAGCCAGCGTCAATGGCATGTTGAATACACCGGTTCCCTTCAGAACACCGAAGTTAAGCGACATCCAGCGAGGTTAAGACTTGGATGGGTGACCATTCAAATTCTAATTCTCGTGACGCTGGCTTTTCCCGGCCCCACTCAGGCTGGGTGAGGTCAATGTGAGTAGCAGGTTTGTGAGTTTCCTGCGAATGGAGGGTTAAACCCCCGTCGTGATATGACCATGGCAGTTGAAAGCGACGTTAAACCCCACTTAAAAAAAAAAAAAAAAAAAAAAAAAAAAACTTTTCATCTTCAAACCATTAAATCGCAGCTTAGATTCCCACCTGGGAAATGTTTTTAAATAAATTAGCTTGTGTTTTTAGATAAATATTTGTTATTATCTCGCCAAATGTTCTTGTTTATTCTGTGAACCATATCTAAGTCCAGAACCATAGGTCCCGTTGTATTGATAACCAGACTATAGGATGACTCGATGAGAAATACATAAAAAAAACATCACCTTATTCCCATAACCTAGTGGGAGTAAATGCCAGCCATACATATATCTAAAATCCCACTTAATCTCCTATGTAACAACTAGAAAGTAGGAACCCTGTATATCTATGTACTTATCTATTTATTTTTATTTATTTATTTATACTTTATTCATTGGACATATTATATACAACACAGATAGTTACTAATTAAAATACAATACAAGAGAAGTAAAAAGAGAAAATAAATAAATAAATATATACATAATATACCGTCAGCTGGAAGTTAAAACTGACCATCTGCATTTGGACCACCTCCATTTGGTCATTGAAATCACCACCAGCCTTTCAGGTAAAAAATGTTTTTCGCTTTTTCCCGTGTTTGAATACTACCGAACTGTTGATTTTTAGCCAATAGTTGGGTTAATTGACCAGAGTAACGAAAAATCGGAAAAATGACCAACTGTCACTTGGTCAGTTTTACCTTTTAGCCAACGATATGTCCTAACTAAAGAGCGGGGTTATTGCCTTTGGTAATCTCTTCCACCCAACCCTTTTTACTATGTTAATATAATATATCTATATTAACATAACACAAAAGAGATTAACATATAGATAAATTAACATTTATGAACAGTGTTGAACACTATCTACTGAGTAGTCTACTCTCTTAGGGCCCCACGCATTACTATGGTATTTACTCGTATAGCATTGGGGAGACATTTTCCTCTATTTCCCGAGTCCAACCGTCACTCCACCCTGTATATATAAAGTGCCTAATCGATCACAAGCACTTGATAGACCATCATAACTACCAAGCACTTGAGAAAACCCCCCTCATGTCATAAACAATAACAACTATGTCAATTCTATGTAATTGTGTCAAGAGCTTCACTTGTCGAGGTGAATCAAATTTTAATAATATGACAAATTCTTAGTTGATAAGAAGACATAAAGCTAGGAAGAAAACATCATTATTAGTCGTGTTCCTTATAGACTTAAATTTGAATATAATTTTTTGGTCGGCTCTGGAGTTCAAACCCAGGCCCTTCTGATTCGAAAAGTAGTATTGAACTGATCTTAATTGAGCTATTTACTATTGAGCTAATCTCAATGGAGTTTGGATCCAATAGAGCTGAAAGTAATGAAAGAGCACTACCTACCTGCACAGAGCTGAATACATTCTCAAACCTATGTAATCTTCTTTTACCTATGTAATCTTCTTTCACCTATGTATACTATGTAATCTCCTTTCATCTATGTAATTTTCTTTCCCTAACCTACTTGGGGTAGACATTGTTCAAATACAAGGTTGAGGTTGGTTGGTTGTGACACATATTTTACGGGTTTCACTCATACCTCGTGAGAAAAAATGAGTAGTTACTTGTATGAGTAACGACCAGTGGCAGCATTACCAGAGTAAAAAGAAATTAATGTAATAGCATTCGAAAAGTGAAGATTCGAAAAAAGGAGGCTCTTAGTAATGCTGCGCTACCCTGAAAAATTATGGTTTTGTGCTTCACCACAAATAAATCATTCCTAACGCCAACGATTCTATTTGATTTAGCGTCCTGATTAGGACGGGGTTTTACACTCCATTCGTTGGAAATGGTGCCAGCTACCCACATTAAACTCACCCAGTCTGGGTAGGGCAAGAAATGCCAGCTTCACGTGTTCAGAGGGAACAGAATTTTCTGTGTGAAAAGTCTGCTCAGACCAGGGATCGAACTCAGAATGCTTGGACTACGGGCACTAGTCACAACCGTTATGACTCAAACCCATGTAATACATACACTTTATAATATTATAAGTGAAATATAAGAAGCTGTTTGCATTGTCTACTGAACGATTCATTTATCTTATCAAGTAGTTTATTTTCTTACACCTTTTCTTCTAATCAATCGTTCAAGATTGACAGCATTGTGATAAGATTTCAGTGCCATTGATATGGAGTTTTTCAGTGCCAGTGTATGAGTATGTCACTTAAATTGATCTACTTCCCAAGTATATGTATATTATTATACTCATACAGTCGAACCCGTATATAAAATATATAATAATGATAATAACACTCCTTAGTGGAAGGTAACCACCAGGCGAGGTTAATGCTCAAAGCATTTTCTACCACTCTTCACCTATATGCTTGGTCCTCCCTCTTTCAACCCTTCTCTCTCAAATCCTCCTCTACTTTATCTCTCCACCTAAACTTGGGCCTCCCTCTTCCAGCCCTTCTCTCTCAAATCCTCCTCTACTTTATCTCTCCACCTAAGCTTGGTCCTTCCTCTTTCAACCCTTTTCTCTCAAATCCTCCTCTACTTTATCTCTCCACCTAAACTTGGGCTTCCCTCTTCCAGCCCTTCTCTCTCAAATCCTCCTCTACTTTATCTCTCCACCTAAGCTTTGGCCTCCCTCTTCCAACACTTCTCTCTCAAATCCTCCTCTACTTTATCTCTCCACCTAAGCTTAATCCTCCCTCTTCCAACCTTTCTCTCTCAAATCTTCCTCTACTTTATCTCTCCACCTAAGCTTAATCCTCCCTCTTCCAACTCTTCTCTCTCAAATCCTCCTCTACTTTATCTCTCCACCTAAGCTTAATCCTCCCTCTTCCAACCCTTCTCTCTCAAATTCTCCTCTACATTATCTCTCCACCTAAGCTTGGTCCTCCCTCTTCCAACCCTTTTCTCTCAAATCCTCCTCTACTTTATCTCTCCACCTAAGCTTGGTCCTTCCTCTTCCATCCCTTCTCTCTCAAATCCTCCTCTACTTTATCTCTCCACCTAAGCTTGGTCCTCCCTCTTCCAACCCTTCTCTCTCAAATCCTCCTCTACTTTATCATTCTAGCACTCAGTGTCTTCACCCAAGCACTTGGACCGGAATTCGGTCAAAAAAGGTCAACGGGCCTGAATTTGGTGCTCCCAAAGATAATTAATTATGTTGCGTTGACAGTTGTCACGTAACAAACTGATCAGGTGACGTCACACGTAGCACATCTCCACTGGACCGTAACCTAACAACACAATTAATAGACTAATAATAATGTTTCTGTAGGTACTACAATGTTGGCATAATATAACTCGCTACAAGCAGAGTCAATCAACTTAGGCGGTTTATATCTACAGGATTCAATAATAATATTATTATTATCTACCTACAATAGTCACCTTGGCCAAGTGGGTAGCCCACTCAGCCTGCACACACGGTGACTTGGGTTCGATCCTGCCGTGCTGGGTTTTTTCTGCTCTGTACTGGATGTCCGGGGTCCACTCATTCTTTGTGAGGAAAAATAGCTGCTTTTATGTCTCCAGCTTAAACATGATATTCTTGTTATTTGCCAATACATTGCTGAGACATTGCTCAGTCAAATTCCTCTGTTCAGAAATACGGCTGTGAATGGTGCAAGATGGGTTGGATTATAGAGATTGCCTCAGGTAATGGACGCGCCCTTTGTCATGTATTTAAATTAATTACGAGTAGCAGTTTTCTGTTACATACTATATTATACTGACTTTTAGTAGACCTTGTTTAATTTCCCAGACAGCTATAGACTATTACACAAACAGATAATAGAGATACAGAGATTTTAACCAAGTGAACTCTGTTATTCGGCTATAGTGCAGAAGGCAAAGCAGTCTACTATGTAGTGTAGGTACATGGCTACCTTATTCAATATACAATATACATAGTTCACGCGGTTAGATACCTACACAAGTACACATCTATGCACCATTCATTGTTCAGACCAGGGCCAATTTTATTGGGCTACAATTTTTAAAAAGAGGGGAACTGTAAGATTTGTCTAAAACTAGTAGTTCTGTGAACTGTAGACCTCTCTCATGTTCTCTAATAGCATTGAAAATGTCATATCGAGCATCAAGAAACTTTCATTCAATACCCCACTTGATAGGTTTCAAAATAAAGAAATCCCACCGGTCCTATATCAAGGCCGTGAAACGAGGGCGCTGTTCCATTACAAGAAATATTTCAATTCGCTGTCTAGTGGGCGCTGTTCCATAACAAACACAATATCTCATATTGGCTGCCCTCTGCCAAGTGCCTAGGCTGCCCAGACATAGCTGGCTAATAGTGAATCATCAGGGCAGGTGATCCTTACTGGTTCCCCTGATCAGATGTTATTCCATCTGTAACTGTAATGCTACCATCCCATGGTGTTCTGTCAGAAGCATGGCTACCATACTATGCTATCAGCAATTATACAAAAATGTAATGTTCTGTATTATTTGTAGCCAAACCATCCACACCTGTATATTTTGAATTAGAATACAGATTAGTTTGCAATTCTCTATTTTTACTATCAGTAGTAGTTGTCGGGTTTGTGTATATTCTTGTTCTCAGTAATGGATAAAATATTTAATATCGGAGAAATTTGTTATAGTTTACGCGAAAATGTTTTACACTAACAACACTTGTTATTCATTATTCTATTATTGTACATTTTTTTTAAATCTATATAGATAATTAAATATGTATATTAATTCCTTTAAATGGCATCTGATAAATGATAATGT
Source organism: Bactericera cockerelli (assembly GCA_024516035.1). Lineage (NCBI taxonomy): Eukaryota > Metazoa > Arthropoda > Insecta > Hemiptera > Triozidae > Bactericera > Bactericera cockerelli. The sequence goes on along the minus strand of CM044964.1, from coordinate 28,184,938 downwards.
ACAGTTTTATTAATAGACATTCTACCAAATTAATCAATCTTATCAGGGGAAAGAATTAATATACATTATATAAATCTTTTCATTATTTTACTAGATCTGATGCTTTTGAGCTTAGTTTTGATGTGTATTGCTGATTATTTCAAAGCGTACACTAAACAGAAATAATTTTTACTTTAATATTTAATTAATACTGATATTGGCTGTATGGAACGGCTTTGCCTACCAATGCCAGAAAAAGAAGGAAAAAAAAAAAAAAAAAAAAAATAATACTGATATCCATGGTATAAAAATTATGAGAGTATATAACAGTGATAAAACATTTAAAATAATTCTGACACAACATGGCAAACGATATAATTGTATCAAAAATATGTAACACAAACACTCATGATTCAGTAGCCATTAAGTGTGTAAACATTAACATAGAATGTGATAACATTTTTCACAAACATAGTTTCGTAAATAAGTAAATATCAGTTAACAAGTAGGTAATTGTTAGTTGACATTCTAGCATGAGACATAAATATGTCTGAGTCTGAGTACACAAAAGTTCATGAACCAGCGTCGATGGAGCGTTTAAAGCACTGGTTCTCGTAGGATCACCGAAGTTAAGCAACGTCGAGCAAGGTGAATACTTTGTGGTGCTGTCATTTCTGCCCAACTCTCATGACAAAGACGAACTCTCATGACATGATGCTGGATATTTCCGGCCCAACCCAGGCTGGGTGAGGTTAATATGGGTAGCAGGTTTGTGAGTTTCTTGCGAATGGAGGGTAACACCCCCGTCGCGATGTGACCATGCAGTTGAAAGCGACTTTAACCCATGCAAATTTAAAAATAAGTTGATGATAAAAAATGACCAAACGGAACTGACCAATACTGTTCTGTTCTAAATAATTAAATTGGAGTAGAATTATACTGTCGAAGTAAGATTGAAAAGTCCCTTTACTCCAGAAGTCAAACTGCAGGTCTCATGTGGGTGAATTTCATGAGATTATAGAGTTGCTTACAGAATTTTGTACACAATTTTTTTTGATGATTCTGATAAGCTAGCACCTGCTTCTACCGAGTGATAGTAGCTGTTTGTTTCTGTATCGTTATCAATATTGTTATCAGTGATTCTTATCAGTACTATCACAGAGGCGCGTCACGGGGGCGAATATTTTCAACAATTTCATTTTATAACAATTTCATAGAGGTAGCGATTCTGATGTTTTTAGAATTTCTTTGCAATATTCTACTTCATGTTTAATGACTTTCTGCCATGCTGTTTTTGCTGGTAGAATAAAGGGGCTCTTTAGTAAATTAGTACTCATGGAGCAGTATAATAGTGTCTATGTCATTGAACATGTGTTTTTGCGTAGTTCCGTCATTATTAATGTTAATGTTCTGGACAGCTATTTTGCACGTGAATACTTTGACATAACCGAAGTCCTTGAATAGGTTCATAAGCCTGATGGTTAGTAACATCTTCGTCTGTTGGAATAATAACATAGATTACAAAGATAATTAGGTAGATATTATGCTCTTTTTGATGTTGCAGGGCTACTCATACCTCATGAGGAATAATGAGTAGCTGTTTTCTTTGATTTTTTAATGTGACTAGGGACAGTATTATTGGTAAAGAGTATTTCGACCAAAACTGTACTTTATTTAGAAAACTTGGTATGGAAAATAAGACTGTGAAACGTAAGACAGTCTTGTCTTGTTTACAGTAAAAGACAATATTATTTACTGTAGCACACCCAATAAAGTAGGTACATGGATAGTGTAATGGCATATAAAATAGAGTTATTTAAAATAAAAATAAAAAAATAAACGTTTTAAATTCGATTCACGAACTTCAAAAAATAAACTAAAATAAGTCCCAATTTCCTTGATGGACAGAAGCATCTCTGTGGATAAATTCTTCAGGGATGTCTTGAAGAGTCGAGTGGTCAAACTGGCCCATGACATCACTAGCTATGGAGCCGTGAAGGTTAGTAGAAACTTCGAGCAAACATGTAAAACAAGATTACAACACAGATGAGGGAAGATTGTTCCTTTGTCTGGCTCCCCAGGAAGTTAATTAAACAGGGAGAAGACCAGAGGTCTATGAACAGATAACTGACTAGCCAAATCATACAAGCCAGGCTAGCTTGCAGTTGCCTAAGGGTTTAATAAGAAAAAAGGCTTATAAAGAAAAAAGTCCAAAACCCTCACGATGGTTGATCGCACATAGAAATATGTGGTTCAGGACGAGCCAACTTTGAAATAAAGCTGGCTGATCACGAATACCATCATGTTTTGCACGGAAATAATAAGGTGATGGCTTTTTTCACCAGAACTCTAAAGCATGATATATTTTTTTAACACTAAAAGCTAATCAACCCTTTCGCTCCCTCTGTTCCCAGTTTGACGACGTGAAGCCCTTGGTGTCTGCAGCAAACATGTCGGGCGAGACAAAGATGGGCATCAGTCAGCAGACGCTGGTCTCGAGTCAGGACAACAAGTCCAGGAGAATCACGCAGTACATGGCCGCTCTGACGGGTAAGTTAATATGCAAGGGGCCGCCGGCCGCATGAGGGCCCCAAAAGTGGACTGGTTGATTGACTCTAAAACCTATCGAGTGGGGTATTGAATGAAAGGCCTTGTTTTCGAGATGCTTGGTAAGGTATCTTGATGAATCTAAGAGTCTAAGAGGGTATCACAGAACCATTAGTACACAAGACGTGGTCGATACCTTTTATTATTATTACTTTTTTTAGTATTTCTGAATTGTTCAACTCCGGTTGAGTTTGGTTGGTTGTGGTTCATTTTTACGGCTGGATTAGGAAGGCCCTATTGCAACGATTCTATTTGATTTAACGTCCTGATTAAGAAGGGATTTTACCCTCCTATAGGGGAAAATCGTACTAGGTACCCTTATTACCTCACCCAGCCTGGGTAGGCCACGTGTTCGGAGGGAACAAAATTTTCTGTGTGAAAAGTCCATTACAACCGATAGTCAACTCAGGATCTCTGGACTACGGGCAGTAGTCACAACCGTTACGCCACGGAGGCTCGGTATTTTTTATATATATTTATATATAATAATTTATTATAAGAAAAATTAATAATAAGTGACATTTTAATCACTACCTGACTGAGGTTTAAATACTCTGTTAATTCCCCTCCGTAAAAAAAGGAAAAAAATAAAAAAAAAATAGCACAACATTCCTGTCCACGGAACAATTTTATTGCTTGACCAAACGTTAATACCACTCTATATTAATTCTCCTTCACAGCTACCATAGGCGGGTTCATCATGGGCACTGTGCTGGGCTGGACATCTCCGGCTGGTGACAAACTCATAGGGGCGAGTACGGGTGAGTTATGATGAATTAGATAAATGAGTTTAAGATAAAATATTTTGAAAAATGACACTTGACGAATTCTTCACACGAAGTGTAATTTGGCGATTTCATTTTGTTTTTGATAGATAATAGTGAAAATTATAAGTTTATGAATACCATAAGGAATTATAGATATTGGTATTGACGTTTTCTTCTCGATTTTCCCAATTTTATATCGTTTTTTGTCAAGAAATTAGAATTTATTTAAGAAGTATTGTTTAGAGTATCACAAGAAAAAAAGGTAAGCAATGCATAGTGTTGATATAAAAAAGACATTTCAATGTATGATATATTTACTTTGGACCGCTGAGGTCCCAAAAGGTCTCGATATGGACCATAATTTAAAGTCTGATTCCAGTTTCTGTATAGGAATCAGAATTTTTTTTTTTCATATTTTAATACATTTAAAATGAGACTATTTTAAAGATTAATTAAATATGGAAGTATTTGTACCCCATTCAGATTAAATCTCATGTAAGCTCTGAAGTGAAAAACTAATCCGTTTGATAAATTAGTTTATTGAACCATTCATTAATTCATTTTCCTAATGGTTCATTTTTTTTTTTTTTTTTTTTTTTTTTTTTTTTTCATTATCAGGTTCCCAGTAACAGAGTCAGATCTCTCTTGGATCGGGTGCAGTATGGCGATGGGCGCGGTGTTCGGGTCACCGGTGTCTGGTAACCTGGTGGATACAGTGGGCCGCAAGAACACGATGCTCCTGCTAGCGGTGCCCACAGTGGTGGGCTGGGGGCTCATCGTCTGGGCGGAGTCGGTGAGTTGTCAAACGCATTTTTATCTTTATTACTCTTTAAATCTAGAGCGGAAGTTTGGGAGTTGGGAATATGTTTTAGGACAATAAAATTCAGGTAGATATTAGTACCTAAGCTAAATATTGACTGTTGTTAGTAGCAATACCATCTCCAGTTGTATAATTATTTATGATGGATTGAGGGTAAACGGGTGATGAATCAAAATAATAGATATCAAGATACTTTAACAATGTAGGTACTTATGTCACAAAATGAATTATTCGTTTCTTTATGTACGGCGTTTCTTTTAAGAAAAAGCCAAAAATGATGATCTTTAAAGCAAGTTTGAGTAACTGTGATATCACAATTATTGTAATCAACACAATAAATATGCAGTAACAAAAAACTGAATGGACCCAGAATCTGATTGGGCAGTTAAATATATTAAGGTTGTACTATTATTACATGTTCTACCTTGTTTACTCCGTCCATATCAGTGGTAAAGCGCACTTGTGAATCCAGAATTCCAGAACGTGGGTTCGAAACCAGCCGACATGACATTATCCTCCATTTGGATTTTACCACATAATATATTCTTGGCTTAGCTGATAATGGACTTTGAAGTCTACGGCAGTATAAATAAGGCGATTATTATTATTATATTATTTACCTCCACAGGTCCTCATGTTCTGTGCAGGCCGCTCCTCACAGGATTCGGTGGAGGCAGCTTTGCCGTGGTGGTGCCCATGTACACGGCAGAGATAGGGGAGGCGGAGATTCGAGGAACTTTGGGCACCTACTTCCAACTGCAGTGTACCGCGGGGATTCTGTTTGTGTATGCTGTGGGTAGCTGGGTAAGTTTGAAACGAAAATATAAAGGAAATTTTGAAAGGAGGCATGAATAGTGCGTAATTTAATCAAAAGAAAAGCCAATGACATTCATTATGGCGTTAGGATCAGGAGTTCAGATTGTGTGTTAAGAGAAAGTTGACTGGGACTAGAAACACTCTGGGTACCTATTACTGACATAGATTTAGAAGGCAGATAACGAACTCTGGTCGAAAACTGAAGCACCCTTTCTGCATAAGAAATACACTGCCTCTATAGAAACTATGCTAAAAGCATATGCTTTCCGCCAATTTCTATTGAGGAAGTGCTTCACATAAGATGCATGGGATCCATTGGGAGTTCTTTATGTATTCATTTTTTTTTAATCAAAGATTTTTAACTATATTGTTCTGTGGGAATTCGGCAGCTGGGTAAGTAGACGTATTATAAATACGAGGTATTGTTGTAGAAGCACTAAGTAGTACTGAATTTTCAGGAAGCTTCCACTTGAAACGTGGCCTTGATCTAGCTATGTTAGACTGGTGCAACGATGATACTTAAGACCTCAAGGGTGGCGCCTGTAAGCTTTATATTTGTCAGTATTTTTTGTGGCAATAGCTAAATTTAGATGAAAATTTGAACCGACCTCAGTAGCTTGATCGATGAGGGCGGTGGACTTGTACTCGGAGGTCGGTGGTTCAAGTCCCGAGTCAGGTTTGAAGTTATCATATTTGTTGTTTTAATCGCAATTTTTTTTTTCAAGACGTCCAATCATTTCACTTTTTTCACCATGTTTAGGCCAGCGTCTTCGGCCTGACCATGATCTGTGCGACGTTGCCAATTTTCTTCGTCGGTCTCATGCTGCTGATGCCTGAGAGCCCTCAGTTCCTGCTCAAGAAGAACAGGGTGAAGAAAGCCAAGGAGGCGCTGCAGTGGTTCCGGGGGAGCGAGTATGATATTGAGGTGGAGATCACCGACATGCAGAACTCTATTGAGAAGGTAAGTCATAATATTTTTTGGGAGGTTTAACGTTGCTTTCAACTACCTGATCATTTTGTCTAGCTAGGGGATTTTAAACAGTGGGAAGATCAGTGTCTCGCTAGAGGACAATAAATAAAGAACGTACTAGACCGCTCTAAGAAGCCAGGCTGGCTTGCAGTTTCCCAAGGGTTTAGGTTTGAAAAGTTTGAAAAGAAATAGCCCAAGTTCTCACGATGGTTGATCGCACGTAGAAATATGTGGTTCAGAACGAGCCAACTTGTTCACTTACAAAGGCTGGAGACCATCATACCCCCCAGCTGTAGCCAAGCTGGCCACAACAACAATATCAACCTGATGTTCATATTATCAAGACGGAGCTTTTACACTCCATTCGCTGGAACCTTTCAATCTAGCTACTCAAATTAGACTCACCCTGCCTGAATGGGGCCGGGAATTGCTAGCATCACGAGGGTTCGATTTTCAATGGTCACCCATCCAAGTCCTAACCTAACTGGACGTTGCTGAACTTCAGTGACAGTACGAGAATTGGTGTATTCAACGTGCTATCGACGCTGACTTCCATAAGTTTATTCAACATGACATAAATGCAGCATTTTTTCAGATTTAATGTCCCTTTTTCTTTGGTTTGTCCCACAGGAGCGGGAGGACAGAGTGCCTCTAGTGCAAGCCTTCAGCACTCCTGCAGCTAAGCGAGGTCTCCTGATTGGTCTGGGGGTGATGTTCATTCAACAGTTTGGTGGAATCAATGCGGTGGTCTTCTACACGGTCAAAATTTTCAAGGTAATAATCGCCTTGCTTATAGAAAAAAAATTGAAATAGGAATACCTAAAAAAATATTATTATTTTTAACGAAAACGAACACAATACGATTTTGAATATTAGAAATTTTAGGAAGTAATATACCGGGTTTATACTGCCGATATGATTCTGAAAGTTTCCTTTACTCCAGCAGTCAAACAGGTCTGATACGTTTTAGGGTAAATATTTACAAACTTCCCAACAAGGACTGATGATTCCCAGTAGGTCAGTGGTAAAGGCGGCACTCTGTGAATCCAAAGATTCCAGAGGTCACAGGTTCGAATCCAGCCGGGACATGACAAGTTATCCACTCATTTGGGATTTTTACCACATAACAATACGTCCTGGGCTTACTGCTGGAATAATGGGACTTAATAGTCCTAATCGGGCAGTATAAACAAGGCGAAATTATTATTACTATTCCAATCTTTCCAGCAGTAAGCCCAAGACGTATTATTATGTGGCCAAAGTACCAAATGTGAGCATAACTTCTCATGTCCCCGGTAGGTTTTGAACCCACGACCAATCATCAATTTGCTAAAAATTTTTATTATTATTCCTTCCAGGATGCCGGTAGTTCATTGAACCCCAACTTAGCCACCATCATCGTAGGCACCATCATGATGGTGACCACCTGGATAGCCACCATGATTGTAGATCGTCTGGGACGTCGAATCCTGCTCCTGATTTCGTCTCTGATTATGTGTTTGTCAACACTCACCCTAGGTAAGTTCAAAAGCCATAGTCACTGGGCGAATGAGTTAGCGCGCTAGGCATTATCTAATTTTGATCACCAGTCAACAGGAGTTTTTGGCTTTGTACATGGATTTTCGAGGTCCACTCATACTTCGTGAGGAAAAATCAGTTCTTACTTGTTTGAGCGACGACCAGTGGCGGCATTACCAAAATAAAATGAAATTAATGTAATAGAATAGAATTGGAAAAGTGAAGGAGTAATGCTGCGCTACAAATGAATATTGTGAAGAGGCCTTGTGCTTCACCACAAATTAAATCATGCATTCATTAAGTTGGCTCAAAAACCTGATAAAAGCAAATGATAAAAGAAGTCTGATAAAAAGAATTTATGATCGAAAAAGCCTGAAGAAAACAAACAAGGGTTGGGTGGAAGAGATTGCCATAGGCAATAACCCGCCCTTTAGTTAGACATTTATGTTTTCAAATATTTTCTATTCTTTTTCATTTTTATTGTATATATTGTTTTTTTGATTTTTCACTGTTAAAATTATTATTTATATGTACATAATGTCCTTTTGTATCTAATAAAGAATTATATAATAATAATAATAATAACAAATATCGATGAATTTATAATATGTGTTTGTCCACTCTTATATTATCTTATACAGGGTGCGACCTAGAAAGTTCCTTTTAAAAGTACTTAAATGGGGGAAAAATTCTTTTTTCAATTAAAGACAAATGCCTGAATTTTATTCTCAAAAGTTTTTGAATAAAGGTCGATTATACTAGTGTAATTTTCCTTCTCCTCCTCCAGGTTACTACTTCTACCTGAAATCTCACGGGTCTGACGTCTCAAACATCGGGTGGCTGCCCCTTGGCTCCCTTGTGTGTCTTCATCATTGTCTTCTCCTTAGGTAAGTCTTCTTCTTTCACTTTTTCTTTTCCCAAACCTATCATGGTGGGCATTGTTCAACCTCATGGTTGAGGTCTGTTAGTTGTGGCACATTTTAACAGCTGGATGCCCTTCCTAACGAACGATTCTATTTGATTTGGATTAGGATGGTTTTACCATTCGCTGGGAATCGTACCGCTACTCTTCTCTGGTTTAAAGTATGTATCAATTCAATTTAATAACCCAATTCATTGTCCTGCAAGAACCACTCCGAGTCTGTTGATTTATCTTATCCTGGATTGAATCTCCGGAGACGGATACAACCTGAATCTGGCACAACACGTACACGCATGCATGAGTGTGTTGGCAGAAAAAGATCACGAGCATAAGCTCTTTCTAGCTGCCTACTCCTGTTCAAGCTTGCATACAAGAGGTACTTACTCTTTTAATTTCATTTCAGTATAGAAAAAAACTTGAATATTAGCTACTCCGTTGAAACATCAAATGAATTGATTAAACCCAAACTCCTCTCCACCTTACAGGGTTGGCCCCATCCCCTGGATGTTGGTGGGCGAGATCTTCCCGTCCCAAATCAAGGGCATCGCCGTCTCCATCGCGTGTCTCTTCAACTGGGTCAGCGTTGGTGGTGACCAAGTTCTTCGGTGACATCAGCATCCTCCTGGGAAGCCACGGGTCGTTCTGGATCTTCTCCGTGATCGCGGGACTGGGCACCATCTTCACCTACATCATGGTGCCGGAGACCAAGGGCAAGACGCTGGACGAGATCCAGATGGAGCTGGGAGGCAGCGGGGAGAGCAGGGAGAGTGTGATGGTGGTGGTGGACACGAAGGATGGGAAGTATTGAGGATGTGAAGTGGCTGTGGGAGTGTTTGAGAAGATGGGAAGTATTGAGGATGTGAAGTGGCTGTGGGAGTGTTGAGAAGATGGAAGTATTGAGGAGTGAATGCTGTGGAGTGTTTGAAGATGGAAGTATGAGGAGTGAAGTCTGTGAGTGTTGAAATGGAAGTATTGAGGATGAGAAGTGCTGTGAAGTTGAGAAGATGGGAAGTATGAGATGTGAGTGTGTGAAGTGTTAGAAGAGGGAAGTATGGAGTGATGGATGGAAGTGAGATTTATGTGGTGTGGAACTGTTGAAAAGATGGTAAGTATTGTGGATGATCATGTTGGATGATGTTAAGTGTTTTAAGAGCATGTGGAGTGATGAGAATATTTGAAGATGGTTTGTGATGGGAAGACTTGAGAGGAGATAGTATTTTGAGCGGTGAGTATTGAAACACTCATAATGAAAAGCATTAGATGAATATGTAATATATTGATGTGAAATAAATTGAATGGGAGTGAAGCAGAAAATGTGTAGTATTGAGTGTATGTCAGATGGGTGGTTTGATGAGAATGCGATGTGTGAATGGGAAGAGTACCATGGCTGACCTGAAAGTATTTGAAAAATTGGAGCAAAGACCCAGACTGAGGAGATTAGTAAAGAAAACGAGATGATTTTGTGTGTCCGAAAATAATCAAAACTTCTTTCTTTGACCATTCTAAAATCAAAAAGAAACGTTGGTCAATGTGTCGGTGAAAGTTAAATAAAGTGGGATCTAAATCACTAAAATTGTTAATGAGGCATTTTTATACGAAAAATTGTTCAGGATCATTCTAACGTGCCCATATTTCTCTAAATCAAAGTAATTGTATTATTTTATTATGTGCTTTTACACATTCAAAGAAGTAAAGATTATTGCTATCTATTTTAATGTTGTAGTGAGGTAGGTGACTATTTTTGCCTTTTTTATATACAACAGAAGTTTCTGGACGTGTCTTTTAGAAACAGCTGTTTAGAGAATAATGTTTGTATTTGTATGTTTTTTGTAAAATTAGTGTAATGATGATTTAGAACAAAATAATTGTTGTTTTTTTTTTATCATTAAGACTATTGTATAATCAAATAAAATTCTGTACCGTCTCTTGTAGCTTGAACGGTTGGCATGAAACACATTTATTTTATTAAATTATCCAAAAGAAACACTGTTTTACCCCTTTTGACAGAAAAACAATCAAAATATTTATCCTCCTGAGACCTGAATCTGCTTTTACATAAGACAAAAGTACATAAGACAACTTCACTTCACACTACTATCTTCTCTCAAAAACCGTCGGGAATTTTTGAAAATTCCATGTACTTTTAAAAGTACGCCAGGTCTTAATCAGTACTTTCGGGAATACATACCGAGGACTCAAGCAGTATCTGTCTTACGTACTATTAACAGTACATCCAGGTCTAAATCAGTACTTTCGGAAAAACATGCCCAGGTCTCAGGAGGATATACAGAAAAACATACATTATTTTTAGGTATTAGTTTTTTTGTTGTAAAAAATAACTCACTGCAAAACATTCTATGTTTATTCAAATATGTTTAAAATAATAACCGAATTTTTCCGAAAACTGCCGACAACAATTTACGAGATTGTCCGAAAACAGACTAATCCCAGTATAACTGGAAATCATTTAACCATATTATACTGTGTATTCATTACTATTTATTTTCATTTCATTTTAGTTTCATTTCCATGTTTTCTTCTCCTTTTCTATTATGTGTTTCAAGATTTTCAAGGTCATTTAAAGTTTACCGTTTGCAAGTTATAGGAACATGGCTACAAGTAACATTTGAATAGCATCTTTTTCACTCGTGTTCTTCGTGTGAGGTACTTTAAATCACGCATGGTTTTAATTCAACATCATATTCAAACGGGTTTCTTTTCGATATAACCAAATATTCTTTGTTTATTTGGCTTACCTGATTTTTACATTTGCTAATAGATCATATTTAACAATTGGTCATATTTTAAATGTAGTCTTTAATACGCCAAAAACTTTGGTTTTATCCTCCTTTCAAGCCTTTCTTGCCATACTATGAGGATACAAAATAATAAAAAATAGGGAGTGAAATTTTTGGCCACCCTATGGTTTCAAAAACCTCGTTACTTGTGGACCACTGTGTACTTATCCAATCCATTATTTATTTATTTGTCGTCATATTTTTTTATAAATTGAATTGTGTAAATAAGTTTTATTTATTTCTGTTTTAGATTTAAGGAAAATTAAAAAAAAAGTGAAAACAGTATTTGTTGTAGGTAAAGAACTACATGAATTGTGTTTTTATTTAACAAAGTTTATTAATTAGATTACCTAGTTAGAGCTTAGTATTATTTTAAATTTATTATTGTGCGTCAACCGTCAACTATGCAGTTAGAACTTAACAAAGGGATTTTTTTGTTTTTCAGCTCTTTCAACCAAGGTCATTTGAGACATTCACCCAGCCAGTCCTTACCTCGCTAATCATCGCTTAACATTACCTTATATAGAAACTAATGAATATGGGACTAGGATGATTCTATGTCTTTTGGATTCTGGAATATTAATGACACTATCGTTGTTACAAAAATGCAAAACTTGACATGTCCATGTCTAGGTTGATAAATAAATAGGTGCTATATTAAACTGTTAGCGTAATGGTACTCCCTTTCTCGAGCCGACAATCTAAATAGAGCACTACTATATTTTGTATATTCTTGTATTATAGACTTGTAATGATATTGAGAGTGGTCTAAAGCCCTTAACCAGTTCCAAACCAGTTTTAACCAAAACATTATCTACTGTCTCAAATAGTTTAGGAAAAATTCATGCATTGGTTGGGGTTCGATACTTCGAACCAACGAATTCCTAAGCTACTTGGACTACTAGACTAACCACTCGACCACCCATGCATATTTTTGTAAAGTATGATTCCAGGCGCACTCGAAGGCAATGAAGACTGGGGAGAATTTTTTTACTTTCCTTATCTTATAATAAGGAAAGTATTGTATTCGTCGAAAATTTGACCTACCCAGTTTTTCACATTTTTTTTTTTGAAATTGGTTTAAATGTCGCTTTGAACTGAATGATCATAATTATTACGACGGGGGTTTTACCCTTCATTCTCTTGAAAAGTAGAAACCAGGTGATCTAATTAACTTCACCCACTTTGAGTGGGCCTCAGCGTTTATTAATGCGAGCCTAGTGCACACTACATCACTTCGTCTTGTAGTGCGAGTTTTATCTGGATAATTAATACGAGCCTAGTGCACACTACATCACTTCGTCTTGTAGTGCGAGTTTTTTTTTTTTTTTTTTTTTTTTTGGGGTTTAACGACGCTTTCAACTGCCATGGTCATATCACGACGGGGGTTTTACCCTCCATTCGCAGGAAACTCACAAACCTGCTACTCACATTGACCTCACCCAGCCTGAGTGGGGCCGGGAAAAGCCAGCGTCACGAGAATTAGAATTTGAATGGTCACCCATCCAAGTCTTAACCACGCTGGATGTCGCTTAACTTCGGTGTTCTGAAGGGAACCGGTGTATTCAACATGCCATCGACGCTGGCTAGTGCGAGTTTTATCTGGATAATTTCGACAAACAGTTGGATAAACAGTCAGTCAGTGAACTTAGTGGTTTGAGTTGGTGAGGAATCCAACCCAAAATGTTTAGTTCAATATCAGTATTGTCAGCCGCAATATAGGTATCGTATGATGTCAACCAACATGGTCAATTTGAAATAATTTTGTGTGTACGCCGTGTATTTGAATGATTATGTAATGTGTCAGTTGTAAATAAAATTGAAGAAATTTAGGCGAAATTTACTGTGTCAGTTAAACATAAATATTTTAATTAAATTGACCAATTTTTTTAAATTGAATTGTCATATTTTTTTTCAACTGCGCATGGTGGAAAATTACAAACTATCTACACAAATTAATCTCACCCAGCCTGAGTGGGGTCGGGAATAGCCAGCATCATGAGAGTTCGAATTTGACACTTATCTGAGTCCTAGTCTCGGTGGACGTTGCCTAACATTAGTGACAGAACGAGAACTGGTGTATCAACGCTGGTTGTAGTCACCGTGGCCGAGTGAGTTAGCGCACTAGGCATTGCACGCACGGTGACTTGGGTTCGATCCCCAGCGGGGCAGGATTTTTTCTGCTCTGTACTTGGGTGTTCGGTCTGCTCTGTACTTGGGTGTTCGGGTCCACTCATACCTAGTGAGGAAAAATGAGTAGCTGCTTTAATGTTAGCAGCGATCAGTGGCGGAATTATAGGCAAAAATAAAATATCGGGATATTAAAGATATGGAAAAGTCCTATAATTCTGCGCTACCCACTAAAATTGTGATATAATAACACAAAGAAACGCATTTAATTTTATCAACGCTGGTTAGTTTAATACTTCAATTGAATTAATCAAAGATTTTTGATTGGATTATTCATTAAAATATAAACCTACCCATATATACTCGTATATCAAAGATATTTTAATTTAACTAATCAATTGTAATGTGATAAAAACAAACACAGATGGTATAATATGGTCTTGTATCACGGAATGATATAGACAGAAAGTCTTGATGTATTTTATTTCAGATACAGGTCTATGTTATGAGTAAATTCGTGTATACATACATATTATTTGAAATTGATAAAACTTAGAAAGGTTTAAGTTGCGGATAAATTCATGTAGATATACATATTTGATAAATCTTACACATACAAAACAAATATTAAAAATATGTAAACAAAAATATCTCAACAAAAATAAATCAAAGTACAACGGAAAAAATATTACATCAAATAAAAATATGAGGTACGTTGTAAAATATAGACTTATATTTTCGATGTTTCTTCATAGAAATAATTATGCAAAATATTTATTTTTTTTAAATATTGGTTTCATAAAATTATTAGCAGACTCAAAAATAAGTTTAAAAAGTTCATTTTATGACACAGTTTTTTTTTTTCAATACAATAAATTGTATTTTTGAGAGACAATTATCAACGGTTAAGTAGTCCAGAGCATAATTTTCAAGGAATTAACTGTGTTCTAGATTTATTGTTTTACTACCTCTTCGCAGTGTATAATTTTTGAGCCTCAAGATAGATAGGTACTTTATTTAGAAAAATGTTATTTGGTCGTTGAAGTGATAGTACTATTTCTAAGATACTAATATCTGTGCCAAATAATAAACGGTAGAGTGAGCTGTCTAAATTATAAAGAAAATTATTGTCCTGCATTTAAACGTTTCAAACGCATGTAAAGTAATGTACAAATCATCCTCAAAATAATCAACACCACTCACTAAATTGTACTTTCTCTTCTCAAAATGATGACATAAAATGTGTAAACTTAAAAAAAATGATGCACTGTAAATTAACCCCAGTTGGTTAGTCACCAATGAAAAAAGAAAGAAAAAATACGTTTGCATTTATTTTAGCAATATTGTACTGTGTGTGATGTTATCCACTTCATTTTCTAAATGATAACAGTTCAACTGAGGGTTAAGAATCAATTTTAGATTACCAATCAATTGAAAATGATAATTTCATTAACAGGAAATATAAAATAGTATAACAAGGGGTGTTTTATAAATTGATATTTTTATTTATGAATAAATAAAATAAATATTTATTCATTTATAAATTGATTTATTTATTTATTTATGAATAAATAAAATAAATATTTATTGTATATTGGAAGATCGCAATAATCTCAAGTCGAAATACTTGGTAGCTTGGTACAAAAAAAGTGAAAGAAGAAAACATTTTTTATTTTCTTTTAGTGAAACACGTAAAATAAAACATTTTTTCTCAAGTTTGTTCAATCGTTTTGCACAAATTAACGATTTTTTCTATATAAAAATAAGTGATTTTGTAAGAATAATGGATCTATTGAAAAAAAATTATTTCATTAAATGAAACTTTTTTTTTAAAAAAAACAGCAGTATTGTAAGAAATTTTCTCTTACAAACAAAATATAATCCGATCAATGCTCTTTCTCTTTTTATAATAAAATACAGTTTTTGATTTCCTTTAAAAATAAAATGAACACTAAATATTTTTTACTTTTATTTAAAAATATAAGCACACACAATAAAAATATATATAGATAAAATATATACATACCATATTTTAATGCTGCTTAAAATTAATAATATACAGGGTGTCCCACCAAACTTGGACACCTCAAATTACTCGGCCCCTGAAAGAGTTTTTGAAAAATAAAAAAAATCTAGGGTACATGTGCTAATTATGCGGTTTCAGTTATTTTTTTTAAATGGATCGACTTGAATTTTATTTGATAATTTTACTTTTAAATGATTCCTGAGTACTTTTTTAAACAAAAATATTACATACAGGGTGGTTTTTTTTCGACCAATTTTTTTTCTAAATCTTGAATAATTCAAGTTCGGTTAATTTTTTCGATAACAAGAAGAGAATGTGTTTGTGTAATTAATACACGCACTTTCAATTGGCATCAAAAATTTTTATACAGGGTGGTTCACAAGTGAAATAATGACTTGATTTTTTTTAAAACCGAGTTTTTTTAATTTTTACTTTCCTTATCTTATAATAAGGAAAGTATTGTATTCGTCGAAAATTTGACCTACCCAGTTTTTCACATTTCTGGACGAATCATGGCCTCAGGATACCAAAAAAGTTGTTTTCAGCCATTGGTCCGTGCGTCTGTCTGTCTGTCTGTCTGTCTGTAAACAGGATATCTCAAGAACGGTAAAAGCTAGAAACTTGAAATTTGGTACACAAATTAATTTTATACACCAGACGAACCACGAAACTTTTGGTTGAAATCGGCCGCATTCTGCGGCCACAGGGCCGCAAATGCTAGCCGCAAGCGCCGCTTCTTTAAATTGGTTAAAGATACAAAATTTTTTAGAGAACAACATTTTCTTAGATTAAAAAAATAATAGGGGTCTATTCTGATCATTTTTTTGATATCTTGAACTTTTTGGAACTCGGCCCCAATTTACCGGTATTTGGGGGGACCCGCTTTGACTAACTTTTTTATTATTCATCCTACATAGGGGTTGTGACATATCAAATTCAATGATTTTGAAGTGCTGATTACGAATTTGGCATTGGTTTTTTAGTTATCTGTTACCGTTGAGTCACCAGTGGCGGAATTCGACTCTTTTTTGGGGATAAGGAAAGTCGTGTGATGTTTACACCAGATTTTTTATTTAGGATTAATAATTCTCGTCTAATTTTACACATTTTTCGTTAGTCATATCGAAAAACAAAACTAAAGTGTTGTACAGGGTGAGACATAATTTTTTTATAACACCCTGTATATGGCAGTCAAAGAGACGCAAAATTAAATATAAAAACTAAATATGCAAGAAAAACTTTGATTTTTAATTAAACTAAAAAGTTATGGTGTTTTAACTAATATTGTCGCATGGACCACCCTGTAGATATTTTCTTAACCCATCATATGGGTAGTCGAAACTGTCTAAAATTCAACGAGGAGTCCAAATCTGAAAGAAAAAAAATGAATTCAAAAAGCCATGCTCTATTTTGTGTCTACACCTACCTACTTTTTATTTCAAGTTTTAAAATCTTTCAGTGTGGACACCAAACTGAAAATGGCTTCAAATTCGTGTTTTTTACTTGTTTTTCCCACATGATTCGAAGTGTTCGTTGAATTTTATACAACTTAGAGTACCTACATGATAGTTTAAGAAAATATCTACAGGGTGGTCCATGCGACAATATTAGTTAAAACACCATAACTTTTTAGTTTAATTAAAAATCAAAGTTTTTCTTGCATATTTAGTATTTATATTTAATTTTGCGTCTCTTTGACTGCCCATATACAGGGTGTTACAAAAAAATTATGTCTCACCCTGTACAACACTTTAGTTTTGTTTTTCGATATGACTAACGAAAAATGTGTAAAATTAGACGAGAATTATTAATCCTAAATAAAAAATTAAAAAAACTCGGTTTTAAAAAAAATCAAGTCATTATTTCACTTGTGAACCACCCTGTATAAAAAATTTTGATGCCAATTGAAAGTGCGTGTATTAATTACACAAACACATTCTCTTCTTGTTATCGAAAAAATTAACCGAACTTGAATTATTCAAGATTTAGAAAAAAAATTGGTCGAAAAAAAACCACCCTGTATGTAATATTTTTGTTTAAAAAAGTACTCAGGAATCATTTAAAAGTAAAATTATTAAATAAAATTCAAGTCGATCTATTTAAAAATCGAAAGTTGACACCTCAATTTCTAACTTTTGAACCACCCTGTATAAAAAAAATTTCATAACTGAAACCGCATAATTAACACATGTACCTACCCTAGATTTTTTTTATTTTTCAAAAACTCTTTCAGGGGCCGAGTAATTTGAGGTGTCCAAGTTTGGTGGGACACCCTGTATAAATTATCAAATATTAGTATGATTTTTCGACTTAAAAAATGTTAGTTATAAATATATTTATCAGAACAACAATACTAGAAGTTCAAACGAACAAAAAACTTCAAAATAAAAATATGAAGATTTTGTTAATCCCTATATCATAGGGTAATATTTCATCTTGTAGTTAAAACCAAATCAATTCACTAGATTAATTTTCGTTAGAAATAAATTTTAATTAAAATAACATCAAAATAAGATGAGCCAATTTAATTGGAGAATATTTATTCAAATTATGATAATTTGTAAGAATAGTAGGTAGCTAAATTTTCAGCAGTTTCCATCATGATATAAATTAAAATTTTAGGTATGTATAATATACTTTAATAAATTGGATATCGCAGTAAATAATGTGTATGAATAATATTATTGTAATGGAGATAAAAAGCATTTTTGCAATATAAGTCTGTTATTTTGTTAAAAATCACAATCATTAAATTAAGATCGACACCGACGCCGGCTGGGGTACTGTAAAACCAAACCTAACTAAATAAGAGGTAATAAGATTCACGTAATACTGTTTTATTTTGATTGCACTCAAAAGATTTTCAAAATGGCGACCGACAAAAAAGGGGCACCACTTTATAGAGTGTCCTTTTACAATTTGTCTGGTGCCTTGGTTTTTCCGACCACCATGAGGATTTTCTGTAGGAATCGTGTTGTAGCGTCTGAAATCATAAAAGACAGAATATAATATGTTAACTATGAAAGTTGAAAAAAAAATTGTTGAAAATATTCGATTATTTTAAATTGACCAAAAACGTGTGAAGAGAAAGGATTCAGAAGAGCTGCTTACAATGCTGTTTCGTTTTGCCTAAAAATATATTAATTGGAAATTAAAAACATTCCAAAAGTCGTGATCGAATTTCCATCTGCTGAATGGAAATATTGATAATGATTGTTTTTAATGTTTCAAAATTAAGAAACATTTTTGATGTAAATTACTTACTCATACTTATTTTCTTCATACCAAATTATTAAACTTACAGCTAACACCATTTTTTATTCTTATTTTAAGTGAAATTCTTTATACTTACCATCATACAAACATTTTATTAAGTTATTTACATATTTTACATGCACATATTTATAATACCCAATAGACCATTCAGCCCACTTGAGAAAACAAAGACACCACATAGTTTTTAAACTTGATAGCAATTTTAGCTTGAAACTTACATTTTACAAATCATGAAGTTTGTAAAAAATCTATTTGCGAGGACTTTTTGATACAATTAAATTTGCGAGGAACTTTTTGTACAATTAAAAGTGACAATTAAAGCTTTTCTCAAATTATATACAAAGGCGACTCTAAACTTATTTCAAGGACAGTTCACAACTTTCGAATACCTTCTATCAATAAAACGGACAACCACATTTATATGGAATGACATTTATACAAGTTCCACAGTTTATAGAATATACATATTATTCAAATGCAGAAGACAATCACAGTTTACATAGATGAATAAAATGTCATCTATGTAAGATATTTCCAAATAAGTTCAAAGTTTCTGGATCCCATTCTTCAAATCCAGAGGACAGTCATAATTTACATAATTGACTTTTTTTTCCTTATCAAAAAGCAACATTAATAACAGATTTAAACCAGGCTACGCATCGGAGACTGCAGCTAAGAAAAAACACGATAAATATCGTGACACATCGAAACAATAAACACATCGAAACTGCACATCATTTCTTAGACTTTGCTGTCGAAACCGTTGGTCCATGGGCAGACGAGACTGTAAACTTCATTGATAAAATTGGAACTTTGTTAATAAAAAAAAAGGAGACAGTCGAGTGAAGAATTTCATGATACAAAAAATTTCTCTCGCCATACAGAGTGAAGTCTTGGGTACCATTCCAAGTGGTGTGAAGAAATATTTTATTTGTAAAAAATATAGAAATGTATGTATATCACTGATCTAAAAAAATCACAGTTTACATAGATGATATTTTAATAAGACAGTTTCCCAAATAAGTTTAACGTTTCTGAATACATTATTCAAATGCAGCGGACATTCACAGTTTTAGTTATATTAGAATGACATTTATTGCTTGGATACATTCTTCTAATCCAGAGGAGAATCGTAGATTCTGAATAAATTATTCAAATCAAAAAGGACAATCACAGTTTCTTTTAATGACATTCAAACATGATCTGAAATCAGTTCACAGTTTCTGAATACGTCATAATTCAAATCCAGAAGACAATCACAGTTTATATGACCACATTAACCGACTCCGAAATTATACCACGTAGAACTTACCAGAGTTTGATTTTAAAGAAGATTTTGTAAACAATGAATTATATTGTTTTTTTTTTTGTAATCACAGTTTTGTTTTTAACTCCTTCGCTTCAAATCTCCGGGGAAACAACCATTAGTAAGTATTGCAGCAGACGGGTTATTCGGACTAGAAAAGAAAATGGCGGCGTCAGTGTGTTTACCTGTCCTTCTCACTTTCTCATAGAGGTGTACATGGTTCAACATCAACTTCTTATTCACAAAAAGGTGGATTCTTAGTTAAACAAAAATATGGGTTTAAGTTTTTTCTTCTTCTGGGAGAGATAGTCTTTTTTTTTTTTTTTTTTTTTTTTTAAGTGGGGTTTAACGTCGCTTTCAACTGTGAGATAGTCTTTAGCCAAATTATGTGGAAAAGCTGGATCGTTCTGAACCACATATCTCCATGTGGTATCAACAATCGTGAGAGCTTGGACTTTTCTTTATAAGCCATTAGACCTTTGGGAATCTGCAAGCCAGTCTGGATTGTAAGAGTTGGCTAGTGCGTTCTCTGTTTATAGTCCTCCAGCAAAACGCTGGTCTTTTTTTGTTTGTTATTTTTTTTTTTCCTATTGTTTCCCGGAACCGCTTTTGCATTACTTCAGGGCACTTTACCTTTACATCATTCCCATTCCGGAAACGGAAAAAAGTCAGAGATAGTCCTTTCATTTTTTTTTTTGTTCTTTCTTTTAAAGTGGGTTTAAACGTACGTTTTTCATCTGAGAGATAGTCTTTCCAATTATGTGGAAAAGCTGGATCGTTACTGAACCACATATCTCCATATTGGTATCAACAATCGTGAGAGCTTGGACTTTTCTTATAAGCCATTAACCTTTGGGAATCTGCAAGCCAGTCTGGATTGTAAGAGTTGGCTAGTGCGTTCTCTGTTTATAGTCCTCCAGCAAAACGCTGGTCTTTTTTTGTTTTTTTTTTTTTTTCCTATTGTTTCCCGGAACGCTTTTGCATTACTTCAGGCACTTTTACCTTTACATCCATCCCATTCCGAAAACGGAAAAAGTCAGTCAGAATTTTCCGCTCTACGGGGATTCGAACCCGCAACCTCCGAGTCAGTCAGCATTGCTTCTTCTGACCATTGAGCTACGAAGGTCAGC
Organism: Bactericera cockerelli; assembly: GCA_024516035.1. Lineage (NCBI taxonomy): Eukaryota > Metazoa > Arthropoda > Insecta > Hemiptera > Triozidae > Bactericera > Bactericera cockerelli. The sequence continues at coordinate 28,163,873 of CM044964.1, read as the reverse complement.
TTTATAGTGAGTTGGTCACAAAAAAGCAAAAAAAATTCCCAACACAGGGATCGAACCCACGACCTCTGGACCACTCACCCAGTGAGTTGGTCACGG
>CM044964.1:27948777-28158777 GCA_024516035.1 Bactericera cockerelli | reverse complement strand
CACAAACCACACACTTACCACAGCCACCGCCTCAGAGTTGAGCACCTCTGCAGGAGACAGGGTGGTATAGAAAGCCACGTTTGTCAGCACGTAGACCACAGTGACCAGGTGCAGGAGATGTAGATGGCGCGGGGCAGATTCACGATGGGGTCCTTCAGCTCCTCGATGATGAAGTTAGTAGTTCCTGATGGGGAAATAATTTATTTTATACAGGGTGTCCGACCTCAGTAGCTTGATCGATAAGGCGGCGGACTTGTAACCTGGAGGTCGGTGGTTCAAGTCCCGGTTTCAGCGTAGATTTAGTAAAGCGAACTTGAGTAGTTGTGATATCACGAAAGTGATTAACACAAATATGATGATCTTTTTTTACATGGTGTCCAAGGTTTTTTTTATCGAACATTTCAGAATTAACTCTCTAGGAGACATTCTAAGATAATCTTAGGTAATTTTTCAGAAAACGAAAAAAAAATTAACATTGAAAAAAAAAAATGTTTTCAACTGAAAAATAAACTTAAATTTGTTGAAAATAAGTGACAATGGTCCTCTTGTCTTTGTGTTTAATGCTTATTCAGTAAATTTTCCAAGTAAATATCAAAACCCTAACATTTTTACCTTTTTCATTCAAAACTGAGTTCTTATTTTGTTTGTATCTCCGTTCGACGGCATTTTTCGAAAAATGATCTGAGATTATTTTAGTCTTAGAATGTATTATCCATAAAAAATATTGGACACCTTGTATTTTCTATAGGGGGGGGGGGTATATACGCATGAGAAAAAGTATAAAATTTTCGCTTAGTTTATTATATTTCAAGTGTTGGAAAGTTTCAATTTATGTTTGGATATTGTCGATTTCAACTAGTATTCCAGTTTTGAGTATCTAAATACACCGACTAACTAGTCGGGTTTTTTTAAAAACTCTATTGCGAAATGCTAATTAATACAGAAAAAAGTATTAGATAGAGTAGATAAAGAAAGTAGAAAACAAAATCTCACATAAAAAATAATAAATAATAAAAAGAGGAAAAATTGCAGGCCCAGAATAGTAGCCCCCAGGGTTCCGCCAATGATGATCCTAGCCTTGACAGGGCGGGAAGGACCACTCGTAGTCCAATTATTCCTGGCCCAAGTGAGGCTGGAAGAGGTTAAAGTGAGTATCTTGTGTTTGAGTTGTTTCCTGCCGTTAAAGTCAATAGAAAATTGAGGGTGAAAGTTTGATTTCGGATGATCTTTGCTGTATATTAAAGAGACGAAAAAGAAAACCTCACCAGCCGTTGTAGGCAAAGAGCCCCGAATAGAAGGAGAGCGCTATGGATGTGACGTCTGTAGTACTGTTCTTGAATGTGAAGTGTTCGGTGTGTCCTGGAACAGAGGAAGCGAAAGGGTCAATGTCATTTGAAGTTATGAACGAAAGAAAAATGCCTTTAGGAAAGCATAAATTTGATTTCTTCGAAGTGAACGCAGCATTACTGAGGCCCACATTAGGAAACAGGTTAATCTAAGCCTGAGACACCCTCAAGTTGCAGTTTTCAACCAATCACAGCGCAGTATAGCCCGAGATGTTAGATTAAATCTAATCCTGTTTCATGATTCTGGTATAGCCTACTCATACAAGTAAGTAACTATTCATTTTTCCTAACAAGTTTTGAATAGAAATCGGAAATCTTTGTATAGAGCAAAAAACTTCCTGCTCTGCTGGTAATCAAACCCAAGACACCGCATGCGTACAAGCTCAGTGCGCTACAGCCGCTACTCTCTCGGCCACTGTGACAAAGATCTTAGATCTCGAAAAAATCATCTCGCCTTCAAATAATGCCTTATGTATCAATCCTATCAATTTTGAACTTAAAATTCAAATCTCAAGTTTCATCTCAACTCAACTTTCCGAAGTTTTGGAACATCCTGTATCTGAAATCATACCCAAACTTTTCAACAAGGGGTGAAGAAGTGAGTTTTTCAGCTTGATTGGTCTGTCTGGTCTCATTTATGTCATAGGTTATTTGTTCACGTATATGTAATTATATATAGGTTATTTATATTGGTTATATTTTGTTCACGTATGAGCATTACATACTCTGGATTGGCCACACACTAATCCCAGACGGTCTAATATAATCCATCAACATATTAAGCTATTGCTTCCTTCAAAAATATTTATCATTAATCCATCAAAATATTAAGGTAAATATAATATTGCTTCCATCATAAATGTACCATTAAAATATTAGGGTAGTATTAGTTGTGCTTTATTTGGACTGTCAGCGCAAGACAGGTAGTCCCACTTATCATAATTCCATTATCATAATCCATCAGAATATACTGCACATATCAATTTTACTCTTTTCAGTGGTTCTATCATGTTACAATTGTTACATAGATAGACATTAATAATAGTAAGTAGTTAGGCCCATACCGCCAATACGTTAATACGTGTCAAAAGCCTACTTGGGAGGTTAATCTAACCTAACTCCAGTATCTTGATCCACGTAACTTAGGGATCCATGGTGATCCACATAACTTAGGGATCCATAGTGATCCACGTAACTTAGGGATCCATGGTGATCCACGTAACTTAGGGATCCATGGTGATCCACGTAACTTAGGGATCCATGGTGATCCACGTAACTTAGGGATCCATGGTGATCCACGTAACTTAGGGATCCATGGTGATCCACATAACTTAGGGATCCATGGTGATCCACATAACTTAGGGATCCATGGTGATCCACGTAACTTAGGGATCCATGGTGATCCACATAACTTAGGGATCCATGGTGATCCACGTAACTTAGGGATCCATGGTGATCCACATAACTTAGGGATCCATGGTGATCCACATAACTTAGGGATCCATAGTGATCCACATAACTTAGGGATCCATGGTGATCCACGTAACTTAGGGATCCATGGTGATCCACATAACTTAGGGATCCATAGTGATCCACATAACTTAGGGATCCATGGTGATCCACGTAACTTAGGGATCCATAGTGATCCACGTAACTTAGGGATCCATGGTGATCCACGTAACTTAGGGATCCATGGTGATCCACGAAACTTAGGTTCTGATCCCACCTAATGCATGAATTTTTCCCATGACCACATAATAATGGTACCAACCGCGGCGCTGGAACTAGTCCTTTAGTCCTAATTGGGCCGCATGAATATTATACCTATTTTTCCAAGCCTACTTGGGGTCGGCAATGTTCAACCTCTTCCGTTGAGGCTGGTTGGTTCTGGATGCACTTCCTATAAGACAAACCCTGTTAAGAGCACTAAAGATTTGTGTTATTGTCTTTTGGCCTGACAAGGCTGGTACCGTTTCTTTTTAACATCTCCCTGGTACAGCGAGACAAAGATAGGTAAACATGATAAAAATTGTTTTCTGTCAAAAATACTTCAAAGGAGTTAAAACGTTTTGTATGTTTTGCTTCGTAGGTATACTCGTATGTATGTACAGATTGTACAGCGCATGGACCTCTGTGGCTTTGGGTTGGATCTCACCCAATGCTTTAGAAAAAAAAGAAAGAAGGTAAGTGTGCTGGGAACCGCTTTCGCGTTACTTCAGGGTACTTTACCTTTACACCCAATACCATTCCGGAAACGGAAAAACTTAGTAAGACATTTTTCGCTTCAGCAGGGATTCGAACCCGCAACCTCCGGATAATTGGATTTTGGGTTACCTTCCGTTAAAGAGTATTATTTATTATTATGATGATGATAAATAAAACCTGCCATAGTTGACCAATTTAACCACGCAGTAAAAAAATCATTATCGTTTGCCATATTATAATTGTTAAGTACTGATATTAATTATTATGATAATAAGTAGATGTTTTTTTCTTTAGTGCCGATTACTCCTGATACATGCTAATATTCTATAATGGCCTGTTTAATGTTTATATGCTTTAATGTGCACATAATTGTTCTACATCATAGCTGTGCTTGAGTGTACCAATAATTATTGTAATGAGATAAACTGTATCATGTTGCATAAAATCTATTAAATTTTGATAGGTTTACGGCGGGCGCTACTACATGTTTTGTGAAATGTAGGTAGTCATTTTTTTTAACCTCAGATTAATTTTTTCGTGTCCTTGTTTTAATTAAATCCCTATTCCTTGAAAAAAATATTCTGTAATACTTAATTTATACTTATTTATACTGCCCGATTAGGACTACTAAAGTCCCATTATTCCAGCAGTAAACCCAAGACATATTATTATGTAGTAAAAATCCCAAATGGGAGGAAAACTTGTCACGTCCCGGCTGGGTTTCAAACGCGCGACCTCTGGATTCACAGAGTGCCGCCTTCACCACTGAGCTATTACCAGGACAGACAGTAATAATGTCCATGAAGGTACATGGGTACACGAATCGTAGGTATTACTTTGGTGATAAATTGAATATCTATGTGTGTGATTTTTAGCAAAAGAAATGATAACGTGACATGACATACCTAAGGTTAATTAATATTATTTATCTAGAACTTAGTACAAGATATTCTAAAAATCAAAGCAGAAAAATGTTTTTTTGTAGTGTGAGCCTCAAAAGTAAACGGGTTATTTTACGGAATAAACTTTGAGTATTTTTTTTTCATTCAACACAAAGTCAACATAATCCATTTTATAACAAATGAACTTTGCCTAAACCTAGAAATTTCTATTTTGGTAAAAGCTAAGTGAAAATAAGTACATTGCAACTTTTCTGTTATTTTTCTTAAAGCCGTTTTCAACGGCATGATCATAATATCATTGCAACAGTATTGCAACTTTACTTTGGGGTGTGAAAAGTTACAAAAAGAGTTTCCTCTTTCCCGGGTTTCTATTATACGAATAAATGCATGGTTTAGCGTTAACTAGACGGTTATCTACTTAAACTCTTCAGTCCAAAACTAACAAGTACAAAAAATAAAAATAAACTGATGTTAACCCTACAGTGCATAATGTTACACGTACGTAACAAGTTACTTTTACAACACTAGCATGAACTGCGATTTTTTTTTAGTGTTGGCTGTGTTCACACACATTGTTGATATGTTTGAGAAGTGAGCTCTGAAGATTTCTTTTTGAAAATATTGTTTACAAATTGTTATCACTCATTCTAGTCGAGATTTCTGTGTGTACTGCATTACTACTGCATTCTAATGAAAGTGGAGTTTTCAAATGCCTGTTTTTTTGCCTGTTTAAAATGAATAAGAAAAAACTATTTATTGCGTATTTATTGCTCAAAAAGGTACATTTTCAACAAAAAAAATTCAAGTAGGTGGGTCATTTTCATTTATCTTGGGCATATCAAGTCCGCAACCTTTCTCCTTTAATAAATGTGAAAATAATAGGGATATATGACTAAAATCTATTTGATCACATAGGAAACAATTTTTTTTATAAGTTACAATAATAAACTGTCTTTTAAACTAATGTGGAGACTCAAAATTGCCAGTTATGTAAGTAACGTTCATGATATTTTAGGTGTCCCTTAGTCTAAGATTTTACTGTGTCTGATAGAAAAAAATGCATTTCTCCCCATTATTTTCACCAAAATCCAATATAAATGAGAAAAATACAGTTTATTTAGGATGTGACCATTAGTTTTCATAAAAATAATAATGTTCACCTCATTCTACAGACGTGTAAAGTTGTGTCCCTACGAAGAAAAAAAAATCTCCGTCATGAATGTTACCCCCAAAAAAATGTAAACCATTTTGAAAAACCCTTAGAATGAGAAGCTAGCAGCTGCCGCCATTTTGCTTCTTACACATGACATTGTTTTTGTTTTGAAATTTCTTGTCAGTTGGATGTTGGATGCAGTACAGTGAGGGACAATGGTGGGTCTAATTTTTTTTGTCAAGAACGTTACGCGGTTTTTTAAATAAATTGTAATGATTCTTTAATATATAATGTATTTCTTTAATTCTTCTGCATGTCCTCTTTCCAATCAAATATTTTTTTTTGTAAAGTGAATATTCTTTTATTGAGAAAAGATTGTTTTAGTGGCGTGTTACTCATGAACGTTACCGTCATGAACGTTACCCGTGGTCATGAACGTTACCTGGTACGTTAAGTTTTTGTAATTTTGTGTGAAGAGGTAGCTGCTAGAAATATTCTAAATGAAAGCTTTTGCTCAAAGGTATTTGTCTTAGTCTTCTGAGCCTAAAAATGGTTTAGGAAAAAGGTAACGTTCATGACTTGAAAAAATCCAATTGCCCAAGATAAATGAAAATGACCCAGGTACATGATTAAAATTACCTCACAATACATAGTGGTACACCAGTGTAACAAGATTTTTTTTGGCGAAGAACGGTCGAAAACAGTCGAATTGATTTTTTTCGCTATTTTTCCCGTTATGTACAACCTAAAAGCTAACAAATCTCAAAATTTCATCGAAATCAAAAAATTCATGCATTGTAGGGTTAAGCAAAATTTTAGCAAAGCGAATTTGAGTAATTTTAGTTTGATATCACAATAATTGTGTTTGACACAAAAAATATTTACTAGCGAGATTTCTTTACTTTACTTTTAATTTACTTTAAAATATAAATTCATAAACTTCGAACCAGCGGATCTTGAAGATAAAAACCTTGCACCTGATCTCTAACTGATTTGTGAATTTCCAGCAAAACCAGGGTAGATTTCCCTGTCTTGAATGATATAGATGTTAAAAAGCGTTAGCTCAGAAAAAATTGTACTGGGGATCGCACCTCGGTCCACTAACACCTAAGATGTTTGTGTCCGTATTCTAGTTTTTCGCCGTGTAATGTAGAAAACTAGTCCCGTCTCTTTTTTTATTTATTTACATATTCTCATTCTAATGTGTCGTATTAGTGTGGTAAAAAAGAAAATATAATTAGCTCTGCACGAGTGTTGATTTTCTGTGCTATGCGGTAGCTTGCGCCCGCGCGGTAGATCGATCTAGATGAGGAGGGTCTGTTGAAAAAATAATAGAAAGAATTGTTTCAACAACACAATTTAAGTAGGATATAAACAGCATTACTCTAGATGCACTCCATGTGCGCCTATAGTTAAGATCTTACGACTCTCATAACCTCCAAATCTCCTGAATAAATTCTAGCTGATGAGTACAAAAAAAGACGAAACTAGTCTTAGACTCCTCTCTAAATCTTTTAAAGTGTATGATATAGACGATAAACCAAGCTTTTAATCTTGTGACAATGAATAAGTCCAGATGACAATGAATCCTAGTGTCATAATATTATGAATAGATAATTGTTACATATTGCATGTCACTTACTTACTTATCCGTGGCTAGGGCCTAGACGACCAAATGCCTGCTCAACAGCTTGCCTCCATTGAATTCGATTCTGAGCTAAAACCATCCATGTTTCTGGATTGATTCCAGCTTCTTCCGCATCTTTTTGAACATTGTCAATCCATCTGGTTTTTGGTCTTCCTCTTGTTCTGTGTCCATCCACTTTGTTGTTGAAAACTATCTGCGGTATATCTGTGATGTTCATTCTGGCCAAATGTCCTGCCCAATTCATTCTTCTATTTTTCATTAGTTGTATGATGTTTGGATGTGTGTAACGTTCATTTAATTCTCTATTTTTAAGTATCCTCCATTGCTGATAGACAGGATCTTTAATGGGGCCGTAAATTCTTCTTAATATTTTCCTTTCGAAAACAAGGAGCTTCTGTTCATCAATACTACGGAAGGTAAGAGCCTCACATCCGTAAAGTACGACAGGTAGGACTGAGGAATGGTAGAGTCTTATTTTGAATGATTTGGAGAGTGAACGTTTTTTGAATACTTGATGTAGGCTGAAGTATGCCTTATTTGCATTTGCTAATCTTGCTTGAATTTCAACATCTTTTTCATTTTTACTATTGATTAATGTACCTAAGTACTTGAAATTTTCAACTTGTTTGAAAGTTTTGTTGTTAACTTGTAAAGTGTAGAGGGTAGTGAGTTGGAATGAGAAGGCACTGTTTAGATTGATTTAAAAATATATTTGTATACAAATTTTAGTTTCAGATTAAGATTAAATGATAACAATTTGGTTTGGGTACTCATTACAATGTAAATAAATGTGAAAGTGAGAAGTTCATTTAACAAACATGCAAAGATAATAGTACTGCACTTAGTATGACACGGCGATCACGGCGCACGCTACACACTCCCCTGCCAGTGATGTAATCACGATTCATCGGTGTGGGGATTAGTTCTGGAATCTCTTGGGGAAGTGGACTCTGCGGCCGGATCGTGTCGTTATACTGGTTGGTTGAAGCGGGGGGCTGCGGCTGGTGCAATCTGCCTGGTGCTGTGGTGGGTCGGCAGTGTCGGTCATGGTGTAGGCTGGCTTCAGTCGATCAATGGTGACTGTGGTGTATTTTCCATTGATGTCAATCACGAACGTTCGGGAACTTCTCCTGACGACTGGGTAAGGTCCGTCGTATGGCATCTGGAGGCAGCGTTTGGAAAACTCTCGGCGGATGAAAACTTGGTCTGCGGTGTAGAGGTCCTTGAATATGAAGTGGGACTTGTCACCGTGCTGTGTTCCGCTGACTGGTTGGAGCTGGCGCATGTGGCTGCGAAGATCTTTGACGAACTCTGTTGTGGGGTCTGGATCATCTGTCTTGGATGTGAGGAACTCGCCGGGAAGTCTGAGTGGTTCACCGTAGACGAGTTCTGCGCTGGATGCCTTGAGATCGTCTCGCCATGCTGCTCGGATTCCAAGTAGGACAGTAGGGAGGATGTCTGTCCAGCGGTCGTTGTGGTGGCATTTGATTGCGGCCTTAAGCTGTCTGTGGAGTCGCTCGACCATTCCATTGGCTGCAGGATGATATGCCGTGGTGCGGAGGTGCTGTGAGCCGGTGAGTGTGCTGAGCTCTTTGAACAGGTTGGACTCGAACTGTCTGCCTTGGTCGGTGGTGATGCGGAGTGGAGTGCCGAACCGTGCGATCCAGTGAGTGTAGAATGCCTTGGCGACGGTGGAGGCTTCTTGGTCTGGGAGCGGGATCACTTCTGGCCATCGTGTGAAGCGATCAACCATAGTGAGACAGTACCGGAATCCGTCTGAGTGTGGCATGATGATGAGGTCCATGTGCACATGTTCGAATCTTTGCGTTGGTGGAGAGAAGGAACCGAGTGGGGCCTTGACGTGGCGAGTGACCTTGGATCGTTGGCAATCAGTGCAGGCTTGGGTCCAGCTGCGGCAGTCCTTGGAAATGAAGGGCCAAACGAATCTCTGCTGTGCGAGTTTGACTGTAGTGTTAGTGCCGGGGTGCGATAGCTGGTGTACCATGTTGAACACAGTGCGTCGGAAAGGTCGGGTGATGTAGGGCCTTGCAGTTGGTGTGGACACATCACAGTAGAGCTTGACACCGGAACCGGGGATCTCTAGTAGTTTGAGTTGAAGTGTGGAGTCGGTTCTTTTGAGTGCTGCTTGTAGTTCGACATCAGTTTTCTGTGAGGCTGCTAGGGACTTGTAGTCGAGAGTCGCATGGATGAGCTCTATCCTTGACAGGGCATCAGCTACGACGTTTTGATCGCCTGGGACGTACTGGATGTCGGTGGTGTACTGTGAGATAAGGTCTAGGTGGCGGAACTGGCGAGGCGAGCATTTGTCTGGCTTTTGGCAGAAAGCGAAGGTGAGCGGCTTGTGGTCCGTGAAGATGGTGAATTGGCGTCCTTCTACCATGTGTCGGAAGTTTTTGACAGCAAGATAGATGGCGAGGAGCTCACGGTCATAGGCACCGTACTTCTGCTCGGCACTGGAAAGTTTCTTGGAGAAGAAACCGAGTGGCTGCCATTCACTGTTGACCAGTTGTTGAAGTGTTGCGCCTACTGCGGTGTCAGAGGCGTCCGTGACAAGCGAGAGTGGGGCATTATCGAGAGGGTGAGCGAGGAGGGTGGCTGCTGCGAGTCGCTCTTTGCACTGATCGAATGATTTGATTGCTTCGGGCGTCCATTGAATCTCTGCCTTGCCTTTGATGTTGTCAGTCAGGAGATCGTTGACTGGTGCGAAGGTGTGGGATGCTCTGGGTATGAAGCGGCGGTAGAAGTTGAGCATCCCCATGAATTGTCGTACACCTTTGGCTGTAGTTGGTCGCGGGAACTGCAGGATATCCTTGACTCTGTCGGGAAGCGGGCTTGTCCCATCCTTGGAAATGAAGTATCCTAGGAATCGGACTTGTTCCTGGCCAAACACACATTTGCTGGGATTCAGGACAAGAGAGTGGTCTTGGAATCGCTTGAAGATGATTGAGAGGTGTGCCAGGTGTTCTTCCTCTGAGTTGGAAGCTACGAGGACATCGTCGATGTAGGGGAAACAGAAGTCTAAGCCTCGAAGAACTTCATCCATGAAGCGTTGGAATGTCTGGGCTGCGTTGCATAGGCCAAATGACATGTAGGGGAACTCAAACAGGCCAAATGGGGTGGTGATTGCAGTCTTGCAGATGTCTTCCTCGGCTACTGGGATCTGATTGTAGGCTCGGACGAGGTCTAGTGTGGTGAAGATTGTTTTGCCTTGGAGAATGTGGGCGAAGTCTTGTATATGTCTCACCGGATACTGATCTGGAATGGTGCGGGCATTGAGTCCTCGATAGTCTCCGCAGGGTCGCCAGGTGTCGGCTTGCGGCTTCTCGACCATGTGGAGGGGTGCAGACCATGGACTGTTGGAAGGTCGAGCAATGCCTAGTTGTAACATTGCGTCGAACTCCTTCTTGGCGGCCTTGAGCTTGGCTGGTGCGAGACGCCTTGGTTTGCTGGCAACTGGAGGACCGGGAGTTGTCTCAATGAAGTGCTTAGTGTTGTGACGGATGATGCCTGGAGTACCATCGGGGCGTGTGATGTCCTTGAACTGCTGGAGGAGCTGGTGGTACCGAGAGGCTTTGGAGACTGTCTTGACTGACGGGATATTGGATTCAGCAACATGTCCTTGGGCAGTGAGGTGAGTGGTCCCATCAAGTAGTATGTGGTTCCGTAGGTCCACTAGCAAATTAAAATGGTGGAGGAAATCTGCGCCGATGATTGGCTTCGAAACATCTGCTACTACGAACCGCCAGGTGAAGTCGCGCCGGAGTCCAAAGTTCAGTGACAAGGTGATGGTGCCGTAGGTGTTGATGTCCGTGGAATTGGCTGCGGACAGGATGTAGTCGGTCTTCTCACGTCTACCAGGTGCTGCAGAACGTGGGAAAACGCATAAGTCGGCGCCAGTGTCAATGAGGAACTGCAACTTGGTTGAATGCTCTGTGACGAAGAGACGGCGGGGCGTAGGACTCGACTGAGAAGCCGTCATGATCAGCGGTCCGTGTCGTTTCCCTGAAACTTGCATGGCTGCTCACATTTCTTTGCTTGGGGTCCAAAGCGCCAGTGGTACCAGCAAGTGTCTGTGCGTGGCCTGGAACTGCTGCGGCCTCGGGACTGGGAACGGCTCTGGTATCTGTCACAGGCTGGGGATTGACTTCTGCTCTGATGGTTAAATCGTAGTGATGCAACTTCTTGACGGAGACTGGCAATTTCTTGACTGAAGTTGGCGGCAAGTTGGTTGAATTTGAGGGCAAGTATGTCATCAGCCCTTGGTATTGAAGTTTCTGAGACTTGGGGCACGAATGGGCGAGTAGCTTCTGCGATGTTGTCTGCGTGAGTTGCGAGCTCTGTGAGGTTCTTCTCCTCAGGCATGGTTGAAGCTTGGTAAGGGCCAGGAACTGCTTGGCTAGGGCTGGGAGCTGCTGGAGGTTGGCTGGTTGCTGGGGTTGAGCTGCTGGAGGTTGGCTGGTTGCTGGGGTTGTTGTTCAGGTCGGGGTCACCACTTTGTAGAGGGTAGTGAGTTGGAATGAGAAGGCACTGTTTAGATTGATTTAAAAATATATTTGTATACAAATTTTAGTTTCAGATTAAGATTAAATGATAACAATTTGGTTTGGGTACTCATTACAATGTAAATAAATGTGAAAGTGAGAAGTTCATTTAACAAACATGCAAAGATAATAGTACTGCACTTAGTATGACACGGCGATCACGGCGCACGCTACAAAAGGCTCTGTATTTATTCTTTTGTCTCTTCTAACCCACATGTATTCAGATTTATTTATGTTCACTTGTAAGCCAACTTTTTGTGCAACTCTGCAATAAGTGTCTGTTAATTTTTCAAGACTTTCTTTTGAGTTTGTGATGAGGGCGACATCATCGGCGTAAGCCAGACGGGTTATTTTAAAATCGCCTAATTTTATTCCAAGATTCTCATCCTCAAGTTCTTTCTTTACTTCTCTATCTATCTTTTCTAAAACAAGGTTGAAAAGTACCGGGGAACAAGGGTCACCTTGCCTCAAACCAGAAGAAATATTGAACTTATCACAATTATTACCATGAGTTAAAATTTTGGCATAGGTTTCTTCCAGACACATGTTGATAAGTTTTATGAGCTTTGATGGAAATTGGAGCTCTTTCAAAATATTTATAAGTGTGGTTCGATGTATACAATCATACGCTTTCTGGAAGTCTACAAAGAGAATGTCAAAAATATTGCATGTCAAAAAAGTTGAATTTATTCCCTTGTTTCTCTAATGAGAGCTATGTCTAATTGATGAGTGCAAATATGGACGAAACTAGTCTTAGACTGCTCTCTAAATCTTTCAAAGTCTATGATATAGACAAGTCAATCTTGTAACTATGAATTAGTCCAGATGAATCCTAGTCTCATATTATGATTATATAATTGACTCATATTATTATTATGAATATATAATTCTCCAAATCTCTCTTACAACTGTCACACAACGCACTTTGATTGTTTATTTCGACAGATGAAAGGTAGGGAGATTATGAGAGAGAGAGAGAGAGATAGTGCTTTCTGGAACGAGGGGTACGTCTCTTGTTTGCTTTGTTTGTATGTTTTTTTTTTGCAACGGCCTCATTTCATTATTCCTGTAAAAGTGTACAAGATTTGACGCAGTTGACGCCTACGTAATTCTGTTCAGGAAAATATTCCAGCACAGATAAGAAATAATAAATAAAAATATACAGGGTGTTCATAAAGTCCTAGTCCATCCCCATAAGTCGAAAACCGCTAAGAATAATAAAAACGCAAGTAATATCTTCGACTTTAGGAGGATTAGTTTAAATCTTAAAAAAATTCGGGCTGGCCGGCAGTATAGATTTGGCGCTGGGTGGCTCAAAATTATTATTGTACATGGAGTGACACTTCTTTTGAGATCTCCTTAATACAATTTAATAGTAGAAAAGTGGACCTCTCTAGCACTTACCGTTCACGAGTTAAAGTGTCGAACATGGGAAAATGGACCCTTTGGGGCCGCACCAAAGTTTTTTTAAATTTATCTTTCTTAACGGGCGAGCCTAATGTACAATTAAACAAGATTACATAATATATCAAAAAGATTACACATTAAATTAAAATTCAACAAACAACAAAGAAAATTTGTGGTCGTGGTCTTTAGTCGGTAAAATAGCCCAAATGAGTAAAAAAATCACGTCAACATGATAAGGTGAATCATTCTTTAGCTTTTAGTCATAAAGTTCATATTAGAAATCCGAAGTACGAATAATTATATTAATTTAATATTTTATAAAACTAGGATTCTTATCAGAACTTTCATTATCTCAAGTTAAAATCTCTATATGATTTATTAATCAAATTCAACAATATTTAAATACATCTATCAAATTTTTAATCTTCGAACATTTGAAGGGGATTTCCTGATGGAAAAGTCCCACATTCTTTAAATTTTTACTCCTAGAATCCTACTTTTATAAAATACAAGCGGGCTGTCGCCCACTTTGCGGGCCGAGGCATGGCCGTGAAACCAAAAAATCCTTTTTCGCCAATGGCAGGTGTTGTAGTGGGAATATCGAAAAATCCCGTCTTATTGCACATCTAGACTATAAGACAAAGCTACCTACCAAATTTCAGCTTCCTAGGACTCACGGTTTGGGCTGTAGAGCGATGATCAGTCAGTGGTCAGTGAGTCAGTGTCTTTGACATTTATATATTAAGATTAAATATAACATTGGCTTTTAGCTTAATCCTCATTAGGTTTATGTTTTCAAAGTCTAAAAATAGTCTTAGGAGAGTGATTTAGCTTCATAAAAAAACTTTTTTTACCGATCATTTAGGCGAGTCCGCTAAGGGTCCATTTTCACATGTCGACCCTGTAGTAGGTGGGTAGGTACTAGAACCTACCCAACTACAGGGTGGGACATGAGAAAATGGACCCTTAGCGCCTAAACGGTCGGTAGAAATTTCGGGTTTTCTGAAATGAAGTCGTATTTACAAAACTTTAACAAAGAGTACCAAGATTCTAATTATTTTTCAAAAAGTTAGCTCAGTAATGTCCGTACTGGTGGATACGGCCATGCCTTTTTACACTCAATTTTTATACCTTTTTATAGTGATATTTAAAAACAACTTAAGCAAATCTGAGCTAAAAAATCCGTGGACCAATGTTCACGCTTGTCCAATTGAACTAAATCTTTTTTGTAAAAAACAATATGTGACATAATTTACATAATACATCAACTAACACTAAGTTACACGCATTATCTCCGCACAAACATAATTATTATACCTATACATACATAATTTAATATATTTTAGGCCTAGACCAGAGGCGTCATGAGGAAAAAAAAAAAAAAAAAAAAAACACTAGTAGTAGCCCAGGCAAATTAGTGCTAAAATGGGGTCTAGCGTGAAAAAATTGCTCAATAGCTGGAAATCGTTTTAAACCCTTAAAGGGGTCCTGAATAATGGGTATATGAGTTTGCGACGGATTTTAGGTTGTGCTTCCGAGTTTAGGGCCTAAATAGTGCAAATTTTTTGCACTTTTTTTAAAATTGCGCTTATAACTCAAAATGTATTTATTCTACAGAAAATTTTACTCAGTTCTTATTTAAGGAACATAAAATTATGCGTCTAATGACGTTTGAATCATTAAAAAAGGTTAAGTCGTTCAGCCACAATCGCTCCTCAAAGATGGGTGGTTTTTTCAAACATAGCTCAAATTTTGAAGATTCTCAACTTTTAACGCCTGTAAGTCAAAAAGGACTGCACCAATTGAAAAATTTAATAGAATCGAACTTGTAGAAAATGTAATTTTAAGTAAAATACTGTTTGAAATTTGAAATTTGCTCACTCCAGTGCTGAGATATGATTTTTCGTCCCTAGCGCCAAATTTCCGCTAAGGCAGTGCAACGCAAGAAACTTCATCTGAACTCTAAAATTCTCATATTCTTACAACTTTTCAAGCAAAACTGAACGTAATCTATTGAATTCAGTCGAATAGGTAGTTTAAAATTTTGAGAAACTTGCACTGAATTTTACTAAGATCTTCACTGAACATGTTGTGATTTCAAGACAGCTGGCACACTATGGAGGATGTAACTTGTTTTATATGCGGGAACATTGTGCAAGAAGGAATATTAATAATAATATAATAATAAAAATGCATTTTCTTTGTGTTGTTATGTCACAGTTTTAGTGGGTAGCGCAGAATCATAGAACTTTGCCAGTTTAATTTACAATATCTTGTATTATTTGAGTGCCTATGATTCAGCCACTGGTCGCTGCTTCATATCAAAGCAGCTACTCTTTTTTCCTCACGACTCACGAAGTATGAGTGGACCCCGAACATCCAAGTACAGAGCTACAGAGCAGAAAAAATCCCATCCCGCTGGGAATTGAACCCAGGTCACCATGCGTGCAATGCCTAGCGCGCTAACTCACTCGGCTACAGTGACTACAACATATTAAAGGCAAAGATAGAGGAATATTAAAGGAAAAGTCACTTCGAATGTTCATTGAGGACAGCAGGAGGAGAAATGATGTGCATCACACGTGGTTACAGACTCAAAGATCTGTTATACTTCACGAGAAGTGTCGCAAAGGTGTCTACACGAAGGAGTCAAACACTGTAAAGGCCGAAAAAGAAGCAAGAAACGGAAGCCGTGTGACAAGAGGCCGTGAGGAAATACCAAAATTCAACTTCAAGGAGCTCTGCTTCTACTGTGGATAAGATGCCTCTGAAAGCTTCAAGGTTAAACAGAAAAAGCTTCCTCTTCATAGACGTGAAATTCAGACACAAGAAATAATGCAAAAAATTAAAGGTTCTGCAATTGCCAGAGGAGATGAAATGGGGGCGGTGGTATTGCGTAAGATGGCAACTGAATCAGACCTCGTAGCCGCTGGAGGCAAGTACGATTCTTGTCGTGGTATGTTCTTTAATTCACGCCCATCTATGGATCCTGATGCAGCTCAAGGTATATCTGGACGAGGGGAGTGAATTAATGTAGTAACTGGGGCTTTGAAGCCGAAAGACCTAAGTTTCCCAGTTACTGGGGTTTAACGAAGAAAAGGCCGCTGGTTCAATAACGCTACTACGAAAGGTGTAGGTGTATTAAAGAGTATTAAATTTACACGGAAAGATAAAAGGAAGAAATAAACTACTACTATGAAATGAGATTGGATGATCTTACCTTGAGTACTTGTACCAAGTACTAACGCCTTTAGAAGGGGATCAAAGGTGGTAGATCGAGGAAGGAGAGAAGACGTACCCTGACCACTGGTTGTTACAATCTGAACGAGGCATCGTCGTTCCCAATCTATCGTACCGAATCTCTGGCTTTCTTTGTAAGATCATATGATATGCCTATCATCTGATATCGAAGTGTTATCTCTAACAGTTAGGGGCGTAGAGATCGAGTGATATGCGCGGGGTAAGTTTGGAGTCAATTCAAACTGGAGTCACATGGCGTGAACAGGGAGAGTTCGCTCAAACTGGTCACTAGTGGGATTGATTTCACCTTCAGTATGGAGCTTCTAGGTACTAACGACTTCTTAGGAGTGAAGCACTGAATACCCCCCATAGCATGGAACGTATCATGGCCTTATCATCACTAAAAATTCATTAACTCAATTCGTATATGACAACGCCGATATAAACATAGATACCTTTGATGGCCATGAAAAGTGGTTCACTCCTAAGAAGTCGTTAGTACCCAGAACCTCCATATCTTTTCCACAGTAGAAGCAGAGCTCCTTGAAGTTGAATTTTGGTATTTCCTCACGGCCTCTTGTCACACGGCTTCCGTTTCTTGCTTCTTTTTCGGCCTTTACAGTGTTTGACTCCTTCGTGTAGACACCTTTGCGACACTTCTCGTGAAGTATAACAGATCTCTGAGTCTGTAACCACGTGTGATGCACATCATTTCTCCTCCTGCTGTCCTCAATGAACATTCGAAGTGACTTTTCCTTTAATATTCCTCTATCTTTGCCTTTAATATGTTGTAGTCACTGTAGCCGAGTGAGTTAGCTAGGCATTGCACGCATGGTGACCTGGGTTCAATTCCCAGCGGGATGGGATTTTTTCTGCTCTGTAGCTCTGTACTTGGATGTTCGGGGTCCACCATACTTCGTGAGTCGTGAGGAAAAAAGAGTAGCTGCTTTGATATGAAGCAGCGACCAGTGGCTGAATCATAGGCACACAAATAATACAAGATATTGTAAATTAAACTGGCAAAGTTCTATGATTCTGCACTACCCACTAAAACTGTGACATAACAACACAAAGAAAATGCATTTTTATTATTATATTATTATTAATATTCCTTCTTGCACAATGTTCCCGCATATAAAACAAGTTACATCCTCCATAGTGTGCCAGCTGTCTTGAAATCACAACATGTTCAGTGAAGATCTTAGTAAAATTCAGTGCAAGTTTCTCAAATTTTAAATTACCTATTCGACTGAATTCAATAGATTACGTTCACTTTTGCTTGAAAAGTTGTAAGAATATGAGAATTTTAGAGTTCAGATGAAGTTTCTTGCGTTGCAAATTTGGCGCTAGGGACGAAAAATCATATCTCAGCACTGGAGTGAGCAAATTTCAAATTTCAAACAGTATTTTACTTAAAATTACATTTTCTACAAGTTCGATTCTATTAAATTTTTCAATTGGTGCAGTCCTTTTTGACTTACAGGCGTTAAAAGTTGAGAATCTTCAAAATTTGAGCTATGTTTGAAAAAACCACCCATCTTTGAGGAGCGATTGTGGCTGAACGACTTAACCTTTTTTAATGATTCAAACGTCATTAGACGCATAATTTTATGTTCCTTAAATAAGAACTGAGTAAAATTTTCTGTAGAATAAATACATTTTGAGTTATAAGCGCAATTTTAAAAAAAGTGCAAAAAATTTGCACTATTTAGGCCCTAAACTCGGAAGCACAACCTAAAATCCGTCGCAAACTCATATACCCATTATTCAGGACCCCTTTAAGGGTTTAAAACGATTTCCAGCTATTGAGCAATTTTTTTACGCTAGAGCACTAATTTGCCTGGGCTATAGGTATCACCGAAAAATCTCATTTTTGATGGAAAAATTAATTACCCCAAAATATGGAAACTCACCTATTATGTGAAGAGAGAAAAGAGGTCATCCCACTTTAGTGTCTAATACTTCTGACTCATGTTAGATTACCTAATGGTAAGTTAACCTGCAAACCTAATACCTGCTAACCTATCATGAGGCCTATTCATTATAATTAGTATGGAGAATTTACTATGCATGACATATTTTAATATCTTTGCATGATAATATATCATAACATCTTTCATTGTTACGTATTATTAAGTCACTACGTACATACATAATTATAATATGGGTAAAAACTGCTTTGAAGGCTCCGCCATTTTTGTTGGGAGCTGTATGAAATTTTCACTCGCTTTCTACATAGAAACATAACTAAAAAGGTTGGTGGTTACAGTTGTTTGTAAGGTATCCCTTACAAGCAACTGTAAACAAATTATGAGTAAAAAAAAAAAATTGGCCGACTCTGGGGTTCGCACTCGAGACCTTCCGCATGGTAAGCTTTGGACCTTACCTCTGACCTAATAGTGCGCTAACATACCTTCCACATTAAGTCCGCCATTTCCAGTAAACTTCGCTGTCGAAACTAGCACATAATTTAAAATACCTTTCCGTTTTTCGACCACATACCGTCACAAAATGCTTCGTCATTAGTTTTTTAAAGACTACCTCGTTTATTCTAGTTCAGATTATTGAAAAATACAGTGCTAGTTATGGACACACGACTTCCTCGTGAATAGGTTAGATCTTCTCAGATTGGTAGATAAAAATATATCGACTTTGTATAATTGATTAAACTTTTTACAAACATTCTATGACGAATGCTTTTACGGATTTACTTACAAAATTTCATCAGAAACCTTGTAAATTTTGTTTGAATTGAGTATTTTTTTGTGGTTGTTTCGTCTAACAAGTATCACCAAAATTTTGAAGGATCACCACCCTTGATCAGCCTTTGTTTACATTAATTTTCAGTTTAATTGTCACTGTTCACATTACATTATTGTCTGATGTTCTGTCATCCTATTAATATGCTCGGAAGTAAATTTGACTATATCCGTCACTTCCCACACTTCCTCAAGACACCAGCGTACCACGTCCTGATGACTTCCCCATTCTTGTGTCTCGTTAGCGGTCTGAACTGGTCGAGGTTTCTGGTTGTGGTTTTCCAGAATTTTGGCTACGTGATGCTCATTGTTAGGGGATCAGGAGATGACAGGTAATTCCGCAGAGTTGTGGCGATCCAATCTAATCAGAGAAATCTGATGATGGTTGACATGATGAGGGTGATGGAGAGAAATAAGCAAAATAAAATGGTGATGGTTGGGAATCAGAAGAAGAA
The DNA here is from genome assembly GCA_024516035.1 of Bactericera cockerelli. Taxonomy (NCBI): domain Eukaryota; kingdom Metazoa; phylum Arthropoda; class Insecta; order Hemiptera; family Triozidae; genus Bactericera; species Bactericera cockerelli. The sequence goes on along the minus strand of CM044964.1, from coordinate 28,139,100 downwards.
AAAAAATGAAGAATATGGTGATACCTACATTTTTTTCTGTTTTTTTTTTTTTTTTTTTTTTTTTTTTTTTTTAAGTTTTCTTTTATGATCTTTTATTTAAAAGAGAAATCTATCAGATTCACCCCGCTAAATTTATTTATTTGACATAATATTCTTCTTGACATTATGAAATTAATATTCAATTATTATTATTATTATTATTATAATAAATAATCCATTATCCATTTAACAGTACATGCCAGTCTCCGTGGCGTAACGGTTGTGACTGTTGTCACTACTGCCTGTAGTCCAGATATCCCGAGTTCTATACCCGATTGGAGCAGACTTTTCGAAGAAAATTCTGTTCCCTCCTGCCAGCCTCACGGGCTGGCATTTCCGGCCCTACCCATGCTGCGTGAGGTTAATGTGGGGAACTGATACGATTCCCAGCGAATGGAGGGTAACACCCTCGTCCTGCCAAGGACGTAACAACCACATAGAATCGTTGGCGTTAGGAAGGGCATCCAGCCATAAAAAACGTGCTCCACCCTACCAACCTCAACCATGAGGTTGAACACTGCCGACCCCAATAGCAACATAAGCTAATATGGGATAAAGGCAAGGGAGATATACAATTATACATGTATCCATTTAAGAGTGTAGGTAGATGATGTATTAAAATCATTATAAAAAAAAACATTATTATTTTGTTACTGAGTTAATGAGGTTGGTATAATATGGTGAGAAAGTTAAAAAATCCTTATCTAGTACGGCCATGTCTCAGGGTGAGATTAATAGATATTTTTCTTATACGAGGGGGGACCCAAAAGTACCGGGAATTAGGTGGTAGGGGGAACACGGAGGGGAGGATCGGGTTCTCCATTGATTCTTTTCCAAGCGGCTACTCTCCCAAGTAAGTGTGCAAAGTTCATTTGCTGTGAGTGCATTCGTTCGTCCGTGAGAATTTTTCTAGTGAAACGACTTTTTCCGTTTCGGCGAAAAAGTGAAATGGCACCGTGAAATGGCTGAGTGCGGCGAGCAACGAGCGGCTGTAAAAATTTCGGGGTCATAGCCGTAGCACCATGATTCATCGCCAGTTATAACCTTGAGAAAAAAATCTGGGTCTTCATCCAACTGATTTTGCAGCTCCAGACAGGCCTGAAGTCTCAACGCTCCTTGTTTTGATCGTCGGAGAGAAGGCGAGGAACAAATTTGGCTGCAATCCCCTTCATGATCAAATCTTCAGTTAAAATCCTCTGAATTGAACTCCATGACTATCCAGACAATTCATAAAGTTGATCGATGGTTCTGCAAGGTCTTCACGGACAAGAGTGTTGATTTGTTCAATGTTTTTGTCCGTTCTTGAAGCCATTTCACGTTTTCGCCGAAACGAAAAAAGTCGTTTCACTAGAAAAATTCTCACGGACGAACGAATGCACTTACATCAAATGAACTTTGCACACTTACTTCTAAGAGTAGCCGCTTGGAAAAGAATCACTGGAGAACCCGATCCCCCCCTCCGTATTCCCCCCACCACCTAATTCCCGTTACTTTTGGGTCCCCCCTCGTACACCTCTATTGATTTGAATCTAGATTTTGCGTATTGTTTGAAATGAGGAAATGTAAGTTCTGACTCGGACACTATTTTGTATATTGATTTTAAATTAGTCACCGTTGCGAAGTACGGGCTAACGACTAGTGGATAATAATCGCCAGTCACTCTGGTCAAGACGTGACGGTGTATGGCACGGGATTGGTAGACGAAGCTCACGCGTGACAGAGAGATAGCCAAGATTAATTTATATTGGGTGGAAAATCAATGAACAGGCTAGTCTATCATTGAGCTTCGAAATTGTAACTAAAAAATCAAACTTTGTTACACAATGTATAAAATAAATATACCATCAATATAAGCGTGAATAAAAATAAAGAAAAACATGTATTTTCTTCTTCTTCTTTTTATCTTTATTTCCCAGCATTTCAAACAGGAAGGAAATTATTTCTGGCATTACTCCAAGACCACCCTGTATGTGCTTTATTGACTTAAAAAAAAAGGCTTTCGATAAAGTTCAACATGGTAAATTGATTGAAATTTTGAAAAAATATAAATGATTCTGACTTGTACATGTTGCAGGCCAAACTGTTTTTCAGGATAAACTAGTATATCCTAGAACAAACTAGTTTATCCTAAGGGCGCGGGGCGTTCGGATAAACTAGTTTATCCTAACGCACTTAGGATAAACTAGATTTTCCGGATTGAAATGCTTATATTTCAGTCCAAACTAGTTTGTCCTAGGACAAACTAGTTTATCCTAGGCACAACTGATTTTCAAATAATAAAAGAAAATGATAATAATAAAGTTAAATGCACAAGATAAGTAAATGTTGTTTTATTTATCCTGGGCAAAACTGAATAAAAGAATGAATTAAAATACAGTTAAGTGCACGTGGAAGTAGTCTATTTGATTGTTAAACGATCAAGTAACTGACGTACATCATGACACTGAGAACCTTGCATCCGAGCGTATTGAAAACACCCGCAAAAGAGCTCAAGAGAATTTGGAGAAACAAGCTAAAAGGATGAAGTCGTCCTCTGATAAGTTACACCAACCAGCCAAAGTAGGAGATAATGTTACTGTGTCTGTATTTTAATTCATTCTTTTATTCAGTTTTGCCCAGGATAAATAAAACAACACTTACTTATCTTGTGCATATAACTTAATTGTTACCATTTTCTTTTATTATTTGAAAATCAGTTGTGCCTAGGATGAACTAGTTCGTCCTAGGACAAACTAGTTTGGACTGAAATATAAACATTTCAATCCGGAAAATCTAGTTTATCCTAAGTGCGTTAGGATAAACTACACTCACCGGAAGAATTAACCGGACACTTCCTGTTTTCCCCTTTAACACCGTGTATTTCCATGCGGCTGCAAAAGGTTGTAACTTCTACTGTAGATAACATTTTCCGATGATTTTTGTTTTGTATAAAAGAAAACAGATTAAGGATTTACACTCATTATAAGAAAAAATTCAGGAAAAATCATTGCAACTCATGGAAAGAAAAATTTAAAATTTCAATTTACCGTATTTTTGAGATTTTTGAAACATCCTCAATGAATTGTGTTTTTTTTTAAATCCTTGTATTAGTAGGTCATGTTGAAATTGAAATCTTTAGGTTTTTGTATTTTTAAGAAAAATCGAATGATAAAAATAAAACAGTGAACTGAGTGTGTTCTAAATAAAACACCTCTAAAATTCTGTGTTTTGCAAGTTTACATTTGTCTTTCCATGAGTTGCAATGATTTTTCCTGATTTTTTTTCTTATAATGAGCTTAAATCCTTAATCTGTTTTCTTTTATACAAAACAAAAATCATCGGAAAATGTTATCTACAGTAGAAGTTACAACCTTTTGCAGCCGCACGGAAATACACGGTGTTAAAGGGGAAAACAGGAAGTGTCCGGTTAATTCTTCCGGTGAGTGTAGTTTATCCGAACGCCCTTAGGATAAACTAGTTTGTCCTAGGATAAACTAGTTTGTCCTAGGATATACTAGTTTATCCTGAAAAACAGTTTGGCCTGTAACATACATAATTAAGAACCTTTACTTTGAACACAAGGCAAGTATTAGAGTTGGGCAAGGCTGTATTCTATCGCCGATAAATGGTACTAGGAACCAAAAAATTCTAGACTCTAGACCACAACTTAATTTCAACCCAGAACCACTCGTGTGCAACATTGAATATCATAACATTCATAACCATCAAATCATTCATGGATAGCCTGACCAGATGACCAATGGTGACAAAAAAATAAAAATAGCAGAAGAACTCTCTTTCTCTCTCACACACATTTCCTTTCTCTTTCGGGCCTACATGTTTGCCATTTCTTTTCCATCAAATCTCTCTCTCTCTCTCTTTACAATTTCTCCATGTATTCGTCTATATACTTATCTATCTACTATCACTCGATATCAAATTACCATGTACTTTTCCATCTCCTCCAGTTCGATAGCTGTGGTTTTCCCAGACATCGCGATCTATCCGGGAGCTGATACATCCAGGCCATTTTCTGGATCAGTGATCAATCTACCCCTAACGAGGGTGACACCTGGACTCATAATTTATTTGGTGATTATTTTTGGCTACTATTTTTAAAACTTCAATAATTTAATATTTATTCAATTTTCTTAAAAAGTGGTTATATTGTTCGTAATAACATTTTTTTTGAAAAATTAGTGAAAACAAAACTGGCGTATTTTTTAATGCCCGCAAATTTTTGTGGATTTTCTTCATCTAAAGTGGTTGTGTGTCGTTTTTTACCCAAAATATCTAGGTTTTGAATAATTCACAATTGAAATATTACAAAATATGTAGGTATATAATCTATATTATAGATAGTTTCTAAAAAGTAAAATATTCTAATAAACATTTTGCCTAATAACTTCTTGTTGTCCTTTTAGTATCACCTTAGAGCAGTGCGAATTTTTAGTTCATGTTACTTTTGAAAATCTATGGTCAACTTTATTCGTCCAACTGTACAAGTATGTAGACTGGTTCAGTAACTTGAGGCCAAATTATGAAACAAGATTAAATTTAAGATAAACCAGACACACCCCCAAGTCAGAGTTTCAAACAATCACAGCGAACTATACCCTGAGTTGAGGGACCATCTGAAATCTGAATTATCTCAGCTTTATTCCTGTTTTATGAATTTTATAATTCGTCTATTATTCTGTTTCTTGTCTTTTTTCAACACAAAAAATATTTCTCATTCTTTTGTTTTTCTACCTTTTACATTAAAAGTCGAGTGTTTATGGTGCTAGTCTGGTGATCTAGTACGATGGTAGTCTACTGGTTTAAATTCCGTCCAATGCATTGATATTTCCTTATAAAATTATTTCCCATATTTTTAGGAACCTGTTCGTAGTAACTGATTATTAATTTCCGTTACGATTTTAAATACGCCTTTGTACGCCTGACGACGTAGAAGAGAAAATAATAATAATATCGCCTTATTTATACTGCCCGATTAGGACTATTAAGTCCCACTATTCCAGCAGTAAACCCAAGACGTATTATTATGTGGTAAAAATCCCAAATGGGAGGATAACTTGTCATGTTATCCTCCCATTTGGCTGGGTTTCAAACCCGCGACTTCTGGAATCTCTGGATTCACAGAGTGTCGCCTTTACCACTGAACTACCGGGACAGACTAATCGTCACAGGGAATACATCATCTCGTAGTAGTGAATTATATTCCAGCAGGTCTTTTGGAGCCAATATTACAAGGTCAAATTCTCAAGTATACGAAGAAAAATTCATGCATTGTATGGAATTGAAACCAACGGAATCCCACGCTACCTGGATCACAGGTAGAGCCTGAACCACTCGACCATGAATGAAAGTTGAGCTAACATGACTGAATAATTTATTAATAACTCTTATATATTAGATACTCTTTAGTGAAAGGTTACCACGAAGTAAATGCTTAAAGCATTTTCTACCACCTAAGCTTCAGAGTTTTATTCTGATGTGGTCACAAACTCAAATAAATGAGGAAACATCCGAGCATTGGGTGGGATCCGATGCACAGATATTTGTTGGAATAGATTTCCGTATCCGTAGGCCTATGTTGGACCCCATGTGAAGATTTTACCTAGTCAAGTCCACACAGTCACACTCCTGAGCTGTCCATCATAAAATATAAAAAAACAGGAGTCTGAATTTAACAGTAAGAAACTGTACCTAATAGAATAAAAATGAGGTAAACTACTAATAATAGTCACTATAACTATGCTATAAATAATAGGAGCAATGAGAAATAAAACACTAGAGTGTAAGAAATGGTTTGCACATGTAGAGCGAAACCATGAGGAAGGAGAAGTATTAGAAACAGACGGAAAAAGAGAAAGAGAAAGAGAGGTAAAAGATGAGATGGAGAGACAAAGTTGAAGAAGACCTAAGAGAGAAAAACTGGAGAAAAGAGGACGCACTAAAGCAGAAGATACAGGATTTAATGTCATAACTTTAGAAGTGTTTCATTATCCTATAGGAGTATAGACAACATTATCATTATACTTAACAACAAACCACTTGATTAAAATCATATTGAGCAATGAGTACAATTGTACAGGTACCTACTGAAAAAATTCTATATAATTTTGAAAACCCTCCCTCCATACATGAAGGCCAAGGACCAAATTTGGAAAAAGGATTAAAATTAAGATAAGCCAGACGCGCAATCACTATAAGCACAGTCTTCAGGGACAGTCTAGCTTATCTTAACTTTCGTCCTATTTTATAATTCGGCCCTATTGAAATAGCTGTCAAGGGCTTCCAGAACTATGTGAATAGAAGTCTGTTGCACAGTTCAAATGATATAAATACCTAAAGAAATCACTTTTTTTAAATCAAAAGTAGCAGTTGTTGTAGTATTGGTAGTGCAAATAATGCTTTGGAACCCAGAGTAGCCACAGCATTCGGAGTCAAGTGGCGTTTTCCATTAGGTTGATAAGTTAGTTAGCATGGTGGACATGTTGTCAGCAAGCATGAGAATCACAGTTTCCGTGTATAGTGATGCTTGTTCTCTATGTTATCTACCTTATAGTAGCATGAACTTCAACCGAAGAAAGCAGGGTAATGGGCATGATGAGAATGTAAACGTCTCACTCGCCTGCTCATTTTAATAATCTTAGGAGAACTAAGTTATACTCGTAGTATATAGGGAAACAAAAGTTCTCTTGTTACCTCCGTCAACATTTTGGATAGAATCTTATTGGATAAGGACTTCTCTTGTGTAATGAAAGACTAGTCAAGTTGGTTGAAATCAGTGGTGATTTTTTTATATTGTTGTTTAGTACAAATATGAACGGAACAAATAGTACTCAACAAAAAAAAAAAATCCAATAGTATTATGGCCTTTCATATCAATTGATAGCAACTGTACTAACGAGCGGAGTTGGATTAAAGGGTGATTTGATTAACCTTCCAGAAAAAAAAACGCTGTTGTGTTCAATGCATATTGTGCTCAATGTTTACTGTCTGAAAAGTAGACAATGAATAAAGATCTGCTTATTATCCATTAGAAAATAAATAGTTAATCTTTGTGCATTATGTTCAAGCATTCCAATACACTCTCATGTTTTCTAGTAAATAATGTAATTTATTTCCAATGATGTTATGCTAGTTATGATGGTGAACAGTGTTGATGATAATATTAATAGTATCGTGATAATGTTGATGCTGGAGACCTAAGACACGGATATTTTGACGTATGATCTGATGGTTATTAGTGATGGATGTAGGAGGTTGTTAAAATGGAGGAATCAATGAGGTTACGCGCTAGACTTGTAAATAAACTAACGCATGGACACTAACTAAGATCGGATCCCACCCAATGCTCGAATTTTTCCTCATTTTTAAGACTCTGATGGTGACTTTGTAAAATTATTATGCTTTTAGTATCAACTACATCCGTGTGGTTACCTTTCACTAAGGAAAAAATAATTTATTATAAGGTAAAATAACCCTTTTCTTCTGTTTTTAGAAGTCTGAAACACAAAGTGGACATAGGTTGAGTTTTCTCAAGCCTTTGAACTTATAGCTTTTTGGACCTTTCTCAATCCTCTTCTTTCACTTTGCCTTTTACAAGATCCACTTGAGGTTGGCATTGGTCAACCTTTTTCATGGTTGAGGGTATTTGGTTTTGGTACACCGACTATCATATTTTATGGGATGCCCTTCCTAAACGCCAACCTTGTTAAGAGAGCCAATTTTGAACCCTTCAATAGCTTGATTTATTGCTTGTGCTGATTAGAATTAAATGATTATGTAAGGATTAAAAGTATATTGTTGACGCTTAGACGCCTAAGAAATTATTTATGTCCTTGTGTAATGTAAAATTGTGTCATTGGTTTTAGTAATAAATTATGTATAATCCTGTGGTAGTAATAAATTTTCCATTTTTTTGTCTTCATTGTAGGATTAACTTTTGTGTTTGACTTATCTGGTTGAGGTTAAATACCTACTCTCTGTTAATGGTCACCCAGCCACACTAATAAAAAGGTTTAGGACCTCCTGTATCCACGCTAAGATAATATTATGATGGCATCCGACATGTGCTCTGAAGATTTCACTTTCTTCCCAAGGAACATTACACACATACCTATGCATACGATTTCCTCGCCAGTCTACTTCTAAAGAGTTCTAGATTCTTGTATTTTTTCTTTTACTACATAGAGTCCTGTCTACCGTATGAACATTTGAATAAAGGTGTTTAGAAGACTCTTGTTTTACCAAAGAACATTACGCACATAGCTATGCATACGATTTCCTTGCCAGTCTACTACTCTAGCGTCTTGTCTTCAACTAGACGTAGAGTCCTGTTGCTTATGAGCTTTTGAATAAAGGTGTTTAGAGGACTTTTTCTACTAGCTTCTTGTCTCCAACTAGACGTAGAGTACTGTTGCTTATGAGCTTTTGAATATGTTTAGAGGACTTTCTACTAGCGTCTTGTCTTCAACTAGACGTAGAGTACTGTTGCTTGTATGAGCTTTTGAATATGTTTAGAGGACTTTTTTCTACTAGCTTCTTGTCTCCAACTAGACTAGAGTCCTGTTGCTTATGAGCTTTTGAATATGTTTAGAGGACTTTTTCTACTAGCTTCTTGTCTCCAACTAGACGTAGAGTCCTGTTGCTTGTATGAGCTTTTAAATAAAGGTGTTTAGAGGACTTTTTCTACTAGCTTCTTGTCTCCAACTAGACGTAGAGTCCTGTTGCTTGTATGAGCTTTTAAATAAAGGTGTTTAGAGGACTTTTTCTACTAGCGTCTTGTCTTCAACTAGACGTAGAGTCATGTTGCTTGTATGAGCTTTTGAATAATGGTGTTTAGAGGACATTTTCTACTAGCGTCTTGTCTTCAACTAGACGTAGAGTCCTGTTGCTTGTATGATTTTTTTAATAAAGGTGTTGAGAAGACTATTTTTATTAGCGCCTTGTCTTCAACTAGACGTAGAGTCCTGTTTCTTGTATGAGCTTTTGAATATATGTTTAGAGGACTTACCAGACTTAGAAATCATAGCAATTTTTTTCTAAAATAATTTTAATTATTAAAATGAATTTAATCCTTAAATGTCCATTAAAGGTAAAATACGTGATGGAAATTAAAGACCTATTTTTAATGTTTTCATTCGTTAATCAACATGAAAAGTAACTTGGTATGAAGTTTCTTGGAATTGGACACCGGTGACAACGAACCAAACACTCCATTTATTCAGTAAAGAACTGTATCACTGTTATTACATATTAGACAATACCTTATTCCTATTATTTGGAGGGTGTCATCATAGTATTCAAGACACATTCATCTAATTATCTGCGATGTTTGTATAACAATCGGATACATAGGAAGTGAGGACGAACAAATAGTCACTTGTGTACAGAGACAGACCAAAATAAACGTTCACACTTATTCATTAATGGATCTCGTATGACAGATTTGTGTGTTGAAATGGACTTTAGACGGATATTAAGATGGAATTCAGAAAAAAATACAATGATACATAAATATTAATAAATATATTAGGAGATTTAACTCATCATCAATATGTGCAATTGTACAATCTGCTAGTTTGGAGATGGTTGGACAATTGGACATACAATAAAATACCCATTTTATTATTATTAAATTATTTATCAATAAAGATAAGGTACATGTAAATTTATTTGACAGTGAAAAAAGCAACCACTATTTTCGACACTATTTTTTTCAACTCTCATATTTTAAAAAAAGGTCGCTTTTTATCACTGTCGAATAATTTGTTACATGTAGCCTATATTATACCATAATGCATAATAAAATAATCCAAAATAATGGTTTTAATAGGTATTTGCAGTAATAATCCTAAAGTCGCAAGGCAATAATGAGTGAATTTGGAAACCATTATCTTTGCTGTGCTAACTCGATGTACCTTATAAAATTCTTCAAAATTCAAAACCAACAATTAGTCTAAGATACTTCCTTAAAACACATTTCAATCTAAAGATTCGCATAAATGCCAAAATGAGTTGATATTGATAGAAAATTATAATACCTAAATTTATTTTTTATTTTATTAAGGCTAATTAATATTTGGGTTTTCTTGACAGTCTTTGTAACTTCTTGTTTTTATAACAGTGCATAGTTATTAACAAAATGAAAAATATTGACGATATTCCATAGGATATTATATCCATTACATTTAATCAATAATAATTAACCTAAAACTTGTGAAACCTAATTTAAAAACTTGGTTTCTTCTATAAAAGCTCTTGTGTTGTTCCTGTGAGATAATCGAAATTTAATTGGACAGTAAAGCTTGTTGTTTGGGAGCCACGCCACAAAATCAAGAAGATAAAACCAAAGGGATTTTCGCAAGGAGTTTTCAGTAAGTGAACTTTTCCAATGAATACATTTAATTCCCCGGTTGTGAAAGGATTATGTTTCTTGAAAGTGTTTTAGGTGAGAAGTTGAAAGATGAATAAACACACAAAATGTAAGAGAGAGACATGATGTTGCTTTTATTAGAAGCTCTTATTTTATTGCATTGATGATGTATAAGTATAAGTATAAGTATAAGTATAAGTATAAGTAGTGCTTTATTTAGACTGTCAGCGCAAGACAGGTAGTCCCATTATGCCAACAGAGTCCCATTATGCCAACAGTACAACCGGGTTTAAAAGGATTTTTTTTACTATTAAGAATCATGTCTAATTTGCCATTTAACAATTTTATAAGTTTGTCAATATTTACAAATCTATTTTTTTTCTTCATATTTTAGATTTTTGTGCAAGTATTTTTCAAGCCCATTACTTCCAGATTTTAAACTTTCTTATATAAAAAGCGTTCTTTACTTCTACATCACCGTTAGCTTTAACTAAGGGCGGAATCAATAGACGTATTTGTAATATCTCTGTGGCGCTAAGTCTCGCATTGCGTACTGTCTAAGATAGGGGAAACCGATGCTTAATTTATCGATTTTGTCTATTAATTTAACTAAGTCTTAAGAAAAATAAATGCTAACTGTCATTTTTGGTTTATAACTATAAAAATATCTTTAATATAATCACAATATTGTTTGTGTTTATAATATTTTATATCACAATACTGTAGGCACAATGAAACTGCCTGTCTAGTAGTAACAGTCTAAATGAAGAATGAACCAATACTTATACTTATAATGAGACTTACAGTTATAGCGATTGAATAAATCAAAACTGAACCTTTAACTCCGAAAAATTTAATTTTTCTATCACAAATTTCACTCTTTGAAGAAAGTACTACCCTGAACATTACTACAATAAAATTGATGTCACTAATTTGACTAATTGTCACATTTTTCTTGTGATGAAGACAAAAAAATAAATTACAATACGAATGTAACTATCTGTTTCAGATAAGGAACCTTCATTTCATCGATCCCGCTGTATCAAGTCAAATCAATTTCACGATCACCTCAAAAGCTGGACTTGGAAAAGACGTCTACCTAGCGATACCCAAAAATCAAAATCACTAAGAGGTGTAAGGAATATCATTAGGAATCTTTTTCCTTTTCATGTCCTCATAATATTTTCTCAGAGTTGAGGTCAAAACCTTCATTAGTCCTCAAAACGATTAGGAAACTACAAGAAAAGACTTGGAAAAATCAACCATGGATGTAGCGGCTGAGATAATCCACTAAGATTATTGTGGTAAAAATAGGTAGTTGTTTCTAAAAAATTAATCACAGGTCCGAAATCATCGTTCGATACGCAACATTGCGTGGCAGATCGCGAATTACTTCTGTAAGAATTATATCAAGCGTGTAATACACGAATCTAATTGGTTCCATTAGAGATATATTATAACAAGAGAATATCTAGTTGTATTCGTATACATTGATGATATTATCATCTCCAACATATCCTCAACTGTAAGAAGTGTAAGTGAATTTAATTTTCATTCATTTCGGTATCAATGAAGATATTTTCATTATCTTGCTGTGTCTCGCGTATTGTATTGTGAATATATTTCTCGCCGCGTGTAATCGAAAGTAAAATCGTATATCCAAAGAAAAATCTAGTATTTTAATATTATATAGATTAGATTTTTGTGTTGATGCTGATACATAGATTATAAGCCTGATGTTTTCATGTATAAACTGAAAATGAACTGTATTTTATGTTCTTTCTGTAGGAAAGTTTACAATTAAATTTTGAAAGTTAATCACTGAAATTATTTTCTACTTTAAATATATGGTAATGTGTGTATATTCAATAATTGAACAATAAAGAACTGCTAAACAAAGAAAATGATTTTCAAAAAGATAAACTTCAAACTCATTTACATAATACTTCTCTTCTTCTGCACGCAACACATCAAATGCAAGCACGTTGCAAAAAGGAGTATCATGCAAGATTTGATGAGCAACTTCATGGAAATCTTGGACCCTAAATCAAACCAAAAACATATGCCATATAAAATCATCAAGTCAGAAACCATTGATGGAAAAGTTCAGAAGTACACGGTGCCAAACGTTGACAACGATAAATTGAAAGATCTGAACAATGCCATCAAACTGTTGAGCATACAGAGTATGCTAAACAGGCACTACAAGAACCAGTACAGGAAACACAAGATGATGAAGGAGGTTGAGCAGTTGAACCAAGGAATCGAAAATAATGAACAACTTAAGAAACTTAATGAACACACGCTCAAGAAATACAAGTATATTGACACTTATAATAATCATAGGTTCAATAAAGAAATGTTGAGGTTACAAAAGCAAGCTCAGAAACTTATAGAAAACTCACCTGAGCTCTTCAAAAACGTTCAAGATCCACAGTATTTCTCTCAAAATCCTCAAGAGCAACGTCTACCAGATTTCTACACAAACTCTCATGGACCAGACCAAAATCTCAGATCCAAGCACAAGAACGAACAGTCCACAAAACTTCAAAAAACACCACAAGTGTTTCTCTTAAGTCCAAATGAAATTTCTACACAAAAGTATACGCATGACTCTTCCGCGCCATCTTTCTCGCCAAATCATGTGAAATACACAACTGGAAAAGTGAATGATATGCCGGAACACTTGGCATATTACTCTCTTCCAATTACCAAAGAGTCATTTGGCAGAGTACCCATGCCTCATCCAGCTTCTTCTCATTTGCAGAGGTACAACACAAAACAACTTTCCTATTCAAGACCCTTCCGGGGTCCTAAAGATATTCCTTGGTCAATGAAACATAAATCTCCAGAAGTGTTTCTTTCGTACCAACAAGATATCCCATGGTCCGTTGTACCACTGCCTCCTCCCCTTCCTACATTGAATATGATAGCATCTAACAATGATTATAGATGGGCAGTCGGAGGGTCCTCACAAACGTTACAAGATAATACAGCAACACCCTCTAATAGAAATTCATATTGGGCCCTCAAACCTCTACCACCACCGATGCAAAGTCAATTTGGCCTAAGAGATATGACAGCGGCAGAGTCTCATGTTAGTAAAGATTGCCACAACAATGAAGACATCACTATTGAAAGTACTTCTGATCCATATGTTCTCAATACTTATTCTAAAAATAGTCGACTCAAAACCGACATTAGTAGTGAAAACTATGATGACCTTCACATCACTCAAGAGTCAACAAAACAATACACCATAGATACAAGAAATAATGACAGCAAAAGAAAAGACAAAGAGGACAATCAGCAAAAGGAATCAACTGTACAACAGTACTCTATCAATCCCATACTTGCCCAACAATATCAACGATATAGTAACCAGCAAAAGAACATAGTCAAAAATAACAATAATACCCAGAGTGAAAACAGTAAACATAAAGAAAATTCCAGTTCAAAACATAACAAGAAACAGGAACAAGTGCAATCGGCAACCAATCAAAGGGAAAATAATACAACAAACCCGACTACATACACGAGAAAATACACACCAAAAAATCAAAAGCAACTAATAAACCCGGAACAAACACAAAACTTCAACGTGAATCAAGAAAAAATCCTGCAACAAAGACAACAACAATTGAAACTATTTTATGAAAAACAAAAGCAACAAAGACAACAAATTCGAAACAACAATAAAAATTTGATCGCAGACACCAAGAACGTTCAAGATAATGGAAGTCGATCTTACATGTTTAACTCAAAACTCAACACGCAACAAGTAGCTACTATTCCAATAGATATAGCAATACCGATTGAAGAGTCTGACTGGATACCGATTCAGCCTAAGTACAAGGTATCCAATATGAATAGTATTGCGGAACACGAATATGTCCCCCTAATTAGTGAAAATAATGATGTGAAATATATAAGTAAAAATCCAGTTTCTAATGTAGACGTCATGATGGTTTTTTCTAATGAAACTCAAGTGAAAGATTCTAAAGAATCTCCAAAACTGGACAGTAATGAGGAATTTAAAAACGCTTCAGCAAACCAAACTTTACATTTGGAAACTCGCAGAGAGATTACAAACAGTGTAATAGAAGATGTAGATGAAAGTATTAGAAAAATGACATTCAATAAACCTATTTACGATGTTCCACTTATTAATGACAAAAACTCCATTGCTTCAGAAAAAACTGTGTTTATAGAGATAGTGAATTCAGATCCAGTAAAATCCAGGAAAAAAACAAATTCTATGGAAGACATTGAAGTTTCAGAATCAAACAATATAGCAGTCAAAGTAAAATTTGACGACCGAAAAAGATCGCTATCGAACAATAGCACAAATAGCGAGAAAGTTGTGAGTCCTGTCAGACATTATGAAAGGATTAAAATCAAGTCTAAACATAAGAAATATACAGATGATGAAATTTTGAATCTAAATCAAACCTCAAGCTTGGACAATACCAAACCAAAAGTGTCGATTCCATCAGATGTGAAAGTTTCTGGGATATTTTCCTTGCAGGATCAAATGAATGACACACAATCATCAAACCAAAGTTTGGTAAAGGACACATACTTTCCTGTTCCCACTGAAAAAACATTCGTTGTAAAAAACGAAAAAGAAGGTATTTCAATTAAAAATTCTGAAGCAAATAAGTTGAATAGGACGGAAACTATACCTCTCCATTACAAAAAGGGTAAAATGGTAAAAGATTTAAGTTCACACCAAGACAAATCTAAAGAAAGTTTGTCTTTAGTAGTAGAAAATGAAAATGATACGGTCAGTTTGAGGAAGACACCTCAGGTACATGGTAAAAATAATGACTTTAACATGTTTTTGCAAAATGACACAAAAAATGCTCAAAACTACGATCGGTTTGATATCTCAGAAGAATATGAACCATCTAGTACTAATATCAAAGAGCTTATAGCAAATCGCTCGAAAATAATTCGACCGTTCTTCCGAAAAAAACAAGAGCTAAACCTTTCTATTACAACAACTTCAACAACAACCTCTACAACTACCATGAAACCAATTGTGGTTCAACATGTTGAGAGACATCCAAAAGAAACGATAAGAGATCAAAAATTCGAAGAATCTAAAACACAAAACAACTATGATGAATATGATGATCAGCTATCGTTTGAAAACATTAGAGCAGCCCAAGCATTCAATTTTCCTAAAACGGATATAAGTTATAATGTAGATCTTCCAAAATCATCTCAGAGCGTATTTAAATCTATTTCTAATGAAAGAGTTGTCAATCCAAATAGAAAACAAAGCAGAAACAGGTATCGGGACGAAAAGAGAAATCCACAAAAACAGAAAGATCAACATGACTATGAAAATCGTGAAGTGCAGACTTACGTGAATCCCTCATACGATGGAAATGCAGGTCAATACAGTGTTTATGAAAGCACAAATCCATATGAGGGTGGTGGTCAAACGTTTTATAGCGATGATGAGAGTCCGAGCAATGACGGTGTTGATCTACATAATATTAAAATACCTAGTCCTGAAGACATAGATCTTGATAGTATTGACATACCAAATCCTGAAACCATAGGAGTTAAAGGAGTAGGTTCTGGGCTAGATGATGAATCTGATCGAGACAAAGAAGAAACTGGTGATGACGATGATACGGATAGTGAAAAAGACAATGACAATGAAGGAGATATAGATGAAGAAAATGGAGATGACGCTGAAAATGAAGAATCCAAAACTAGAAAACAAATTGATACATCACTGAGGCAGCAGAAAAGTCAACAAATAACACAACAAAATAATCCAGAACAAAATAATATGGACTCTGAAAAATCACATACTGAAAAGCATTTTGACTTATCAAGTATTCCTATTCCAGAGTTTGACGAAGAAAAAATGAATAAAATTAAAGAAAAATATAATATTCCTAGTGCAAATCTTGAACTATTAGAAACTCAGGAAGGAAATCATAATGATGATAACCCTGCACTTGTTATACCAAAGGATCATTTAGTTAAAAATGAGTACAATGATGAAATACCAAATTATAATGTACCACTGGAATTCTCACAGGAGCAGAATAATCATGGAGAAGAGAACAACTTCGAAGAAATCCAATCTCATCAAAACAATTTTGATGATGGAATTTCTTCTCCTTACAACACTGAGTCTAATAATTACATGCACCATAATGAAAAGAACAACTTTCCCTATATAAGCGACGAAGAAAAATTCAGAATGAGAAATATGCTAAAAAATCCTCTTCCAGACCAATTTGACCAAGACGAGGAATTTGGTTACGCGAAATTTAGCGATGAGGACCAAAGGAGTCCTGACTTTGATGAATTTACGGACGGTCCTAATGAAAAGCGAGATCCTATTATACAACGCTATAACCAACTTGATACTTTCAATACAGCAACACAAGATCCATCTTATTTCAGGAACGTACAGTCAAATGAGCATGGAAAAATAATTGAATCTCATATTGTAAAGCCAATACCAATTGCGTTTAAAACTGTTATCAAACCAGTAAGTCATAGTTCAGTTCCTTTCAGTCCATTGGCACATAAGTTTCAAAAACCCAAAAATGACATTCAGCAGCCCTTTCGTCCAAGTGTCCAATTACAAGAGCAAGCCAGAGTTGCTGGACATCAAAAATCGCAGGATAACAGACAATCGCAACAATATTTTGGGCATAGCAAAGCTCATGTTAAACCCTCTGATCAATACGGCAGAAACTTACAACCAGAAATTGTACCCGCTCTTGAGTATGACCTCTCACAGTTTGGAGGTATCTTTCAAGAAACCCCTCAAACACACAATCAGCAGCAACAATCTCATAACCACGCACCGCAATATTCACAGACAAGATTTAACGTACCCCAAAGAAATGGACAGACGAAATTTTCAAACTCTTTTGTCCCCACAACAAAAATCAGGTCTCAGTTGGATTCTTCTTTCTCTCAGGTTGAAAATTCAAACTCTCCTCTTAGCGAGAACACTTTATCTAATTCTGAGAAGATTAAGTCTATATCCAATGTAAATATACATCGTCACACTTCCCACAATCCAGCTGGTTCCAATAATGACCAAAGTAACTCTAAACGAAACCAACCCATTATTGGAAACACGGAAAATACAGGAACATACAATTCAGATTACTTCAACACAAAAAACCTTAACGTGTTCCATAACCAACTAGAAAATCCAGTTCATTTTGGATCACATCAATCTACGAACAGTAATCTGAAGCAGGGACTAGTCGTTTACCATCCTACCAAAACTCAAGGAAAATCCATATCGCACGTTCTTATCACACCCCCTACAGTAGAGAGGCAAGTGAATTACAACTTGCAGCCTCAAATCCAAGAGAAAAACTTTCAACACACAACGACTGGGCCCCCAAATTCTCAACAAAAACGTGTAAAAGCCCAACATACACGAATCAATAATCAACCAAGTAGACCAACAGGTCTGACACTACAATCTGATGTGGGCCGTTTCCGATACATAAAAGATTACAACAATAACAATCAAAACACAAACACATTACAGCAAATAAACAAAAACAATCGTGTACCTCAGCAATATAATCATCTAAGAAAGCCAACAGCTCCTCCAAGAACCAGTAGTTTCAGGAATATCCCCGTAGGAGACCATGGCAAAAATAACTTCAGGCCACAACTTCCTCCTCCACGGCCAACTTATACATTGCAACAAATTCAAAATATCAAAAATTCTAATTTACCACCACATATTAAAGAATACAGTGAGTTTAAGAGACCGCAGTATGATTTTTCTTCAAATAAAAACACCCAACCAATCAAATATCAATATGCGCCATCACCTCAGCCGCTAAATTATTACAGAAATTTAGAAAACAGTCCAGTTGATCAAAATGAACATTATGTAATTCAACCACAACAATCACATCGTCCATTCCATGGCTTTGAAAACAATGTCAATAACAATAACTTCGGAGCCTCAAATATTGGAATATATAATGAAAATTTAGAAACAGAACTGCAGAGCAATGATGAAGCAAACGACAGTGAAGAAGTTAATAACAGTGAGGAGGGTGATGACAATGACGAACGCGTCCGACCGAAAGACCCAGTTCATCATGACACTGACTCCAAAGAACACTACTTGTACAATAATGGCCAACAGTACATCGAACAAAAATATCAAGTACCTAACCACAATGAGTTTGTTCAAAATATAAAACTCCTTAAGAAAATTCCAAAAATTGAGAAACTCAGGGTTACAAACGAGTACACTAATGTCAACGTAAATCAATACAATAAGTATCACCCAGAGAATGCTCAACCTCATTTCTTACCGACTCCCTCTCCTGAAATGCACGTTACGTCTCATATCAAGCATAAAGGTAAAGCTAAAACATTAGTGTTCACGCCATCCCAACATGATCCTATTGCAAATAATTTGGAGCTCAGTACTCCTAGTTACTTACAGGAACATATTCCTACCCACAACTTACATTCTTCACAAGTTACACCATCACAGTTCTCTCATAGTCTGGTATCTTCAACTCCATCCCCAAATTACTTTTCCCAAAGTTTGCAATCATCTCCTGTAACTCCACCGCAGTTTACCCAGACTATTCAATCATCCACACTACCTCCTCAACATTTCTCAACAACATCTAGTTCAATATCTGACCATCCAGTACCTCTGCTAAGTCCACAACAGTTCTTGCCTTCCACCACACCTCTGACTCCATACTACACAACTGCTAGGCCTGAAGAACAATCA
This sequence comes from Bactericera cockerelli, assembly GCA_024516035.1. Lineage (NCBI taxonomy): Eukaryota > Metazoa > Arthropoda > Insecta > Hemiptera > Triozidae > Bactericera > Bactericera cockerelli. The sequence continues at coordinate 28,119,925 of CM044964.1, read as the reverse complement.
CAGTTCATTCCACCAGAGAGAGAACAGTTCCTGCAGATCCAAACTCCAATACCATCAACATATGGGCACTTACCCCAGCAGTTACATAGCCTTAATCAACCACAACCTCAGTTGAGTGTGCATGAGGAGCCTCGACCACAATTCTATGTCAATCAGCAGTACCCATTCGAACTTCCACAAGAAAACCAAAACTTCAACAACGCTCCCTTTAATCAACCAATACTTGAGAACTACAGCCCTCAACCACAATTTGTGCAGCATCAAATACCCAGACCACAACAGCGACTACCATTGGGATTCCCTCCAAATCCTGATCTTCAACAATTTGATCCTCACAACCCTCAGCCAGCTCCTCTTCAAATTCCCCAGCATCACAGTCATTACCCTCCAAATTTGGAACAATACCAACTTCCTGATCATCCTCCACTTGAAGAGCATCAGTTTTATCCTTTTCAAAATATAAACACACCTGGAAGAATGGTACACACAATCTATCCGTATAAAAAATCTGACGAAAATCATTCAAATGAACAAGGTGATTATTACAAAGGTAACGATGATTCAAGCATTGAGTCTGAAAAAAATAGTAAGCACAAAGACAATATGCATCAGTACAGCTCAAACATAAATGTGAAATACAAGGGTGACTCTCTCATAAATAGTAAAAAATCTGGAAACAATGAAGAATCTGCCGAGCCTACGAGTTCACAGACTGAATTTAGAAATTCTAGAACGAATAACAAGTTACGATTCGACTATGTAGACAGTAAAACAAGAATACAACCACACGGAGTGCATATTGTTGGTGGAAATTTCAAGTTAGAAGAGTTTAGAAATGGTAGAAAACAAACTCAAAAATCAAATAACACTGATAACAACAACAACAACAATGATAAATATAATTTTAAAGATGAAGAGAGTTTAAAGGAACCTTATGAGCAAAATGTTCAAGAATACGTTGACGCCTTTAATAGACAAGAATCTAAACAAAATGAAAAATTAGTGAGCCTGATGTTGTTATTCAAAAAAGTTTAGGAACCGAGTATAGATTGTATTCCAAAGAAGAAGAAAACGTTCAAGAAGAAAATAGATTTGTGCCATTGAATTTTGTAACACCTTTACCGGAAAATATTTATGAAAGTCCTTTGAATAACAACGAGGCTGATTTCAATGGATTTCATCGACAAGCCCTTAATTTCAATGGACCAACACTGCAAAGTCCTCAAATTCAACATAACCATTTCATACAGCATGTTACAAGTAACACTGATATAAATAATCTAAAAACTGAAAATGATGGAAATAATCTTGAATTGTTAGCTCATGAGCTTCAAGATCCATCTAAAACTCTAAATGTGCCAAATAGTTTATCTAATAATAATTTACAATATTCTAAAAATATTCCACTACTTTTTTACAACAATCTTGATGCAGGAAGTTCATCTAGAAATCCATATCAATTCAATAAAGCTCCTATTGACCATTTGAATAATGATCCTTCCCATTACCAGTTAAATCAAATTTCAACATGCCTGGTATCAATAAAGGTGAACCAACTGTTAATGCTTTTCCACAGTTTGGACTATTGAACGGTAATAATCAACAAAGCATACAAAATATTGTAAATCATAAACCGAAAGTTATAAAACCACAAGAAATTCCTCTCGTGCTGAATCCAGCACTACTCATCAAAGCTCATGCCCAAACACATTCCAACCAATTACAAAATGAAAAAGTCAAAATAATCATACCAACCATAGTTGAACAGCCTCTGGCGGAGCAACGAGCACCCGTTCAAAAAGTTCATTACAAAATTCCTAACGGTGAAGTAATAATCAACCGATTTCATGGACTAGGGAAACAAATCACAAAACCCAGCAATGCGGCATCTAATGCACATTTGCAACATCCCCAGCCTTTTCAAAATAATAACGTAGTGGCACAATCTTTACCTATCACTACTAACCAACAAATATCACACCAACAAAACAACTTTAGAAATACAAATCATGACCAAAAACAAACACCTGGAATTACCCAATCAAACCAACCAATCGCTCTAAATCTATTAAATCAAAATATCCAACAATTCAACAAAGGTAATCAAAATATCATTCAACCTCAATCAGCTCAAGATTCCTTCAATCGAGATATTGAGCAACTCCAAAAGAACTATCAAAATATAATAAAACAACAGACAACGCAGGATTTATTAAATAAAAATATCGGACAGTACCAAAACAGTCTCCAACAAATTCCACAACCACAGACATCACAAGACTTAATTAATGAAAATATACATCAGTCACAAAATAACCATCAGAGTATTTTGACATCACAGCCAGTCCGGAATGTATACAATCAAAATATCCAACAATTCGAAAAAAGCCATCAAAACATTCCTGGGCCACAAAAATCACAGAATTTATACAATCTAAATATCCAACAACTCCAAAACAGCCATCAAAATGTTCATCAACCACAGCACTTCCAAAAAAATAAGCACAATAATATTCAACAACAAAATATCTTACAGCTAAATACCAATAATGCAGTTCAACAACTTAGACAAAATCACCAACCATCACAGCTCTATCAAAATCAGCAAGCTATTAAAAACATCCCCAGCAACCATCAGCATTATGATATCTTTGGAGAATATGGACAAAAAAAGCAGTACAAAGAACCATATGTATTTGAGTTTCCAAACGTTCATGAAAATAATCAACCTCTCCTATCAAATGCCAATAACTTGAATGGCTACCAAGCTAATGTTGGATACAATCCCCAGAATATGCAAGTATTTCAACCAATCGTTTTGGACTTTGATAATCCAAACAGTAATTTTTACTACAGGAACAACAATAAGGGTGTACATTTACAACACATCAAACCTCAGCTTTCAGAACCAGCTCGGCTACCCAGTAGTTTAGTAAATGGAGTGGAAAGTGAGGCAATTGTCACAAAGAAAATCAAACATCCGTCCTTTCATGACCTATCGTACGAACCAAGTGAACATCGTTCAACTGTCATCAATATAACAGGAACCGGTTTAGTTAATCCTCATGCAAAAAATGAAAAAAATAAATCATCAAGTAAAAAAGCAACAAACGACGCAAAGCTAGAGCTGACACCAATGATGAATTATTTGACAATCTCACAAAATGTGGTGGAAAAACCTTCTGGAAGTTCTGAGAAGAACAGTAATCATTCATCAAAACAAAACAATAGTTATGAAGATAGCAAACCGAGTTTTGTATCAGATGAAATAATGGAAAAAACTCAAAAACCAAGCAACAATCTAACAACTATCTTCCATTTTGAAAACAATGAACACAATATTCCAATACTTTCTTCCGGGGAGGGAAAAAATGGAAGCAACAAAGATGAAACAAATAAAAGTCTAGACAGTAACGTAAGTTCAAAAAATATCGGTGAAAAATATAACCACAATAATGAACACTTTGAAGACAAAATGCAAATAAAGATTAAAAGTACAAAAAAAACCAGGAGATAGTTATGAAAACATAAACTTATTCAATGTCAAGGAGGAGGATACATTCAGTAATAACTATGACACATTGGACTCATCGACAGAATTTGAGAAAAAAGCCTCAAGTATTGAAACAATAGCTCAGAAGACGATTTACGACAAGTATATGGACTCTTTGAACAAAAGCTATGATATTATCAGACACAGTATGAAGAAAGAAGACGAAAAAGATAAAATTGATATTTCTGGACTCTACAATACTTATGCCAACAAGTCCAACAACAAAACCAACGACAGAACATCCAAGAAGCTGTTCAGTAGGTATGAAGATATTGAACGAATTGAAAAGTCCCCAAAAAAGAGTATAAAAAACTCACGCAATCAATATGCCCCCCAAAATCATCAAAAACAGAATGTTTTTGGTAAAACCATTGACATCAACTATTTCAATCGAAGAAAGAATGGACTGTTTTCAAATGAAAATATTTTTGACGATGAAGATGATAGGAAAAGTAGCAAGGATAAAAGTAATCGTAATAATAACAGCAAGAGAATACTAAATCTACTCAAAGATAATATACAAGAAACACCTAAATGATACAGCATGCAATCTAACAATCAAACCAATGTGATGTCTCTTAAGTTCATAACTGAGGAGTTAACTTTTTATATACAAATATACATACATAGGTAAATGTGTGTAAAATAATTTCAAACATAATTTATCCAAAAATGGACAAATCCCAACGAAAACCTGAAAAGTAAAACTTTATGATAGAAAAAAACAAATGGTACAAAATAATAATATATATATGTATATTATTATGTTTTATATATTACACAGTACACTATCCAGAAGCATTGGAAAGAATATGTCGGTTCAAAACAGAAAATATTGTCAAAAACAAAATGCAACCAATATAATAGACTTAATTCATTTATCACAATGACACATAATTATTGCTGAATTTTTAATAATATTCTATTAATTTATTAATAAATAAACAATTCAGATCAAGCTTTATTCCTTTTTTCATATAATCATAATATATTAATAATTATAATAAACAAAGCCTGATCATGGATTTTATTTTTTTCACATATTATTTTTTATACACAATAATCAATTGAAAATTAACAACAAATTAAAAAAAAAAAACTTAAAAATAAGTACAAAAAATATAGAACATTATTAATATTTATTTACAATTGTTGTAATCCGGGGCGAAGTTAATGCCTTAGGGGTATTCTCTGCCACTTAACCCTGAATTCTCTGAATTCTCTTCCGAATTTAATATTAATTATAATTAATTATTTGAAACGTCCTTTAAAAATCATAGATACATGTTGTTTAATTTTTTGATGTAATCTGTACATACACTCAAGTTTTAAACTTACTTTGTTTAACTTTGGCTTATAAAAAAAAAAAAAAAAAAAATGTTTTTATTGACGTTGCAAAAGAGTTCTTTTGCATACCTATTTTATGTTATATATTTCTGCTTTATTCACAGGGAAATAAACCAAACTTTGTTTAACTTTAATATTTTATGTTTTGTAAATAGGTAAATTATTGTAGAATAAATATGTTTTTAACTGTTAAAATTCTTTGTGTATCTTGTTATTTCTAGTACAGGTTCTGTTCTTATTTTGATCGTAGTTTCCCTTTGTACAAATGCCTTTTTAGAAATTAATTATTTCTTTTACTATGGCCTTTTCCCTTAAAAGTGGGGTCGACATAAAAGTTGCTTCGTTTTGGTACTCTTACTTTTACAGGGCATTTACCTTCATAACGTGAAATCAAAATAAAATCATTTAATATAACGGGAACCTAGAAAATTTGGACATTTGGATCCGACGACAACTATTTTTTTTTTACTGAAAACAGTTTCTTTTGGCCAGCAAAAGCACATTTTATAGGATATCTTGCACTAAAATAAAAAAAAAAACAGAAAAAATTAGAAAAAGCAGAAATTTAGGAATTATTCGAGAATTTTGCATACAAAAACAAATCTTTTCTTTGGTTCGTCCTTTGCTTTACCTTTGCTTGATGTCTCTTAACTTCAGTGATCTTTAAAGAACCGAGACAAGGTACCATAGGCAATAGGCATTAATTCTGTTTTTGTAAAAAAAAATTAACCAGTATAAATATAAGGTACAAAAAAAGGTTGCCTAAAGATTTCGCCTTAGATTTTAATGATTTAAACATCAATCCAGTGCTAGGATGCAGGATACGTTGGTTCGGGTCCCGATCAAAGCATGTAAATATTGTATAATATATGATGATGTACCTAGTTTACCTCATTTACATATTTGAAAAATTGACCACAGAGTGGCATATGCAAGAATGTCGGTTTTGAAGAGACCAGAGACATGTCTGTTATAGAAAATGAAAGGGTCACACACGGCTTGTAGAATGTCCTACCTGTTGATGTTGATAATGACATAATTATCAGTGTTGTTCTTGTTGTTTTGTAGTTATTGTTGTTATATTTTTCTTGTTGTCTTATTGTTGTTGTTGTTGTAGAACATTTTGCAAGGACATTCCACCCACCCCACCCCACCCCACCACCACCCCACGTCAAGATAGAAAGATGATGATGGACTGATCAATGAATGAATGACGATGAAAATTATGACGGTGTTACTTGTAATGATGGTGATACAGATGGTGATGTGATAGCTGATGATGTTAGTGCTGGTGATGACTTGAGTTTTTAATAAAGTATCGGACAATGCCTTGTACGTGAGAGATAGTACGGAGCTACGTGAGTGTATTGTGCGAGCCAGACTAGGATGTTAATATTGTCAAGGAAAAAGTACAGGCATGAATAGTACTCTGATGGGCGTAGTAGGCCCCTGCTACCTAATACTCAGGTATTGATGTTTGGTACAAGCAGGATAGTTGTACGTAGGACATAGAAATATTGTGATGGAAAGTTCGAAGGTACATGAGGTACATGTTGCTTTAGAAATATTTGCAAATATTAATACAAGAAAGGCAAGACCCAAGTTCCTGATTGAAAGAATTTCATTGGCAATTCTGAGGGGAAACGGTTGCAGTGTTTTAGGTACCCTACGCCCCTACCGACAAACACTATCACCATTTTGATGAATTTCACTTGTAAAAGAAACTGTCTAAATTTTATTGGTTATGAAACATCCAAATAAATGAAACAAATGAAATCGGAAGAAAAAATATTATCTTTTAAAAAAACGAACACAAAATACACTTTCGATTTCTAATATTAGAAATTTATCAGAAGTAATATGCATGAAATATAATTACCTACGATAAAGATAAGACCTCAGAATTTCAACCAATCACAGAGCACTCTAGTCTGGCTTGAGGGTTGGTCTGGCTTGTCTTTGTTCTTAACCTGATTTTTAGTTCGCCTTAAGTATTGTAAAACAATATAATTATTGTACCAGAGTAAGTATTTATATTTTTTATATTAAAAATCTCGTTTACGAGAGCTAGCTTCATGATGTGGAAGAAGAAGATATCACAGACCTCCTGCTATTGTCTCCTACCATGCAGCTACTGGTAGATAATATGATCCGTCATAATCGTAGTCACCGGTTTGTATAGTAACCGATGAGCAACTTCCTACCGATGCGATGTGTAGGTACCTACTTACCAATGCTACTTACCGTTGAGTTTTCTTCCATCATAAAACAATAGAATCTCCATTAGTGAGGACATCGTGTCTCCTAGACTCTGGTTCCGATGTATTGTTCTTGTGAAAGAATTACCACGCTTGGTGATTCAGTCACCAGAAGATGGTAGCTATAGTAGTTAGCAGTAGTAATATCACTAGTATTACATAGCTGGCCGGGGGATGTTAATCAAGGAGAAGACCAGTTTCTTGCTAGAGACTATAAACAGAGAGCAGACTAGCCCAGCCAACCATTTTAACAAGCAAAGCCAATCTTGCAGTTTATTATTATTAATAAGCCATTGAACCCTTGGGAAGCTGCAAGCTTGGCTTGCCCAAGTTCTCAAGATGGAGGATCATGTGTGCTTCAAAACGAGCCACTAAATTTTGATAGAGACCATAGCACGCTATGTAGAGACCATCACTCTCCCCCTTCCCAGGATCTAGCCAATTCAGCTACAAAAACATGAACAGTTAAGTAAGGAGTTCAAAATATAAATATTATTACTTGTAGTAGAATGATTGTAGCACAATGCCTGGGTCACTATACCAATACAAACAAATACCCACAGACCCAGTGCAAGAATTTCACGTCACTATACCTATACACCAGTACAAGCATTTCACGTCACTATACCCATACACCCAGTACAAGCATTTCACGTCACTATACCCATACACCCAGTACAAGCATTTCACGTCACTATACCCATACACATACACCCAGTACAAGCATTTCACGTCACTATACCCATACACCCAGTACAAGCATTTCACGTCACTATACCCATACACCCAGTACAAGCATTTCGCGTCACTATACCCATACACCCAGTACAAGCATTTCACGTCACTATGCCCATACACCCGGTACAAGCATTTCACGTCACTATACCCATACACCCAGTACATGCATTTCACGTCACTATACCCATACACCCAGTACAAGCATTTCACGTCACTATACCCATACACCCAGTACATGCATTTCACGTCACTATACCCATACACCCAGTACAAGCATTTCACGTCACTATGCCCATACACCGGTACAAGCATTTCACGTCACAATACCATACACCCAGTGCAAGCATTTCACGTCACTATGCCCATACACCCGGTACAAGCATTTCACGTCACTATACCCATACACCCAGTACAAGCATTTCACGTCACTATACCATACACCCAGTACAAGCATTTCACGTCACTATACCTATACACCCAGTACAAGCATTTCACGTCACTATACCCATACACCCAGTACAAGCATTTCACGTCACTATACCCATACACCCGGTACAAGCATTTCACGTCACTATACCCATACACCCAGTCAAGCATTTCACGTCACTATACCCATACACCCGTACAAGCATTTCACGTCACTATACCCATACACCCAGTACAAGCATTTCACGTCACTATACCCATACACCCAGTACAAGCATTTCACGTCACTATACCCATACACCCAGTACATGCATTTCACGTCACTATACCCATACACCCAGTACAAGCATTTCACGTCACTATGCCCATACACCCGTACAAGCATTTCACGTCACAATACCCATACACCCAGTACAAGCATTTCACGTCACTATGCCCATACACCCGTACAAGCATTTCACGTCACTATACCCATACACCCAGTACATGCATTTCACGTCACTATACCCATACACCCAGTACAAGCATTTCACGTCACTATACCTATACACCAGTACAAGCATTTCACGTCACAATACCATACACCCAGTACAAGCATTTCATTATCAATGCTCAAGAAGAAAGAAAAGAGAAAATTCCTAGAACCTATCAAACATGATTTATTTTTCTTATTATTTCTTGATTATATTTCATTTGAGATAATTTTCTAAACTGTTTACTTCGATACTTCAATCAACTCAGGCAATATCTACTGACAAAACACAGACTTCTAGGCAAAACTTACGCTCCTACGACAGTAATAATATTACCAAGAGTAGTATTTGGTAGTATTTTTATAATACCAACTAACACGAAAGCAAAATGAAGTTATTATTGAATTGTTCAGGGCAATTACCTATTGTTGGAATACTAGTGGTTCAATAGCTTGTTAAATGCATTAATCATTAGATTGCTATAGTTGAACAACGTTTAGCTAGGCTAGAACTTTATGGACTACTCAATTTTGAACCTTTGTGATACTGACTAGAAACCTTACACAGGGTGGCTGAATTAAATAATAATACCTACTCTTAAGTGGAAGGTAACCACAAGGCGACGTTAATGCTCAAGGTATTCCCTACCATTATTTGATCACAAACTCAAATTAATGAGGAAATTTCAAGCATTGCGTGGGATCCGATTAACGGATCCATGCCCTAAAGCCTAGCTTGGTTATAATATATTACAAGTCTAGGGCTGTGTTGTAAACCATAGACTAACAATGCTTGACGTGGGTAGCTGGCCTGTGGCCCCCATCCCAAAAGCACTCTCACTCTCATAATCTCGCTTCCAACCGTCACACAACGCACTGTGATTGGTTCTTTCGTTCAAATTAATCGTGTGACGGTTGAGAGAGAGATTTGGGGATTATGAGAGTGAGAGAGCTTTCTGAAACCAGAGTCTGGTGTTTAGCTAGGCTAGAAGGCTAGAGATTAGGGGATTATGAGAGTGAGAGAGCTTTCTGAAACCAGAGTCTGGTGTTTAGCTAGGCTAGAAGGCTAGAGATTTGGGTATTATGAGAGTGAGAGAGCTTTCTGAAACCAGAGTCTGGTGTTTAGCTAGGCTAGAAGGCTAGAGATTTGGGGATTATGAGAGTGAGAGTGTTTTCTGGAACCAGAGTCTGGTGATTAGCTAGGCTAGAAGACTAGAGATTTGGGGATTATGAGAGTGGGAGTGCTTTCTGGAACCAGAGTCTGGTGTTTAGCTAGGCTAGAAGGCTAGAGATTTGGGGATTATGAGAGTGGGAGTGCTTTCTGGAACCAGAGTCTGGTGTTTAGCTAGGCTAGAAGGCTAGAGATTTGGGGATTATGAGAGTGGGAGTGCTTTCTGGAACCAGAGTCTGGTGTTTAGCTAGGCTAGAAGGCTAGAGATTTGGGGATTATGAGAGTGGGAGTGCTTTCTGGAACCAGAGTCTGGTGTTTAGCTAGGCTAGAAGGCTAGAGATTTGGGGATTATGAGAGTGAGAGCGCTTTCTGGAACCAGAGTGGTGTTTAGCTAGGCTAGAAGGCTAGAGAAAAGGGGATTATGAGAGTGAGAGTGCTTTCTGGAACCAGAGTCTGGTGTTTAGCTAGGCTAGAAGGCTAGAGATTTGGGGATTATGAGAGTGAGAGTGCTTTCTGGAACCAGAGTCTGGTGTTTAGCTAGGCTAGAAGGCTAGAGAAAAGGGGATTATGAGAGTGAGAGTGCTTTCTGGAACCAGAGTCTGGTGTTTAGCTAGGCTAGAAGGCTAGAGATTTGGGGATTATGAGAGTGAGAGTGCTTTCTGGAACCAGAGTCTGGTGTTTAGCTAGGCTAGAAGGCTAGAGAAAAGGGGATTATGAGAGTGAGAGTGCTTTCTGGAACCAGAGTCTGGTGTTTAGCTAGGCTAGAAGGCTAGAGAAAAGGGGATTATGAGAGTGAGAGTGCTTTCTGGAACCAGAGTCTGGTGTTTAGCTAGGCTAGAAGGCTAGAGATTTGGGGATTATGAGAGTGGGAGTGCTTTCTGGAACCAGAGTCTGGTGTTTAGCTAAGCTAGAAGGCTAGAGATTTGGGGATTATGAGAGTGAGAGTGCTTTCTGGAACCAGAGTCTGGTGTTTAGCTAAGCTAGAAGGCTAGAGAAAAGGGGATTATGAGAGTGAGAGTGCTTTCTGGAACCAGAGTCTGGTGTTTAGCTAGGCTAGAAGGCTAGAGATTTGGGGATTATGAGAGTGAGAGTGCTTTCTGGAACCAGAGTGGTGTTTAGCTAGGCTAGAAGGCTAGAGAAAAGGGGATTATGAGAGTGAGAGTGCTTTCTGGAACCAGAGTCTGGTGTTTAGCTAGGCTAGAAGGCTAGAGATTTGGGGATTATGAGAGTGAGAGTGCTTTCTGGAACCAGAGTCTGGTGTTTAGCTAGGCTAGAAGGCTAGAGAAAAGGGGATTATGAGAGTGAGAGTGCTTTCTGGAACCAGAGTCTGGTGTTTAGCTAGGCTAGAAGGCTAGAGATTTGGGGATTATGAGAGTGAGAGTGCTTTCTGGAACCAGAGTGGTGTTTAGCTAGGCTAGAAGGCTAGAGAAAAGGGGATTATGAGAGTGAGAGTGCTTTCTGGAACCAGAGTCTGGTGTTTAGCTAGGCTAGAAGGCTAGAGAAAAGGGGATTATGAGAGTGGGAGTGCTTTCTGGAACCAGAGTCTGGTGTTTAGCTAGGCTAGAAGGCTAGAGAAAAGGGGATTATGAGAGTGAGAGTGCTTTCTGGAACCAGAGTCTGGTGTTTAGCTAGGCTAGAAGGCTAGAGAAAAGGGGATTATGAGAGTGAGAGTGCTTTCTGGAACCAGAGTCTGGTGTTTAGCTAGGCTAGAAGGCTAGAGATTTGGGGATTATGAGAGTGAGAGTGCTTTCTGGAACCAGAGTGGTGTTTAGCTAGGCTAGAAGGCTAGAGATTTGGGGATTATGAGAGTGAGAGAGCTTTCTGGAACCAGAGTGGTGTTTAGCTAGGCTAGAAGGCTAGAGATTTGGGGATTCATAGAGTACCGCCTTTACCACTGAGCTACCGGGACAGACAATAAGTAATTGTATTGGTTGCCACTATCATCCCCACGCTACCTGGATTACCACTATAAAGCCAGGTCTTGGGTCCAAATTATCAAACAGGATTAGATTAACTTACTAATACTACACTATCCCATAGCACGCCCTCTGGTGGTAATTTCAACCAATCACAGCGCATTTATATAAACTGTTAAGTGATAGTGGCTTGGATTAACAAATCAAAGATATTTAATCCTGTTTCATGTTTAAAAATAATAATAGGAATATAACAAACAAACAAAAAACCTATTAAAATGAACTTCTTTTTTCGTCTCAAATACATATTTGAATCAATAATAAAATTTAATAGCTATGTGGGAAATTATTAATAGATCACAAGATAGATCTCACATTTCCCTATTTAAAACAGTACGCAAAATCAAGAAACTAAGTCCACAGAGGTAATACAAAAATGCCTTTTAATTTCGTACTTATTAGTAGGTATATTAAATGAGGTTTGATTAAAAATAATGCATCGTCCGGGAATCGAACCCGGGTCGCCCGCGTGGCAGGCGAGCATTATACCACTGAACCAACGATGCTTGATACCTGAGGGTAAAAGTTAATCTACATCAAGCAGTGAGAAATAATTTTACAATGAAGAGTGACAAGCTATTAGAGAAAGGCACTACACTGTTAGACGTAAACTTTGTCAGCATCATGGAAGAATAAGTTTAGTAATGAACTCGTAGGGCGAAATTAATAGACAACATGAATAAGATAAGTCGTTGGTAAGTGTCGATTTTCCCTATCTTACACAGTACGCAATCCGTGACTTAGCGCCACAGAGGTATTACAAAAACGTCTATGAATTCCGCCCTTAGTGCCTCAAACCTGTCTCATAAAATTGGCCATCTTGGTTAGTTTTAACACAATATAGGAAATCACAATTATAAAAAATATTTTTCTTCTTACATGCTTTTGAAAGTTATAACCAAATAACGGTAGCTATATTGGATAGTATGTTATGTGACAGATTAATTACCCTGAGATATAATTTATGATGTTTCCATTCCTTAAGCCTCCATGGACAGTATGTCTATCTTAGAGCTCGGATTATTTCCTTGCTCAGTTCGTACAATACATTACTAGTATCGTCATAACGATTGCAGTCGCTCAATGGGTAAAGGTGCTATTTATTCACCGTAGCGTCTGACATCTATGTCGCGATTTTCTAATGTATTTTCGATGCGCGTCACATTCGAATGTCAGAGTAGGAAAAAAAATCATGGCCTCAAAAATGATTATTATCGTAATATGAACAAAAAAATATTTCTGCAGATCATGGACATGGCATTTTTATGAACGCCTAGTATCTGTGTAGATATGCAATGTGTTTAAAATAAAACAGATCCTTACTCAGTAAATAAGAATGTTTTCCATAAAATATCTTTTTGTGTCAAGATTTCTTGCTACTGGGCCTCTCAAGCAATGAGAAATCAAGAAGACCATACTCAAATCAAGAAGACCAAAGAAACCTACCCACCTGAAAAATTTCAACACTGTTCTAAATGTTATAATATTATTCCTTTTTTGTGCCGATGGTCATAATTTTCTATAAACGCCTGGTATTATTTTAGATATGCAATGTGCGTAGCACAAATGAAACATGATAATCAGTCAATTAAACGTCTAACTTTGTCTGGGTTTGTCCAAGATTAGCTGAGACTCCAAGATTACTTGCAAATGGAAAAAATAGTGAATGACTGAGTCTACAGTGAATATATAATAGAAAAGCCTTTTCCACCATCAAAAGCACAAAAAACGAATGGGAAACACCTTCAAAAGCCTTTTAAAGTTGCCCATTCGGAAAAAAAAGCTGATACGTATCTGTGACGTCATATTAACCCAGTTGGATTTTACAGTCTACACGTTGTTATGGGGATATTTTTTTACCAAGGATTTCATCTTGTTCTAGGCTCCGGACACCTTTATCGCTCATAATAAAGTTAGTTTAAATTTTTGTCAGAAATTCTTTATTGTATTTAGAACTTACAAAAATATTACTTTCAAATTTGCACTGTTTGACGTAAAATTTAACAAAGTAACCGAGTTCTGAAAAAAATACCATGGAAATTCTTACGATGAACTGTTTTGATAGAGCCAATTTGATAGGTACAAGTGACCCATTAGAAGATTTGAGTTGACTTACCATTGTACAGCTGCCACAGGCCCGCCCCTATGATGGCAAAGAGAGCTAGGAGCTTCGCGAACGTGAATATATCTTGCACATTGGTGGCCCACTTGACATCCCAGCAGTTGATGAATGCAAGGATACCTGGAATAAGACATACCTAAATTATTTTGGGTGTCATTTTTAAATTCAGAATTAACTCCAGGCAAAAAATAGTCTGTTGAACTAACTTGTTGAAGAAAATGGTTCTCGTGTGTTTTATAGGTATTAAGTAAATTTCCCAAGGAAATGGTTCCTAAAATTTTGTACGAATTTGCATTGAAATCTGAGTTTTTATTTTGTTCATATCTCCATTCGACGGCACTTTCCGAAAATGATCTGGGAGTATTTTAGTCTTAGAATGTACCCTAAAATTAATTCTGATATTTATTTAAAAAACATGGATACCTTGATTTTTACTTTTCGTGCAGTTACTTTCTGCCTACTTATTACAGTTATATATGTACGAGTATATGAGTATATAAAAATATATGAGGTCCAAGTATGCCAAACAGTTTGCAAGGCGAGTTATCTTGTAACATTATGATATTATCACTATTGTGATTAACACAGATACTTTTTTTATTCATAAATATAAAAATATGAAGTCTTTATACTACGAGTATAGGAATCGTACCACCCGGTGTTTATTTTGCATTTACCATAAATTAGCCATCAAGAGATTGTATAAGAAAAAATCAAACATAACTTTGAAAGACTTGCTAGGAAAAAGACACAAACACAGACATACATCACACAAATACCTATACTATACAAGTATACATATTAGGTACGAGTATATCAATTCACATTTCAATGTATCGTATGTCCAATATTCTAATACCTATCATTTTTTCAACAACCAAATCACATTTCACAGATCTGCAAAATACAGTCGAACTGTTATAAAATCCAGGTTTCTCTTCTAAAGATGTTATTTTCTCTTAAACAGAGGTAAACTTAACGTGGATTTTCTATACCCAGACCCCAGGCTTCTCTTGTACCCAGTTGCGACTGAATAGGTAATTATAATAATAACTAGCGGGCTGTCGCCCGCTTTGCGGGCTGAGGCATGGCCGTGAAAGCAAAAAATCCTTTTTGGCCAGTGGCAGGTGTTGTAGTGGGAATTTCGAAAAATCCCGTCTTATTGCACATCTAGACTATAAGACTAAGCTACCTATGAAATTTCAGCTTCCTAGGACTTACCAGTTCGGAGAAACAGTGATGAATCAGTGAGTGAGTGAGTCAGCCAGTCAGTCAGTCAGTCAGTGAGTGAAACTCTCTTATATAAGTATAGATAATTTCGTGTCCGTGAAATAGGTATTGATACCTACATAAATCACGGTGGTGAGAGGATTATATGGACGTCCAGATCCAATATCTATAGGCTCCTGTCATGTTCATTGATTCTATTTGATTTTAACGTCCTGACTTGAGGTAGACAGGACGGGGGTTTTACCCTCCATTCGCTGGGAATCGTACCAGGTACCCACATTAACCTCACCCAGCTTGGGTAGGGCCGGAATAGGTAATTAATATTGATAATAGGTATCTGCATAATACCAATGAAACACAGAGGATAATGGTTGTGGAAATTGATTACTTCAATCTCCCGAGACATGATCAATTGATCATGCTAACATTTACCTACTTGTTTGCTCAATTTACCGAGGTGTGTCTTCCCATTAAATGTTTGGTCAATAAGATTATGGTATCAGATTAAATTTATCCACAAGAGCACACCAACAGATACTACAGATAACTTATTTTGCGTTGTATTGATAAAAAAAACGTGATGTTGGCTGTTCCCAGCCCAACCCAGGCTTTTCTCGAACCCTCGTGAGATTGGCTTTTCTCGGCCCAGCCCAGGCTGGGTCAGGTCAATGTGGGTATATTTCAATGTGGGTATATTGTAAGTGTCCAGGAAATGGAGGATAAAACCTCCGTCGCGAATGACCTAAATGTTAAAAGACCGTTAAGCCAAAAAAATACTGTGGTAAAAAAGAGAAAAATAATCATTTGCTAT
This sequence comes from Bactericera cockerelli, assembly GCA_024516035.1. Taxonomy (NCBI): domain Eukaryota; kingdom Metazoa; phylum Arthropoda; class Insecta; order Hemiptera; family Triozidae; genus Bactericera; species Bactericera cockerelli. The sequence goes on along the minus strand of CM044964.1, from coordinate 28,103,821 downwards.
CATGACCACATAGCATTTAAATAATTAATAAATATATGTGTTTCTTTGTGTTATTATATACCAATGTTTTAGTGGGTAGCGCAGAGTTACAGGACTTTTCCTATCTTTACTATTCCTATATCTTATTTTTACCTATGATTCCGTCACTCTTTAATCAGTGACAGCAACTCATTTTTCTTCACGAGGTATGAGTGGACCCCGAATATATACAAGTACAGATCAGAAAAAATCCTGCTCCGCTGGAGATAAAACAGATGTCACTGTTTTATATCCAGCGGAGCAGGATTGCGTGCAATGCCTAGCACTATGGTATAAAAATAGCTGCTATGAGATACTGATAAAATTATAATAAAAATTCCCTAACCGTGAGATAGGCACAGATACCTATACCACGGTGGTGAGAGGATTGTGTGGACGCCCAGATCCAATGTCTAGGTTCCATTCATGTCCATTGATTTTACCTTTTGGTTTCAACTTCCTGATTTCAGATAGTCAGGACGGGGGTTTCACCCTATTTTTTGGTAGTTTGACGGTGGTTTAAGGGGGGTCAACTCTCATGAAAATTTCAATATCTGTTACCGTTTGGGCTGTGGTATTGTAAACAGACAGCCCCTAAGAGGATGGGTCAGCCGGGTCAGATTTGAGTTTCATATTTCGAGATTATAAAAGACACTTATTTATACTGTCCGATTAGGTCCAAATGTAATAATTATGTAATAACGTATAATTATTTAGTTTTTTTACAATTTTTGTGGCTCTCTCCCTAAAACATACCCATGCTACCTGGATCACCAGACCAGCGCCTTAACCACTCGACCTCCAATGCATGCTATTTATTATCACATAGCATCTTCGTGAGACACTACAAACGGTTATGAGAGATTACACAAGCATTACTAGATAATGAATGCTAACCTCCAGTATATTGATGGCATCTGCAGTTCTAAACATACTGTGGCATATGAATAATTCAACTTCTGTCTAAATTTATACGTATTAAATGCTTATGAATATGAGTTATTCTAGAGACTTTATAAAGTTTCATAAATATCGGTGGTCAATATGCAATAGAGCTTGAAAAAACTCCCACTATATTGAGTTATTCTTTGATAGTTATCTCACATTTATTTAATTTGATCAATGGAACAGGAACAGGTGTCTATAAAATCACGTGGTCAAATATACAAGCGTGTTTCAGGGTCAGAAAGAAAGCCATGCCTCAGCTAACTTTGAAACAGTAAAAGATGGCGAAAAATTTAAATGAATCGCATGGGTAACAGAGAGCACGATGAACTCAGTGATAAGATACTCGCTTGCCATGCCTGGGTTAGAACCCTAGAGCTGACCAAAGATTTGTTCAATTTTGGTCACTTTTCGTCCATCCGAGGGTAGCCATCATAAGGGGTGGGCAAGCTACAACATAGATCACAAGCATCTACAGTAGCTGCTGTTTCATGGCTTCGCAATAAAACGAGGCTTATCACTCTTTTAACTTTTATTCTTTGGAAAGTAGACTTGATTGCCTCCAGGTCATTCCTTATGGAGGGAAGCCAGCCTCCGTGGCGTAACGGTTGTGACTAATGCCCGTAGTCCAAAGATCCTGAGTTCGATTCCCGGTTGGAGCACACTTTTCGCACAGAAAATTCTGTTCCGTCCGAACATATGAGGCTGGCAATTCCGGCCCTACCCAGGCTGGGTGAGGTTAATGTGGGTAGCTGGTACATACAATTCCCAGCGAATGGAGGGTTAAACTCCCGTCCTGTCTACCTCAAGCCAGGACGTTAAAACCAAATAGAATCAATGGACATGAAAGGAGCCTAGAAATTGGATCTGGGCGACCATATAATCCTCTCACCACCGTGATTTAGATATCAATACATACCTCACGGACACGGAATTATTATTATTATGGAGAGAAAATAATAATAATAATAATAATAATGTGTTTCTTTGTGTTAATATATCACAATTTTTAGTGGGTAGCGCAGAATTATAGGACTTTTTCCTAATATCTTATTTTTGCCTGTAATTCCGCCACTGGTTGCTGCTCTCCTTTAAGCAGCTACTTATTTTTCCTCACGAGATATTATGGAGGGAAAAGAGTCTAAGGTTTTTCTCATGGATGAGTGCAGTACTGCAGTGTAGGCCAAAGATGATGTCCACATTAAGATTGACACCACATGACCACACTGACACAAGGGGGATGGCATCTTGGTGAACAAGAAACTGTGTGTCAATCTAGTGTGGCCTAGTCTCTCAGTCTGCACAACACTACCTCATCATATCTCTTAGGTTGAAAACTCGATGTCCAGATTAAAATAATTTATTATAATGTGATTACACCTACACCTCTTTTGTATTGCACTAAAATAAATAAATTAAATTAAAAACGCTAACAAAGAGAGGAAAGTTAGTTTAATATTTATTTTTTTTGTTGCGCTCGGCTAAATATCAAGCAAAACGCTAGTTTTGCAACGCCAAGATAAACAAAACGAGCGTGCTATACTTACGCTAAACAGAGTTCGTATGTATTTTCTTTTGTAATTTTGATCTTCTTAAATAAAACTTTTTAATCTTTTTTCTTCATATTCGTGTTTTCCTCGTCGAATAGAAGATGACTACTTTTTATTTGACCTTTTTCTGATACCCCTAACCGCTTTTACGAGCACCCCCAAAATTAGTAAAAAATTCATACTTTATTTTTTTTTTTTTCCGCATTCGTCTTACCATGGGCTTATGGTTAAAGTTATTATTATGACATTTTGGTTACGAGTTCATAATGCTTGCAGCTCGAGGTTTTTAACAAAAAAAAACTTCCGCGGTCACTCGGCGGCGCTTTGGCGGTACCGCCCTTATCTCAAATGTGGCTGATGTTAGAAATCTGAAACTTTGTATGTTAATTATTTGACCAATTTACAGCTTTTTTTATTCTTTGTAATTTTTTTTTTTATTATAACCATTTATGAGTTATAACTATTTTTGTTGATCTCTGACGTTCACTGACCTCTCTTCACGTAATCACATGAATCGCTAATAAAGCTTTATTGTATCGAGCTGAAATTTTCAAGACATATTCCTGAGTTTTGGCAGATGATTCCTCGTCAGAATAGCCATCTTCGAAAAATTTACGGTTTTTAAGTTATAAGCTTCTTAAGTCATTGGTAGCGCACAACATGATTTTGGGTTGGAGTGTCTTCTCCGAGTCTCGGAATACAACACTTGTAAATGAAATAAAATTAAGGTATTGATTGGTTTCTCAACTGTAGGGTGTTTTATCTTTCTTTCACCGACCTCCATTAGGTTCTTAGATATTATAGATGTACTATTTTCGACTAGTTGGTTTTTTTTTTTTAATTTTCAAGATGTGAGTCAGTGAATTATTCAATGAAATACATAATATAATAATATCTTTAGGGCTTTTTATAAGGATTGATCGATCAATTAACAATTCAGTAAACTTTCTTTCAATATAATTAACAATTATACCGTAAGAAATTTTACTGAAACCAAGAAAATAATAATTTTATTTTTAATGTTTACAAAACTAAAATAATTATAGGTACCTAGTTAGGTGGGTCCTCTATTTAAAAATTTTAATGTGGGTTTAACTTCGCTTTCAACTGAATATCACGACGGGGGTTTTACCCTCCATTAGCAGGAAACTGACAAACCTTCTGCCCACATTAACCTCACCCAGCCTAGGTTGGGCTGGATTGCCATCATCACGAAGTCTTCAACTCGCTAAACTTTGCTTAACATTGGTGATCCTACGAGAATTGATGTATTCAACGCGCCGTCGATGGCACCTAATTAAGTCTGGCAAAAGTCATCTTTAGTTTTAGTATATTGCAAAGGCTTGCAAGCCAAGACTCGTCAATTTAAGTTCTGTAACAATTTCGCACAACTTACACGTGAATTCAGGTTATACGATTAGCTCTGTGGTGAGATCCTCCCTACTCAATCGGGAAGTCTTCAAACCCCAGAGTCGACAAAAATTTTATTGTTAATTTGATTACAATACTATTGTGTGTAAGCGATTCCGGTTCTCTTGTGTTGACCTAGAACCTGAATGGGGATTTTATAATAACACAAAGAAAACATAATACCACTGAGATCATATAACATAGAGGGAACCCGATGTATCAAGATCTGCATCTAAGAGGGACCATCAGCTGATTTCAAAATCAGTGCCGGAGTTGTAGTAATATTTCTCTCGCGAAGGGAGCGGGTACCTAAACTACCTAATTAATCTAAAATAATGTTTTTACTTTTTTCATACCTACCTATTAGTTATTTTTGTCTTTGTTTCCTCTTTTACTTTCCTTATTTTCTACTTCTTATGTAGTTATATATAGTGATGTACAAATACCCGGGTATTTATTTTTGGGGTAAATACCCGGGTATTTACCCCAAGATGGGGTATTTACCCATTTTAGCACATTTCCTTGCCAATATACACATAAAACATCTTCTCCTATTCCTGATCCCTCCCTCTGTGATATAAACATTAAAATGTTGATCATGAAGGTTAGGATTTACAGAACTAATTATAAAAAATGTATTTTTAGGTAATTAGTCATATATTACTCATACTTGTTCTGCCATGCCTTATTCTGCTCAAGTAGGGCTTTTAGATTGCAGCCTCCATTTGCCCTGGTTCTAATTACCTACTTAAAATTATTCAAACAAATCAACATATCACAGGAAATGTAAAGAACCACATTCAGAAACAGAAGACTTTTATTTTTTTTTAAATTGAAATTAAATCACAAATAATAAAAAGTAGGTGCCTCCTACCCACCACTTGAAATTTTATAGAGTTCAAGTCAGAAAAACTTTATTTGGGTAGGAATATTTGAAAACGCAGTTTGGGGAATTTACCCGACCCCTGGGGTAAATACCCGGTAAATACCCAATTTTTATTTACCTTCCCGCGGGTATGTACCCCGCGGTACATCACTAGTTATATATAACTTGGTATCTGACGTGAAAATTAAGGATGTTTAGATATCCGCCACTGCATGAGGTAAACAAAAAATTAAAATAAATTGAACCAATCAGAGGCCGGGATTTGTTGAAAGAGGAACCATCAGCTGTTCAAAGTTGGACGCATAAAATTGTTCAGCTCGAGATAGGTAATGTTCCCTCTATGTTATATGATCTCAGTGCATAATAAGTACTGTAATACACATACACACCTAAACGGGTAGAGGTGTAAAAACAATTCCAAGAAAATCATCTATACCTTAGTTCGGTTAAAAAGTTACGAGTTCGAAAAAATAGACACAGGTACCTAGACACTAGCGAAAGGGTACCTACGTAACACATTGTACATTTCTTGCAAAAAAGACAAATAAAAACTCATTTACTTTTATTGTAGGTACCAGTCAAACCAGTCCAGCACGTGTTGTACCAAACAATAGATGTAAAATATTCTCTTAACTGGGTAGCATTTTTATTTGAAATCCCGAAAATTCTAAAATCTCGATAATTTAAAATGAACTTCTATCCCTTGAATATTGAGTTACAATAAGAGCATAATTATTATATTAATGTAAACCCTGTTAAATGCGCCACTGATTTGTGTTATTGTATGATTTATTTGTGGTGAAGCACAAGACCTCTTCGCAGCATTAGTACACTAGCCAAAACAAAATAGGGCCCACCTGAAAATTTTGACGACATCGTGTATAGGACACCTTAAAGTTAAACTTTAGGTTATTCAAATGTCCTAATCTTGTTTATTGATACTCTGAGACAGTTGGTATGGTTTTATTTATGAATATCACTGGATAATTAGTTTTTATTTACCTTTTCTAGAGATAGTGCTCTTTTGTGACAGTAAAGTTATTTTTTAGTGGTTGTTCTTAATTTATTCTTAGACCAATAATTTTCAATAAAAAAGTCTTTTCGGGTGTTTTGTATCTTTTTTGTGACACTATGCCGGGTATTCGTCGACATTTAAATGCAGAATCTCGTTCTTGTGCCATAACCTTGCTGGAAAATGGAGCCTCCCAGAGATTGGTCGCGAATCGGCTTCGTGTGTCCCGAAGTGCCATTAGAAACTTATGGAACCGTTTTCAAGAGACGGGTAGTGGTGACAGAAGACCTGACTCTGGACGACATTGCATTACTTCGGAGCGGGAGGACCATTTTATTCGAAGAATTGCCCTACAACAGAGATTTGTCTCAGGTCCTGCGATACCAAATCAATTGGAAGCATACTCAAACGTTCAAGTAAGCGACCAAACCATTAGGAACAGGCTCAGAGCATCTCAGGTGAGGTCAAGAGGATGTTTGGTGACGCCAAAAATGACAGCAGCTCACCGCGCGGCAAGATCAAGATCCGCGCGAGAGCACATCCAATGGGGTATGGACAACTGACAGTGGGTGCTCTTTTCGGATGAGTGCAAGATTAAGTTTCATAGTGATGATAGACGGATTAGAGTATGGAGACGTACAGGAGAAAGATTTTCTGAGCCCTGCATTCACGAAACTGATCGGTATGGTGGCCCAAGTGTCATGGTATGGGGAGGGATAAATTTAATCGGTAGAACAGAGCTTGTAATTTTCCGTGACATCAGAGTAACCTCGGAGAGTTACATTGAGCAAGTCATTGAACCTCAGGTGATACCATTTGCACATCGTTTGGGCCCCAATTTTGTTCTGATGCATGACAATGCTCGCCCTCATGTCGCGCGCGCTACCAGGCTAGCTCTTTAGGAGGCGAATATCGAAGAAATGGACTGGCCTGCAATAAGCCCCGACCTAAATCCGATCGAACACGTATGGGATCAACTCAAAATGAGACTTAAACTACAGAGATTGGCCATAGGATCTCAAGAAGAACTCACACGGGCCTTGAAAGTGTGTTGGGATGAAATTCCTCAAGAAAACCTTGTCAATCTCATTCAAAGCATGCCAAACAGAATAAAAGAGTGTGCAAGGAAAAGAGGGACACACACTCATTACTGAGAATTGATCATCACAACTTTACAGCGATTCAGAAGACTTTAAACACAAACTGAATAATTAAGGTAAACATGACAGTTTTGTCAAAATTCTTTTAAATGGTTGAAATAACCTTTTTTTCCTTTAAAATACTGTCACCTTTAATTAAATAAAATGAGTATGCCTTAAATAAATACATTCCTTAACTTTCTGTATAAAAAAATAATACTTATGCTTTGTTATTTAGAAAAAGTTGGGTGGGCCCTATTTTGTTTTGGCTAGTGTAATTATTAAGTATAAGTAGTCATAGTGGCCGAGTGAGTTAGCACGCTAGGCATTGCACGCACGGAGACCTGGGTTCGATCCCCAGCGGGGCAGGATTTTTTTCTGCTCTGTACTTGGGTGTTCGGAGTCCACTCATACCTCGTGACGAAAAATGAGTAGCTGCTTCAATGTTACCAGCGACCAGGGGCGGAATTATAGTCAAAAATAAGATATTGGGATATTAAAGATATGGAAAAGTCCTATAATTCTGCGCCACCCACTAAAATTGTGATATAATAACACAAAGAAACACATTTATTTATTTATTAGTAAGTCTAGCCTACTTCACTTTTCGAATTTTATTACATTAATTTATTTATACTCTGGTAATTATCAAGTCGTTACTCATACAATAACTACTCACTATTCAACGAAACATTCTGTATGCACCTAGGTGTCCTAGGTATTCACATTATACCTTGAAAAAAAAATCAAGGTACAATAATTTAAAAATATTGGGCTGTAGTTAAGAGATGGTGAGACAGAAAAAAATAAGCCATCAATATTTTCATAAAAAATAATTGTTCTACTTTATTTCATGTGTTGAATTTAGCAAATGGCAAACAATGTAACCAACCAAAAATACCTGATATCCCCCAAAAATACACTTCGTGTGCAAAAGACGCCAAGAAAATAACAATCCCTTGTAAATAGAATTGCCTTGAAAACGATTGCCTAAAAAGGAATTGATATCAAATGAAGGCCAAGTTCTTGTGAACTGGATATTATGTACCCACAAAAGAGTCTCAAGTACATGAATCAAGCTGACGATTGGACATGATATTTCCCATTTTTCTGCTTTTTAACAACGCTAAAATTTAACATCAAAAATCTTGGCAAGTTTGAAACATCAAAAATATGCTTTGAACTTGCCAAGTTTTTTGATGTTAAATTTTAGCGTTGTTAAAAAGCAGAAAAATGGGAAATATCATGTCCAATCGTCAGCTTGATTCATGTACTTGAGACTCTTTTGTGGGTACATAATATCCAGTTCACAAGAACTTGGCCTTCATTTGATATCAATTCCTTTTTAGGCAATCGTTTTCAAGGCAATTCTATTTACAAGGGATTGTTATTTTCTTGGCGTCTTTTGCACACGAAGTGTATTTTTGGGGTACCAAACATAAATCAAATTTTATTATACAAATTTGAAACGGAACAGCAGGAACATATTTACATGTTCGGGCTATTTGATTGGTTGAAGATAATGAAAATATAACAAGGTCATTTCAGAGATCAACAGAAGTGAAATTTCTGTAATCAGCTGTATTTGTGCTGGTCTTCTCTGATTGGTTCTTAGCTCATCTCATTTCAAAAATAAATTTCAAATGCAGATTCAAAATTTGGCGCTCTCATTTAATATTCCATTATCAAAAAGACGCAGAATGAGAACCAATCAGAAGCTAGAACATTCCGTTTCTCCAAAAGGAACCGAGTCGGGGACTTGGTTCCTTTTGGAGGAACAGATGTTCCTCGGTTTGTTTACATTTTGAGAGAAACAGTGCATTTTATTAAGACTGTTCCGTTCCGTTTCGCTCTGTTCCGTTTCAAATGTATAATAAAATTTGATAATATAAAAAGTGCTTTACTTTTAAAGGTTTATTGGCTACATAAATACATTAACATGATATTATTTTTTTTAAACAAGTTAAAGCGTTAAATTGAATATTATCTGAAGCTCACATGCCTATATCTACTCAAAAACATTAAAATTCCACTAATAGCATTCTTAAGGCTCTGAATGGCAAATTTGTCGCCTCATAACTTTGGCATTTGGCATGAAATTTAGGTAGTGCCAATGATACCAGTTCTGTTTTAGTCACAGTGGCCGAATGGTGTAGCGGTGTAGCGCACTCGGTTTGCAAGAACGATGACCTGGCTTGAGTTTTTTTTTTCCTGAAGTCCGCGCCTTGTCTATCAAACTACTGCGCTCGGTGACCTGGGTTCGATCCCTAGCAGGGTTGAACATTTTCTGTTCTATATACCTGATGGATGTCCGGGGACCACTTATTCTTGTCTGTGCCCGGTCGCTCAGTGGTCAAGGCTTCTGACTAGTAATCCAGAGGTCGTGGGTTCAAAATCCAAACGATACTTGACAAGTTATTTGGGATTTTCACCACATAATAATACGTCTTAGGCTTGAATAATGGGGCTCATTAGTACTAATCTAGCAGTATAAATAAGGCGATATTACTTTTCCGGACACGAAAAGTAAAGTAAGTATATTATTTTTATTATACTTTGTGCGGAAAACTAAGTAATTACTTGTATATGAGTGACGGTAATTATGAGCAAGCAATGAAATATATTTGAAAAATGATGTTACGAGTTTAAGAAATAGAGGGAGTATCGTAGTGCTGTGTTTCCCTCTAAAGTTGTGACATGATATTTAACACCCTGTTTCATCTATCCATGGTATATTTCACGGAACGACCCTGTATATCAATAAGAAATTTGACATATTAATTGCCCCGACACAAACAGACATTCTATTTCTCAAGGTGAAAAAAACTCTTCTCATTCTTTTTCTCTCTCTCTCTCTTCTCTCTCTCTCTCATCTCTCTTTCTCTTTCTTTCTCCCTTTTTCCCTTCCTCCCTCTCTCTTTCTCCCTTTCTCTCCTTTTTCTATCTCTCTCATCATCTGAAGAACTCTTAGAAGACAAAAGGAACAACGTGCCATTTCCTCGAACGTTATGAAATTCAATATGGCGACCTAATTTTCCGTTAAAATTGAATAGGAGAGTAAAATTCCACTTCAGAAATTCCTTTATTTCATTTCAAACATTCCATCGCGCTGTCTAGCTAGACTTCTGTTTTTCTTTTCATTCCTCGAATTCCACTTTCCCAGGCGCATCCTGTTTCATTTTAATAGTTCCACAACAGTATTACAGCGGAATCGTAACCTGGAGGTGGCTGGTTCGAGTCTCAAACTTAGCCAATTCCAATGAGGCGAGGTGAGTTACTCTTGTGATGTAGAAAAAATATGATGACTTTACCCCTGCTCAATTCTTATTATTTGTCAATGATTAATTTTTGCCGTGTGAATTGTAGAATACATAATACTCTTTGTGGGAGGTTAGGCGCGGTTAAATTGTCAAACCATTATCTAATAATACTAATACTCTTTAGTGGAAGGTATTCATCTACCTTGCGAGGTTGATGCTCAAAGCATTTTCTACCACCTAACCCTCAGACTCTTATTATTATGTGATCACAACCTCAAATAAATGAGGAAAAATCAAAGCATGTGGTTGGGATTGGACCCACAGATCCATGCGCTGGCTTCTTTACATTACTAGCGCCTTGAACCAAATCGGCTACCCGTGCTTGGGATCTATTTAAAATGTAATAATAATAATATCGCCTTATTTGGCAACTAATAAGTCCTAATTGGGCCACTTAATTAATTAGTTAATACAATATTATTTTTGGGCTCAAAAATCCAGAATGGGAGGATAAACTTGTCATGTGTCAGCTTATGTTTTCGAACTTGCGACCTCTGGATTACGAGACCAACGCCTTGGCCACTGAACTGAGCTGTACACAACAACATGTAGATCTCACTTACTCTGTGTCAGTGCCTTCGTATGATATCTATCATTGCTTAACACAGGAGCAGGACGCGTGTGGAGTCCGAAATTAGGATGAGTGCTAGACGGCAGGCAGGATTAGTGTCCTGGATTATGTAATAGACAGGAGTGTTTGAACTGAGTGGTGTAGGCACTAGGACTTGCATGTACGGGGACCGGGTTCGATTCCCGGGAGGGTATAATTTTAACAATGTTTCAGAATGCTACCATGCAGGCGCGGCTGGTGCTAAGGAGCTGCGGAACTGCAGCACCCCAGACGAAAGAGAAAAGGAGAGGATTTTCTCAAGTCCTAACTCGTACACAATGAAAATCATAACACATTTCTAGAATAATTAATGCATAATTATTATGATTGGCATGATAAACAAACTCTAACTCTTTAGATACTGAAAGAGCGATTCTATAAAACGCATTTTCGTCTGGTTTATGTGGTAGCACCCTCAAATTATTTTTCCACTGGCCGCGCCTGCTACCATGCAAACCTCCGCTATCTAACTCAAGTTGGCTTTAGGGATTATATCTTTGTTTTTATCCTATTCATGATCCAGCTCTATTCATACCATTACTCCAGTGGTCAAGGCGTCTGTCTGGTAATCCAACGGTTGCGGGTTCGAAACTCGACCGGACATGGCACGTTATCCTCGATCCCATTTGGGATTATGATCACCTGACAATAAGTCTTGGGCTTACTGCTGGAAAGAAGGGTCTCATTAGTCCTACTATAAATAATAAATAAATGTTTTTTTGTGTGTTATTATATCACAATTTTAGTGGGTAGCGCAGAATTATAGACTTTCCGTATCTTTATATCCTAATATCTTATTTTTGCCTATAATTCCGCCACTGGTCGCTGCTGACATTAAAGCAGCTACTCATTTTTCCTCACGAGGTATGAGTGGACCCCGAAGCCTATAAATAATGCGATATTATATTATTATTGAGCCTCGTTCCAGACAGCTTTCTCATTTCCAGAATATACAAAATCTCCGTACAAAACTGCAGTCTGATTCCGTATTTGGGTGAATAACACACTCTGTTTTAGCTATTTGAACAAAACTTGATGGTTGAAAGGGAGATTTGTGGACTTTGAGAGTGAGAGGCCCAGACTCTCTATCCTGCCGACCCGCGCCACTGATCCTGGATCTAGGGACGTCTGCTAGGGACCAGTCACCAGTCAGACAATACTCCATTGATCTCAAGCGCATTATTAGGGCCGTGTTTACATGGCAGGAATTATTAGGTACTTTTTCGCCAGCTTTATATCTACCTATGCATAATTTAAAATAACTAAATTTGCTAAATTTTATGTTACCCATTATTTTTATACAAATAGCCATAGTTGATTAAAATATAGAGGTTCAAAAAATTCAATAAATACATTAGAACCTTAAAATAGCTTTTTCTTTAACACTTTCTCTCATTTTCTTACCTAATTTTTTTCCTCTAAAAAGCAAATTTAATTAAAAATTCTTTGCACGTTCAAACTAGAGTGAGTTTTATTGCTTCCTTAATGTCTTATTTTTCTTTTCTTCTCTCTCTTTCTTTATTCTCTTCTCTTTCTCTCTCTTATCCTGAGTTCGATATCCGGCTTGGGAAGGATTTTATAAGGAATGAAAACGTGACGCTGGTATTTTCCGGACCAACCTAGGCTGGTTAAGGTTGATGTGGATAGCTGGTACGATTTCCAGCGTTAGAGGTAAAACCCTCTTCTTGAATAACTTCAATCAGTATGTTAAACCAAATAAAATCAGTGGACATGAAAGGAGACTAGACATTGGATCTGGGCGTCCATATTTATAATCCTCTCTCTACTATGATATAGGTACCTGTGGCTATCTTACAAACACATCAGCATTATTTTATTATTATTCCGACCTCATATATAGTTCGGTCGTTTATTCAGTTCTATATTGGAGTTGAACCAACGACCCTAGGGTCAAGAGGTCCAGAACTTCATGTGTTCACGGATAAAATACTGTTTGTTTCGCTCTTAATATGCCCTCCAACTTTCACCAAAATTAAACTCGTGTTGGAACACCGAAGTTAAGCGACATCCAGCGAGGTTAAGACTTGGATGGGTGACCATTCAAATTCTAATTCTCGTGACGCTGGCTTTTCCCGGCCCCACTCAGGCTGGGTGAGGTCAATGTGAGTAGCAGGTTTGTGAGTTTCCTGCGAATGGAGGGTAAAACCCCCGTCGTGATATGACCATGGCAGTTGAAAGCGACGTTAAACCCCACTTAAAAAAAAAAAAAAAAAAAAAAAAAAAAAAAAAAAAAAAAAAACTCGTGTTGAAACAAGTTATCACTGAATAATTTTGCCATGCTTAAAAAATTGGTTGTTGACCCTAAGCCCTAGGGTAGCTACTCTTAGGGCACAAGAGGTCAAATCAAGATTATTATTTTTTAAATAAGTTTTGTGCAGTTACTATCATCTTTATTTTCAAACATTTTTTTGTTTTTGTTGGGTACATGGAAGCCTGTGGCATGTTCCACAATTCCGCATGGTATAACTTATACCCAGGAAAATTATCATTCTATCTCAAAATAATATAATTATATAAACTAGTATTTCTGCCCATAGTCCAGACAACCTGTGTTCGATTCCCGGTTGAAGCAGACTTTTCACACAGAAAATTCCGTTCTCTTCGAACACGTGCAGCTTGCATTACTGTTCCTATTCCGGCTGGGTGCGGTTGATATGGGTAGCTGGTACGATTCCCCGCTAATGGAGGGTAAAACTCCCGTCTTGACCATCTTAAATCAAGACATTAAAATAAAATAGACATGAAAATAGCCTCTAGATTCTTTAGAAATTGGATCTAGGTGTCCCTATATTCCTCTCACCACCGTGATATACATGTGATATCTATGCCTATCTGTGATATCTATGCCTATCTGACGGACACGGAATTATAGGAATTTGAAATGTAAAAGCGACGTTAAGCCAAAAAAATCTCTCTCTTACTATTTCTCAAATGTCGGCTTCTCAAATTATTCGTAAGCCTTTTTACTGGAACTGAATCCTAATTGTGTCCCCAAGGAGCAGAGACTTAGCAAGAGACGGAGCGAGAAAAGGAGATTATGAAAGAAGATTGATTGAGAGGATATTTTATAAGAAATATGTGTGTAAAGAGAAAGAAAGAGAGATGGAGAAAATATAAGAGATAGGTGTAAATTTGTGCAGAGAAATTTTGAGATAGAAAATTCAGGTTTGAGAGAGGTAAGAAAGAAGTGTGTGAAATAGAGAGGTGCTGGGAAAAAGATGAGAGAGCAAACAGAGATCTAGAAAAAAAGAGAGAGTTGAGAAAGAAAGATAGACTAGAGAAATAAAGAAAGAGAGAGAGAGGGGGAAAGAGACAGAAAGGAGACAGAAAGAGAGATAGAGGAGAGGGAGGGAGAGAGAGAGAGAGAGAGAGCAGGGAGAGAGAGAGAGAGAGAAAGAGAGAAAGAGAAAAATAAAGAGAGAAGAGAGTTAGGGGAGAAAGAGAAAGAGAGAGAGAATTGAATTGAATTGAATTGAATAAAATAGTTCTTTTTATTTGTACAATAATAATATTTCTTAATATTATCTCCTAAGCTTATGCAAACTTCTGAGGAGAGAGAGAGAGAGAGAGAGAGAGAGAGGGACAAGTACAAGATCAACAAGATGTAGGTAGAAATGAAATATGAAGGGGCAACACATACATAAATCAGAGAAATAAGGGACCTGGGCAAATGTAGAAGATAAATAATGATTTATCAATATTGACTCTTTATATCAGGATAAAAATGCAAGGAGGTATGAAGGAAAGTGGTAGGGAAGGGAGGCAGAGATAATGGTGTCATTAAATTTTAAAGATTCAGAGAGAGAGAGAGAGAGAGAGAGTCCTAGAGGAATAGCCGAAAGCATGACATTGCAGGACATTTCAAACAGAAAGTATTTTGATATAAAAGGGAGGTAAGTTTCTTATAAGTCACAGTCCAAAGGCACGTCGAATAATACCAGTTTTGGCACTGTCACTGAAGTTAAGCAACGTCCAGTGAGATTAGGACTTAAATTTGGACCCTTTAAATTCGAACCGTCGCACAGTGGGGCAAATCTCAGTTTTAGCTGGACACTCGTTGAATGAACATGACGGATTCATCTGATCCATTTATTATGTTCCAATTTTTTTCTCTTTCAAATGTACCTACAATTAACAAAGTAAAATTCATAACGGATTTCCCAGGTTCGATACCCGGCCGAAATTTTTATTTAAAGACCTACTGAACCCTTTCTAGGTTTTATAATTTTTTCATCCAATTTTTACTGTATTACCAAACGAATTTCGTTATGATATTATATTATCAATACCTATCTCTTAAGATATTCTACTTCCAAGAAATTTCTAATATCAGAAATCTTAAGTATTGTGTTCGCTTTTGTAAGAAAAAATATTTTTTTGGTCCGATTTCAATTTTTTCATATTACTGCACGTTTCATGACCTCCTGAACAACTTTGGTTTTGTGTCGGTCTTACTCTTACGTGTAGGATCTC
The DNA here is from genome assembly GCA_024516035.1 of Bactericera cockerelli. Classification (NCBI taxonomy): domain Eukaryota; kingdom Metazoa; phylum Arthropoda; class Insecta; order Hemiptera; family Triozidae; genus Bactericera; species Bactericera cockerelli. The sequence continues at coordinate 28,088,437 of CM044964.1, read as the reverse complement.
GAAAGAAAAAATAAATATCATATACAGATAAATTCGCCTTTTTTGGTGGGTCCTGGATGGCCTTAACAGGCAAAAAAATAATTCCAAAGAAATGTTCATACTACTGTAGTACATTTTATTATTTATATCTCAAAATAATAAGCGGCAAAAAAGTTAGAGTCTAAATCATGGACTTGAGTTGTTCAATCCTACCAGGAGGACTCCTTTTCAAGAGCTGTTATTTCAAAATGGAGCAAAATCTAGCAGCTAAATAGTCAAAAATTTAATAGAACAATACAGCTTTCTCAATCACAAAAAGGTATCGCCCCTCTTTGCCCCGAACATAAACAAAATTGCCTTTCTTTCTGAAAAACACTCGAAATTATAATTTTTTTGAAGACCCATCTTTAGGGAGTTGAAAGTCAAGGATCACTTTTATATGAATTTTTTTAAAATATATATCTGACATAAGTATTACCTGAAGTTGAAGAATTCATGGTAATTTGAACTCCCAAACAATCAGCTAACGCACTATGACTCAAACAATTTTGAAAAGAAACCGTCGATAAATATATTTGCCCGTCATCAAACCAGAACTGCTGACTTTGAAAATTTACATAGCCTAATCCAAGTGTTTCAAAGGACTATTTTTGGTTTTAACTGGTGCAGAATATTGTTTTACACAAATAAAAAAATATTTTGATACAAAATTCTTCAATTTACTTTTTTCACTTTTGGCCGGCTAAATTTCAATTTTGCCCCACTGTGCGTCGTAACAATTTTCCGTGGGAAAACTCACGAAGTCAACCCGCTCAATGTTTTTCCTTATCACTGTTATGTTATTAAAGTTCATATAGGCTTTTAGTTCTCTGAAGTCCAAAGTTTTTACATGAAAAAAATGTAATTATTTTCATTTTCTATAGATAAGAGTGGGGTTCAGTAAAATATTGGACAGTGTATTGGAGCTCGTATGTACCCATAGTGCTAAAAATCTCTCTTGAATATGTAATAAGGACATTTAATTATAAAGCCAGTAAGATCTTCTCTTTCCCTAATGTTACAAGAACTACAAAGCCGGTAAGATCTTCTCTTTCCCTAATGTTACAAGAACTACATTCTTGAAACTTGTTTTTCAAGGCCAAGATTCAAGTACACGGTTTCCAATTTATATATTCGTGGTCGATTCCAACCACAAAACAGTGCAGCATTTTGACAAAACCGAAAAAAAAGAAACTGTTTCGACTCACATATGCAGCAGACAGCCAGCAGCCGCACACTCTCGTCGGGCGGGTCACACGTCGGGAAGAATGGCTTCAGGGCGTAGATACTGAACGTCAGCGCCACGATAGCTTGTGAGCAGGGCCGGACGATCATGCACTCGATCCAGAGTCGGATGAACGCGAGGAAGGGCCCGAAAGTGGTCATGATGTAGGCGTAGTCCGCGCCTGACTTGGAGATCATACAGCCCAGCTCGGAGTAGCAGTAGGCCCCTACCTGAGGGACGGTGCGGGATTCAAAACAGTAAGGGCCAAACTAATAGACAAAATCGATAAGTTAAGTAATGACTTAGTTTCCCCATTTAAGACAGAACGCAAAATATAGATATAGCTCCACAGAGGTATTACTAAAACATCCATTAATTCCACCCTGAGGGTCATATTATGAAACAAGATTAAAGTTAAGCTAAACCTGACACACCCTCAAGTCGGAGTTTTCAACCAATCACAGCGTACTATAGCCGGAGTTTAGGTATTACAAACTGTGTTTCGTGTGAATGCAGGCCGACTGGCGCGTGTTCTCTTGACGAACTTAGTTCCATCCTTTCCCATTAGATTCAGGTTTGAAGCTATCATATTTGTGTTAATCACTTACGTGATATCACAACTACTCAAACTCGCTTTACTAAATCCACGCTGAAACTGTGACTTGAACCACCGACCTCCAGGTTACAAGTCCATCGCCTTACCGTTCAAGCTACTGAGGTCGGAGTCAGGTTTTAAGGTTCGTTCACACTCACCATGCTGAATACGCCAGAGATCGTCCACACGATGAGAGCCAGGTTCACACTGCCCGTCTCCTTCAACACGCCCGTCGGACTCACGAAGATGCCCGAACCAATAATGCTGCCCACGATCACAGTGATTCCATTCAGCAAGGTCATCTTCGGCTTGAGGCAAACCGTGTCCTCGGGGATCGTTTTCGTTTCGGATCCATTTCCGACGATGGGCGAATGCCGTTGGTTTCCTCGAGCGGGATGTCGCTGTTTCGGTTACCTTCGCCACCGCCCGGATTCTCTTTCGAGTTTTTTCGGGAAAGACCATGGTGCACGGAGAGGGGGGCGTAAGAGGAGGTGGTGAGCGGGTGAGGTCAACAGGTGTCATGGGGGTTAGGGTAGTTCAATTGAGTGAACCGGGTGCTCGCTGAATCTGTTTGAACAAGAATGATTGTGCTATGTTATCCTCTCGTGTGGTTTATGAATTATTCTGGGGGTATTTTCCTTAAGAAAGGTGCTCTTATTCGTTGTAAGCGAACCATGGTGTTGAACTTAACAGAATACTATTCTTGTGAGATTTTCGGGATAAAACTGGTTTGAAGTTTCGAGAAAATTTAAGAATACACAATCATCTTTGCAAAATCTACTCACTGATCGTCCTACCTACTCCTGATAAGTACCGGTAGCCCAATGGTCAAGGCGTTTATCTTGTCAATGTCTGACAAGATAGAGGTCGCGGGTTCAAAACCCAGCTAGGACACAAGAAGTTGTCCTAACATTTTTGGTATTTTGACCACAGAATAATACGTCTTGGCCTTATTGCTGGAATAATGAATGGGCCGCATTAGTCCCTAATCAGGCAGATTAAGGTGATATTATTATTATTACATCTGTTACAATGTACTCGTGGAGTTTTTGGGAACGTGTTTGTCAACTGACTAATTTAGTCTTTATCTCTTCTTCTGCAAGAAAAAACCCAAATTGTACTACAAAAACCACCAGTCCAATTAACATTTCACACGATTTTTTTTTTATCTTTCAATTTTTATCCAAGTTCAACACAATTTTTTCTATAGTTGACGATAGTGTGATTAATGACAAACAATAAAAGCTCTGGACTATCAGAAGGTGATATACAATAATTTTACGGCGCCCTTTTGTGTGTTTTTTACGTTTCCATTTTTCAATAACACATTAACTGGAACTTTATTCAAAACTTATTCTTTATACGTTTCAAAACTTTATACGTTGCCTCATTTTAAAAACAATAAAGTTCAATTCAACTCCAATGATACTTAATCAAAAAAGTTTCGTTTGAGAAACATGTAGGTACTTTTTTATTATTGGTGGATTTTTTTTATTCAATTGAGTTTTATGTTATCTTCTTCTTTCACTGTGCCTTTTCCCGAACCTACTGGGGGTTGGCATTGTTCAACCTTTTCCTCATGGTTCAGGTTTTTTTTTGGTTCTGGCACTTCTACTTCCACATTTTACGGCTGGATGCCCTTCCTATAACCATAACCCTGTTAAAAGCTCCTAAGGGTTGGGTGGAAGAGATTGCCAAAAGCAATAACCCCGCCTAACTAAAACTATTTTATCTATTTATTTTCTGTTTTTCCTATATTGCTTCCAATTTTTCCATTTTTTTAAATTTATCTCTATATATAAAACAGAAAAAGGACTACCTACCTATGTTTGTTTGTCCGGAGTTGTTTATCCAAAACGGTAAGAGATAGCGAAAAATGTCTCAGAATTGACCCCCCAAAACCATTATCGCTTTGTCCAGAGAAATTATAAAAGTTCAAAAAGGCATTGCTGTCCAGCAGTACGGCTATGCCTTAGTAAATTTGAAATTTAGTCCCGTTGCAAAGCACGGGCAAACGGCAAGTTTTTTTATATAGATACTGCTTTTACACTTCTTGAGGGGTTAAGCATTAACAAGCAATAACTAACGCAATTTTGCTTAATGGTTTGTATTTGTCTATTCACCTATGTCTTTATTTTTAAAGTGTATAATACTAATAATGATTTGTGTTGATGTCTTTTGACCTGACACAGCTGGTACCTAATATCTGTGACGTCCCCCAGCGAGACGAGGCGAGGGTTTCATGTTATTGTGATTGATAATAATAATTATTACCTGTAATTGATAATACTTAAATGAATCTGAATTATTCAGATACCTCTAAGGCTAAGTTACAAAACAATCACAAATAAAAAGCATATTACCTTTCGCAAAAAGTTCAAGTAGATATCTCTGAAACAACCAAACAGATCGAATTTCTTCCATCAATTCTTCATTATTGAATATTATGTTTGGGTTCGGAATTGATATTTTTCTATCATTAAATAGGTACAGTTTATCACAATCGAAAGTAGTTAATTATTTATAAAAACAGTTGACTATTTTATTGTGGCATTTCAACAATTAAAAATCAATTAGAATGCCTCTAAAAATGCACCAAATGTTCGAAACTTAAATATTATTAAATCTGTTACACTCATTTTCACGTTTCATGTAATGTTACTCAGGTAAACTATTTATTTCTTCGACAAAGTACTTCAATGCAAAAAGAAGATGTGTAAGTTATTAACTGCAAATCTGAAAAGGCTGAAAAAGAATGAGAATTTTTGATTTATGTTTTTCAACAGGCAATTAGAAAATAAAACAAAAATTTAATTGGAATGAGAGTATTATTTCTTTATACACTAATATTTTATGAACAGATAGGTAACTTGTTATTAGTTTTTTTAACAAACAAAATATGTTTATATGTTGTTGCTCAAAATACATAAAAATCACTCTCAAAACAAACAAAAATCAAATTTAATGTTAAAGCGATATTACTTCTAATCATAACAAGACAATAATCAATGATTTTCTTAGGAATTCACATTTTTATTTTTTTAATCCCTACAGAAGATTTTCACTTTTCCGACGTAAAGAAAGGGATTTTCCGGTTTTAACTCTTTCCGTTTTTTATCGAAAACTTTTGTGTCGAAGATTGCAAACTTTACACTCGAGCACCGGCCACAAGTTGGAAAGACGTCGGATAATTTCGCGATTCGGCAGCAAGTCTAAAGTGTAGTTATCAACGCACAAGTTGTCTGTCAGAAGTTCCGAATTGCACCACTGTCATCTGGCTAGAACAGAAAAGTTACAAGGATTGAATTGTTAGGGCGGGGGAGGGAGATATTGATAAATGCGGAAAAACCCATCCAGTAAAGTGGGGGACGATTCACTTGTTTCGAAAGTAAGGTCGAAAGTTAGATCAAAGAAAATTATTTTGTTGGTAGGTAATTCAAAAGTGTCTTCAAGCCAGCGGAGATGGCACGTTGAATACACCAGTTCTCGTCCCATCACTGAAGTTAAGCAACGTCCAGCGTGGTGAGGACATGGATTAGTGACCGTATCCACTTTCGTCATGGTATAACAATTTAGTTGAAACCACATTTAAAAAGAAAGAAACAATAATGTTTTTAAATCAGTTTTTTTACGAAGAATAGATTTATTTTATTTTTTCAAACTTAAAGTGCGAGAGGCCGATAGTAAAATTAGTTTGTTTTTTTTTTCTTTCTTCACTTCAACAAAATATCAACATCAGAGAACTCAAGGGATTTTTTTTATCCATGTTTCTCTTATTAAAAATGGTTATTTTCCCTTTCAGAGAGGCTGTAAGTTGGACCTGGAAATTGTTCTCCTAGATGGAGGTTTCTCTTATATCCAGATTTGACTGTAATGGTATATAATATTGTTAATTCTCATTAGTTCCATGGTACCTAAATCTACATGTACACCAGATACAAATACATCTTATGAGTAGGTGCAATGGTCCCAGATGCTTAGTTCTGACAAAACCAGAACTACGTATCGAGGAAATGTGCCGAATATCGTACCTTGTAGCCAAAACATCAGGACACCAGGAGAGAAAGAATATGGATTTTTGGTAGTTATAGAGATTTATGGCAGTACCATGAGTCATGACTACCAGATACAGATGAACTTCCTAAATACAAGAACTAGTGGACCCAAAAAGAGAAAATGTGCCAAATATCGTACCCTCTGACTAGTAGGTGCCAAATATCGTATCCTTGGGCTAGTATCGTCTACGCCTCTACGCTATTATTGGAACAAAAATAATCGTCATACATCTGACCAATTCCAACAGTTTTAATAAAATCTGAGATAGCGTTAATTACACTGAGAAAAAAAATCGTCTATCGAGTGAGGGATTACTGATGCCGATATCCGCTTTAACGATTTAACAATATGAGAATTGTGATTCGTCGATCTATCCTGGATGCACAATTTCTGACGTCATCAGTTCGTGATGACGTCACCGTTTGAATATTGCGATACACAAGTTAAGCATCGGACTGTCAAAAAACCCGAGATCCAGCGAGCTCAGTGTGATGCGGGTTGCATAAACTGTGAAACTAGGATGCATCACAAGTCCACCTCGATGCAAAATTCAGCACGCCTTTTTAACAGATTATACATCTTCGATGATCAGTTAATGTATCCGTAAGACCGATTGGTGCATTCAGTGTAGAATGATGTGTCTATGTTATAGACAATACGACTTCCATAAACGCACGATCTGTGTATCCTAAATAGACGTTAGGACTTTCCTATAAGCAATCTGTGCATTTCAATTTGAACAATATGAACTAGTTATATACATATTGTATACTGTATACACAATGTATTTATCCTTATCCACAACCGTGAATCTCGATGCACATATGTTATCCTCATGTCAATATGTACAACCCACCCCATGATTTGATCCTCAATGACAAATGTTCAACCACACAATGATTGTGTATCCTCAATGTACAATATGTACAACCCACCACACATAATTTGTGTATCCCCATGTACAATATGTACAACCCACACAATATTTGTGTACCCCATGTACAATATGTACAACCCACCACACATAATTTGTGTATCCCCCATGTACAATATGTACAACCCACCACACATAACTTTGTATTCCCCATGTACAATATGTACAATCCCCTATACACACATATTGTGTATTCTCTATGAATACAATCTGTACATTATGATGTACACATAGTACATCATGTGATGTACAATTTAATCCATTGTATCAGCACACTTTGGGCTGATATATTTGAATATTGTACATCCCTAAAGCTTCAAAAAAAATAAAATGAAAAGGAATAAAAATTAGTGATAATTATGTTATAAATATACCAATCGACGTATACTTATTTATTTATTTGACATTCAAGATACAAGTTACAAGTATAACAACAAGTGAGCAACTCAAGTACAAGTTAAAGTCAACAATAAAAGTTACAAGGTTCAAGATACAAGTTAACAATACAAGAAGTTAGATACAACTTTAAAAAAAAGTTATCATATGTGTTAATCACCAAGTGATGTTGAATGCTAGGATTCGAACCACCGATCTCCGGATTTGAATCTCTACAGCAAGATACAAGTTAACAATACAAGTTAGATACAAGTTAACAATATACAAGCAACTTAGATACAAGTTTTAGAAAGTTTAGATACAAGTCTGTTGTTCGGGATATAACCCGATTGTCAGTATAGGTTCCAAGTGGAACCTATACTGATACCTATACTGAAAAAACCTATCAGTTTATTTACACCCTCTATCTATAGGATTCGAACCACCAACCTCCGGATTCGAATCCCCACAGCACAATACAAGTTCTGACATCGAGCAATTCCAAGATACAAGTTAACAATACCTAACAATACAAGTTAGATACAACTTATAGATACAAGTTAACAATATACAAGTTATAGAAAGTTTAGATACAAGTCTGTTGTTCGGGATATAACCTGACTGTCAGTACAAGTTCCAAGAGAAATCGAATCAGTTCCTTAACACCCTTATTTATGAATAATTTGAAGCCTGAATACAGTAGATAATAATAATTATAAATTGGCCCAATATTGCCGTTTTTTATCTCCCCCCCCCCCCCCCTCTTCTTCATAAATATGGGTGTTGGATCTTACAAAAGGTACATAGTATTATTTGTATTTAAAAAAGAAAAATATACCAGTTTTACAACAACAACAAAAATTATCCACCTCTTCTTCATAAATACGGATGTTGGGCCTTACAAAAGGTAGTAATATTTGTATTTAAAAAAAAAAAAAAAATATACTTGGTTTACAAAAAAAAAAAAAAAAAAAAACACTTAGAATAAATTTATGAATTCACTACAAGACTTCAAGTAAGAATCATCCCTAGATTTGTAGAACCGTTACAAGCAAAAAAAAAAAAAAAAACGAACTTCAAATAAAAATCATCCCTAACACTTAGAATAAATTTATGAATTCACTACAAGACTTCAAGTAAGAATCATCCCTAGATTTGTAGAACCGTTACAAGCAAAAAAAAACGAACTTCAAATAAAAATCATCCCTAACACTTAGAATAAATTTATGAATTCACTACAAGACTTCAAGTAAGAATCATCCCTAGATTTGTAGAACCGTTACAAGCAAAAAAAAAAAATAAAAAAACGAACTTCAAATAAAAATCATCCCTAACACTTAGAATAAATTTATGAATTCACTACAAGACTTCAAGTAAGAATCATCCCTAGATTTGTAGAACCGTTACAAGCAAAAAAAAAAAATAAAAAAAACGAACTTCAAATAAAAATCATCCCTAACACTTAGAATAAATTTATGAATTCACTACAAGACTTCAAGTAAGAATCATCCCTAGATTTGTAGAACCGTTACAAGCAAAAAAAAAAAAAAAACGAACTTCAAATAAAAATCATCCCTAACACTTAGAATAAATTTATGAATTCACTACAAGACTTCAAGTAAGAATCATCCCTAGATTTGTAGAACCGTTACAAGCAAAAAAAAAAATAAAAAAACGAACTTCAAATAAAAATCATCCCTAACACTTAGAATAAATTTATGAATTCACTACAAGACTTCAAGTAAGAATCATCCCTAGATTTGTAGAACCGTTACAAGCAAAAAAAAAAAAAAAACGAACTTCAAATAAAAATCATCCCTAGATGTGTAGAACCATTACAAGCAAAAAAAAAAAAAGAGAATTCAGGAGCAGGGAATGATAAGAGTGGAATAGTTTATCCTTACTGTAACTAGAGGTTACGATTATTAGAGGTCAGTCGATTGTGATTCTCAGAGTTACATATTTTTGCAAACTTGACATTGTTGTAAGTGTATGTCGTACCTGAGGTTTGTACAGGTTGTCATAGTACGCTAGAATGGTTTCTGATGTCATTTTTACTTCATATGCATAGTAGTGAGGATCAAAATCCAAAGAAATCAAGAGTGAACAGAGAAAAGAAACTTTGTTGTCTACTTGGGAAACAAAAATCTTCTGAACCTGGGCAAACTGTGGTAGCTCATTATCAGGATCTACTTTGAGAAGGAGTATTGAGCCCTCATCAAAGTGGGCACCACTGATTTTGACATGAGATACATTTAAGTTCATCTTGAGAAAGGATAGATCTACTTGAGGAAATTGCGGTGAAAAATCCAAGCGTTTGCTCTTTCCGTACTTTATGGGTTTAAAAGGTATGTCCCGAGTAAATAAATCGTTCAAAGTGAGCTGATTCCTTAGTGCTAGTGTTTTACAAATATTCAATTTATTAGAGGATGCCCTGGAAGCAATTTTTGATACTCTATGTTTTGCTTCAAACCGCATAGTCCAAATTTGTGATAGTGGACCAAACTTTTCAAACATTTGAGGATAGTGTATCAAATAATGAAATTTAGGCTTCAGAGTCTGTTTTGTAATGCTAGAGTAAGCTTTGTTCAAGAGAGCTATATTTTCTTGCAGGCCACTTATATGATCTTCATAGATTCTATGGGTTAAAAGTCTATCTAGTATTTTGCGTAAAAGGATAAACATTTTCCAAACTCTGTTACTCTCAGGAACAAATTCTCCAACAAGTAACCCAAAGTATCTTACAAATGAAATCATTTCTGCTGCTGATGTTCTGACTCTTACAAGAGAACGCTCAAGAACTATCGCATTTATTGGTTTAGCAAAACTATCAGGTCCAAAATCAAAACATGTGAGAGATCGTTCAAAGGTTTGTAATGGAATGAGTTTTACATCATGAACCAGATATCTACAAACATATTGCATTACGTACCGACAAACACCCTCTAAATAGTCATGAAGTAGATCCGTGGCTACATTCCTGAATAAATCAAATCCATTCAAATCCAACCATACACATGGCTCTTTGATACCAGTTTTTGTATAATCTTTTATTTCCAAATCTTTCAAGTATGACTCATTAGATCTCATAATTGTCAAATCCTCACTATACATTGAATGTAGTTTTTTTTTGCTAACAGAACAGATTCGACAACAAAAATTAGATGTAAATGATTCAACAAAGCCCAACATACCATGCAAACCTAAATTGTCACCCGTGATGCATACTACATGAAATTTAATTTTTCTTGATAGACCATAAACTGGGAGCTCAATACCTTCAGAACATAAAAAATTCAAATCCTCAATGACTTTCTGAAAAATCCTACTATTACCATATGTAAGCCTATCAGATGAATGGAAAAGGCACTGTAAAAGTATACAATCAAGGAGAGAAAAATATTTCCTAGGTAAGAAAGGTAGTGACACATAGATAGCGCCCAGTTTCTGAACACAATTATGAGTACCCAGGGGATTATTAGTTTCAAAATCATCAAAATACAAAATGAGCGGTAAGTGTATGATTGATTTGTCCTTTTCAAAGTTTTGTTCCATTCTCCGCCAAACAGTGCCCTGGATAACATTAATGAGAGGCTTTGAAGAGGATCGTAAGAAAGACATTTCTTCTAAGCATTCAGTAATTAAATTGCCTAATGAAAGGAAATTTTTCAAGACTAAGTTCAACGGAACTATCTGAATTGTACTAGGAAGTTGAGTCAGTTTACCATGTTTAAATTCCTTTCTTGTTCCTACAGGTATTTCAAGAGGAAGTAATAAGGTCCCTTTCTGGATGAAATATTGGAAACGTTTGTATTCAGTTCCAAATAATTCAAAAACTCCTCTAAAAGTTTCAACTCTATTCATCAGCCTTTCATCATGTACATAAGATATCAATCCATTGTAAAAATCAACAAAGTCTTTTAAATTTTCCGCTATAAATTGAACAGTGCTTCGAGTTATTCCTGGCTTACTGTACAGAGATGCGAAGTACTTCCTCAAAAAAATTTCCATTGAAACCAAATCTGAGCTATCACTCGGAGATGACACTGATACCTCCTCAACAAGTGAAGGTAATAATGTCTGATGAGACCGTAAAGTAGGCTCAGAAGAGACATGAAATCTATTCATGTGAGAACTGAATGAATTAAATGATTTAAATTTACGTATACAGCCATCTTGCCCACACTTTACAGGTGATCCCATGCTTTGACAAAGGCGAACATGGCGAAAAAGTAATTTTTTCGAAAGATGGGCTTTCTTACAGCCTCCACAGATGAACATAGTTACCTAGTATGCAAAGTAGGTGTTTACCAATTTTAATTTAGTCTACAAGTAAACCCATATCAGCTAGCAGACCTTTCACACTTTGGTTCATTCTGTCATATTCTGTGGATATTTTATAGTATCCTCTTTGGATGAATAGCCAAATATCACTACAGTCATCAGGGTATTTAAGATGGGCAGCATGAAATATTTTAAACGTGACATCAACAGCAGTTACAATATCTGAGACAGGATAAAGAATATCATCAAAAGAAATGAAAACTGTTTCAGGACACACAATTTTTTCACCTACAGAAAGTATAAATGGTTGCAAAGTGATTCCCCTAAGCCTCAATTCCTCTTTTCTTGCTTGTATTACGTTTGTAACAGAGCTTTCAAGAGGTATGTGGGAAATAAAACTATCGCGTATTTCGGTCCGAGATGGCGTACGCAAGTCAATACTAGTGATAGATTTTTTTTGTTTTGTGCCTTTTCTTCTATGTGAGGGAATAATATTCATCAAATAAGGAAGTAAGTGTAAAGATATAATTACTTTTGGGTCCGATTGTTCGCATAATTCTGCTGGATTATCCAAATCAGGATCAAGATGACTGAGCAGATTCCGGATTCCAAGTCTGACAACTTCAGTTGACGTTTCTTGCTCGCGAATTTTGGCAAGAGCTATGACTTTGTCTGCAAGCAGTACAGCATTGCTGAAGAAGGAATCTTCTTTCTCCGGATATCGGCACGTGAAGTCCTGGAGAAGCTGTGAAATAAGAGGCACAAAAGAGAGAGAGAAAAACATCAATGAGCTGTTGTGTACATTGCACACAAAAATAATAAACTAATGTGAACATCCCACAACTATCCTTATTCTGGACAGCCAAAATCCGCAACTGATGCCACCAATAATAACAGGATTAAAATAAGCCAAAATTAATTGCCAGGTACTTTTCTCGAAAGGAATGCTCCACGCACCAAAGGGTTAGTTCCCCGAGCCAAATGTCTCTTAAGTTGAGGTATACTGTGCTGCTGTTGATTGAATTGGAAATGAGGGACCATGTAACTTATGTCAACTTGAATACACTTTCACGGTTTTGCTCCAGGTAGGATTGAAAACGACCAAATTTGAGGGAAAATGGAAAAACAAAGTCACTAAACTCCTCCCTCTATTAAAAAAAAAACATGACTTACCAAGCTATATCCTTCCTTGTTCTGCAGGGCCGGGAACTCGGAGAAGTAATTGAGAGTGGTGATGTCGGATCTTTCTAGATGTCTCTTTCTAAGCTCGTACGTAGCTCCCCATTTTATTATAGTTGTTGCCCAAGGATGATAGGTTTTCCGCAGCCATGCCAGAAATTCGTTATTTTGGTATTCTTCCTTATCCTGGTTTTCACTAGCTGTGTCTTTGATTGGAACTTCTTCAGAAACAGTCCGCCGTCGCCTTGTTTCTACTATTTTGCTCCTTCCAAGAGCTCTTCGTTTTGTTACATATGCAGAGTATAACTTTCCACTCTGAGGTTTCCTTTCACTGTGGGATGTTTGCGGCTCTGACGGCAAATAGTAAATAGTTGGTATCTCAGTTGGGAAAATTTCAATTATTTGCAATCTCAAGGTAAGAAAATCGTCTTTCTTTAACTGCCGTTTAGGATTCGACTCCAACAATGTAGAAATAATTATTCTGGCTAATTCTGTCCTGTTGTCCGAAATTAATTTTCCGTTGTTATCATGGATTCTCCGCCTTAAAGCCTTTCCATGAAGCGAATCTAGACAGTTGAGTACAAAATTTGAGGGAATTGTTTCACTTAATGAAATTGAACTATTAGTTGAATTGTCACTAGAAGGAGAGAGACTTGAAGTTGCTTGTTGCAGTGTGATGAATTGAAGAGAATCTTCTCCTTGACTGGATTGATCAGATGTCTTCGTCAGATGATCCTGTTGATTGACAGATGAAGTAAAAGGTGGTTCGAGGAGTGATTGGAAGAAATTGTCGCTGCCACCACTGTTGTCCAGAGTAATCCTGTTGTCCGGTGTAATTGATAACACCTGAAACAATAACGGACAAGTTGAGGAAAATTAAGACTAAATAGGTTTAAAACAACATATCCATAAAGTTAAACAAGACCCAGCAAATGCAAAACTTGAATGAATCATCACATCAGGTAACAGCATGTAGGTATATACAAAATATAATAGTAAACATTATTATTATTATTAATATCACCATCATCCATCATCATTCATCATCATCATCACCATAATCATCATCATTCTAGCTTCTGTGGTTTATTCATCTCTTATGTACAGCGTTCAAATTTGGGGTAAGATTACAAGCTGGAAGAAATAAGTCAACCTGTTAGAGCAAGCACAGAGGAAAGTGATGCTAAGGCTAGCAAGAGCCTACAGAACTGCTGCAACAACATCACTACAAGTAATCAGTGGATCGCTTCCAGTAGAGCTTATGATTGAAGAGAGGATAAAGATCTATAACATGAAGAAAAGGAAAAAACAACTCGAGAGTGTTAATGAAGAACTAGAAAGCATAGAAGATGAGTATGAGGAAACTGAAGAAATGATCAAGGAAGAAATGATGATTAAGTGGCAAGAAAAATGGACTAGAGAAGCAGCAAAAGGACAGTGGACGAAGACCCTAATCCCAAATATCTGTAAATGGACAATAAGAACTCATGGAAAAGTCAGTTACAAACTCTCACAATTTCTAACAGGTCACGGACATTTTAGATCCTTTCAATTCAAAATTAAAAAAGTACCTGACGAAAACTGTAGATATTGTCCAAACACAAAAGATGATCCTGAACACACAGTTTTTTTTTTTTTTTTGCAAAAAAATTGAATAACAAGAGAAGAGTGCACAGCAAAGGAAGGAGAACTGAATAAAAACAATATTATAGATAAAAATAATGTTAAGCAAAGAAGAAAGTTGGAAAAACATTGAAAAAATGAAAAAAAGTATAATAGATGATGATGATGATAATGATGATGATGATGATGGTGATGGCGATGATGATGATGATGAAGATGATGATGAAAAAATTAAACAATTTAGAAGAAAAAAAAAATAAAGTAGGTACCTTCTGAGCATCCAGGAACTTCCTTCTTTGTTCTTTGAATTTTGCCCGATGGCCAGCCAAATGAATCACGTCCTTCAAGTCGAAATCGTCGATAATAATGAGAGCCTCATAGTCCACACCTTGGGCTGCAACAGAGTGGAGAGGGGGAATAATTAAAAATAATCAACAAGAGTGGGGTTAATATAGCATGTTTTATAAATTTTCTCTCTAAAAACTCTCTTATAAGTAGTAACCAGCCACCAAAGTTAAGCGACGTCCAAGGAGGTTTAAACTTGGATGGGTGACCATTTAAATTTTAAGTCTCGTTATGCTGGTTTTTCTTGGCCCCACTCAGGCTGGGTGAGGTCAATGTGAGTAGCAGGTTTGTGAGTTTCCTGCGAATGGTGGGTAAAACCCCCCTTGTGATATGACCATGCAGTTGAAAGCGACACCCTAATAAAAAAAAGTAGTAGCAATTATAGTTCATTAAAACACCACTTGAAATTTATAGCGCTAAGTGAGAAAAACTGTGGGAATATTTGAAAACCCAGTTATTTAACCCGACCCCTGGGGTAAATACCCGATTTTTATGTACCTTCCCGCGGGTATTCACCCCTCGGTACATCACTACCCTTATATCAAGACGAAAAAGTTTCTGCCAAAATTCATGAAATTTTGTCCAGCCGTTTCGGTGTGCTGTTGATTATAAACTAATATAGATTGATGTAAATTGATTTGTTTTATATATTACAAGCAGGCTGTCGCCCGCTTTGCGGGCCGAGGCATGGCCGTGAAAGCAAAAAATCCTTTTTCGTCAATGGCAGGTGTTGTAGTGGGAATTTCGAAAAATCCCGTCTTATTGCACATCTAGACTATAAGACAAAGCTACCTACCAAATTTCAACTTCCTAGGACTTACGGTTTGGGCTGTAGAGCGATGATCAGTCAGTGGTCAGTGACTTTGACATTTATATATTAAGATTATTATAAATAAATTTTAATAACCTTACCTTCAAAATTTCCAGTGTATTGAGCTAGTCCCCAACTCTCTAACAGTGATTGAATAGACCAAGAAAATTCAGAACTGTTGTTAAACGCCATGACGAAGATTCACTTGTAGATGTAGACGAAGACTTATCACTGAACCCGATGGAGTGGGATACTTTACGATACGATCCTGACTTGAAAGAAAGTAGGGGAAGGTCGATTCAAAAGACATTATTCGTTTAAGCAACTGGAAGAGTCCATGCAGAAGGGTCACTCGCTCGTCAAGTGTTCTATAATTAGGTGGTGGCAGCCTTGGTGTTGGTTGGACTTCAGTTCTAAGTTCTAATGGGATTAATGGGAAGTCTAGAAATCCTCGGCTTTTCTTCTGCCTCTTCAGTCAATCGCAAAGCCTTTCTAATAAAAACATTTTTTTAAAAAGGCAACAAAAATTTACTTTTACACTGACCGAAAAAAAAAAAAAAAATTTAATGATAAAATAAATTAAAATTATGCGACGGTTAAAAAGGCAACAAAAATTTACTTTTACACTGACCAAAAATAAAAATAATAATAAATTAATGATAAAATAAATCGAGGCGCACGGCACTGCGCCTCGATTTATTACGCGACGGTTCACGATGTGTCTTAATTGAAGTCTTGTAGTGAATTAAAATTTCTAAAGCTACAAAATAATCATCTGTTGGTTAAAATGTCTGCTCATCTGAATTACATTTTAACTATCCTTTTGTCAATTTGTACAACAGATAAACAAATTGTACGCTTGAACTGTCGCTTTCACATTTAGACTTTTCAAATTGTACATCCACTTTCACACTTTCACTTAAGGCCAAACAATATGAGAAAATTGATACACTTTGAGATCAATGAGCACTTTGGATAGTCAATATGTGCTTCTGATAACAAATCATGCATCGGCTTGATCATTTTATGAACTGTTATGACAAATAATGTATCTGGGCAGACGATTCATGCATTTATTGAATAATTCGTTCATCCTTGATTACAAATTGACATGTAAGACTGTGGAATTATCTATACCCGATGTACAAGAGGTGCATCGTGCATCCGATAGTCAATATTCATATCGCGTGGTGAATTTCATCATCGAGATGAACAAATAAAAGTTCTCTATTTTAAAAATACATATTGTATTTATTGTCGTGCAATTTCACTATCTGGTGAATAATTACTCAGCTTTAACCGAAGTGGTAAATTTGCTCACTATTAGAAATGTGGTTTTGTTGAACGGATTGTCAAATTTACAATTGGTGGTTCATATTGAAAAACCGGAGGTGAAAAAAACCTTCAAGTTGTACAAATCCTCAAAAGGTATACACATATTGAGTGAACAGTAACATTTCATGTTAAATCGTTGTTAAATTGACAAGCAAAAGTGTTGATAGAAAATCGTGCAAGCTGAAAATCTCGATTTATTCGAATAGTTAAGAAAGCCTCTATCCGATACACAATTTTGCAAATCGAAGCACAAACTGATTAATTCAGAACGTCCTCGATCTCCATGTCTATTAAAGTTGTTCAAACTGTTTTGCTTATAGTGAAAATGTTTATTTAAAAGCACATTTTTATCATCAAAATGTGAAATCAACAGTCAGAAATGGACGGCACGTTTAATACTCTGGTTCCCTAACACCGAAGTTAAGCGACGTCCAGCGAGGTTAAGACTTGTGATGAATTAGGATTCAAATTCTAATTCTCGTGATGTTGGCTTTTCCCGGCCCCACTCAGGCTGGGTGAGGTTAATGTGAGTAGCAGGTTTGTGAGTTTCCTGCGAATGGAAAACCCCCGTCGTGATATAACCATGGCAGTTGAAAGCGACGTTAAACCCCAGTAAAAAAAAAACAGCCAGAAAAATTATAAAAGTGCAAAAGGACATGGCCATCCACTAGTACGGCTATCCCTTAGTAAAATTAAAATTTAGTTCCATTTGCGAAGCCCGTTGCGAAGAGCCTCAGCGGCGTAACGGTAACGACCGCTGCCCGTGGTGCGGCAATCCTGAGTTCGATTCCAATATTTCTAATCAGTACCCCGTTCTCGAGTCCTGAAGAGTACGCGGCTATATTGACCGAAGAGGAACCGCAATTAGAATATTTGAAATACGGACCCGCCGAGTCCCATAATGTATTGTGGACTTTGACTTGGCCGAGAGAGAGTAAAAAAACCTAAGCCATATTAATAATATGGTGAACTCCGCCATGACCAAAACCTCTTACGTGAACTGGATAACCCGGCGCCCCCAAAATATAGACTTTGAACTGTTTTTGATTTATGAAACGATAGAGAATGGAAGATTACTTATGGGCCATCTGATAATATGGAGAACTATGTTGTGACCAGAACCTGTCAGGTAAAAATACAGATTCACACCGGAATTCATGAACAGAATTTCACTTTCTCAGGATTTGCTTTCGAGTAGTTATGTAAATTCCGAGTATTTCGAGGAAATACGGTTGTAAGTGCGTAATTGCGTATATTAGAAAATGTAAAAACAATTCGCCATCGTGAATGGAACTTTTAGTACCTTACAGCAGCTTTCGTTAGATTACTAAAGTTAAGCAACGTTTAGCGATATCAGGATTTCGATTAATAAATATTTATTTATTAATTTGAAGCCTCGTGATCGCTGGGTGAGGTTAGCTTTTCTCGACCCCACTCAGGCCGGGTGTGGTTAATGTTCGTTACAGGGCAGAATTGAGACGTTCATAACTATCTGAATATGTAGGATGTTAGTACATTTCCTTCAAACGAATACATATTTTTTGAAAATCAGAATATGAAAATAGCCATCTTAAGTAATCAACTTGTTTATTCCGAATGTCATATCACAGTTTAAAAAGAACCCTCGATCTCTGGCTTACAAGGCAGAAGTTAGACGTCCGTAACCATCTGAATGTAGGATGTTAGTACATTTCCTTCAAACGGATACATATTTTTTTGAAAATCAGAACTTGAAAATAACTATCTTAAGTAATCAACTTGTTTATTCCGAATGTCATCTCACAGTTTAAAACGAACCCTCGATCTCTGGCTTACAAGGCAGAAGTTCGAAATTCATAACTATCTGAATTTACATTTTGTTTCGACAGGAAGCTATATAGTATTTTCAGTAAAGTGAATTAAACCATCTAAAACAACAACTTCTTATTCAAATTGTCAGTCGCGAATACCATATCGGGTTGATATATTGTGTTCAACAGTGCACATTTTGTGAATCCGTTTTTGAAAAAAAATGACAAACCCAAGATGAACAAATCATATTTAGGTTGCACAACTAGGCTCTCGAATATTATGCAAGCTCATGAACAATTCATACTACGCAGTTGTATTTCTGTAATATCACATGAATAATTAGTCAATCCGATATACGATTATGGCTCAATATCGGTGATACACACACATGTTAATCTCCGATAAACAATATCAAAAAATTTCGTACTTCTCAATGCATAGTTTGACTACCGGATTCTCAACCCATACTCATTTTACACAAATCGCCACATCACATTTTGGAATATGTTGATTTGTTATCGGGTTGAACGCCTGTGTGCATCAGGTTGAAAGAATTGGGCAATCATATACATGTATTAATCATAATATGCACGTTTTGAAAATGAAAGCGCTCGATAGTCAAATTTTTTGTCCATTTTTCTCTCAGTGTATGGTAAGTACTAAAGTAATTATCGATAAATCGTATTTTACACACTACAAATTTTACTAATAATTGAAATTACCAAGTAATAATAATAATATGTGATGGGAAAATAAAGAAAGAAAAAATAATTAATCTGAGAAAATAAAATAATAATAATGACCTTTTTACGCCAAAATTTCAGAAGTAGACAAAACGAGGCATATCCCCTCTACTTTATTTTTATGTATCCGCTGTTCACAGGCAAATGATTTACTCCCTACCTATGCAAGTTATGTTTTTATGTTGCTCATTTGTGAACTTTCAATGTAATAAGTATGCATTTTTATTAAAGAACTAACCAAGTTGCATGCCGATCTCAAATCGAAATATGACTTAAAACTTATGTATCCGGCACAGGCAATATACCTATAAATGACAAGTGTATAGATATAGACATGTTATTTTTATAACCGTTTATAGTTATCTCATTTATTTATTTGTTTAATTTATTAGATGTCTTATAACTTAACTACAGTCCTACACTATCACACAGATATTGCACAATAATGTTCCCAACTAGTTACCTAGGTATGGTATGTATAATATTGTATGTGATGTATCAAAAAACTTAAACCTACATATATGTATAAAAATAATCAATTAAAAATCATTTAAAGGTACTTAAAATCCCAAAAAACTATATTTTAACGTGAGAATCCTATCCATAATTTATTTTTTCATTAGCAGATTTATTCTCGTCCGTTCTCCATTTGTAAGTAAGATACCGAGTTCAAAACCCGAATACGATAAGAAATTGTATCGTAAAAAATATAGGCACGAAAAATATTAAGATTTTTTTTTACAAACCATACAAAAAACGAAATTATTTTAAATATTGTATTTACACATAATCCATACAGTTAAATCTAACAAATCATTAATTAGAATATTAGACAATAGTGACCTATTAATCAACTGGTTTTTGGATATTTACAGTAGAAGGTATTCTGGTCTTAGTTTCTCATGTTATTCATAAATAGCAAAGTAGAGGAACTTAGGACCGAATTATGAAATAATAAAAACTTAAAAAATAAAAACAAAGAAAAAAAAAAATTAGGATTACATGCAGTAAGACCGTTCCTTGAGTCGGACTATGATTTGCTAAAACTTGAGGAATGATCTGGCTCATATGTGTTTCACAACACCAATTGTAAAATAGGATCACAACCTATCTATAAATCGACCCTTACCTAATATCTTAGGGCCAAATGTTAAAAAAAGAATACAAGGGAAGATTGTTCCTCAAATGGGACATGCCTCTAATTCAAGTCGAAGTTTCAACTAGCCTGACTCCAACTTGAGGTTCTTAAAACTGCGTAGAGTATAATGTAGCCCACTAGCTATTTATAATACATTATTTTACAGTGAAATACAATTTTCAAGTGGAGTTTTGATGTTCTCAAGTGATTGATGGTACGCTGATTTTTTACGCAAAGTTTGCTAATGTTATAATCAACAAAATCAGAAATATTATATCATCCACGTGCTATTGAGACCAGTAGTCTTTATTGTAAAAACTGTTCATATTATACAGGGTGTATTAGAAAATTACTCCGAAAGTGACAAGAAGAAAATAAATGCACTTTTTTCTACATATAAGCTAGAAGAATTTTGAATTTTTGCAGAAAGATTTTCATCATCTTATAAATCCAATGCTTTTAAAAAAAAATAATAGTTCTCTTTAGTGTAAGGTGACTACCGTTTTCGGCGAAATGGGTGGCCGTCAGTTTAGTTTAAAAGTAAATCCGAAATCCGGGCGAAGTCACTTAATTTGGCCATTATCAATCACTTGATCCCAAAAACCTTTATCACTTAAAAATATGCTTTCACTAGCTTACCTATACACAATACACCCTGTATGTTGGTACTACCTAGAGAGGGTTAAAAAATTACAGTAATGTTCATAATAATCATAAAATTTTCTATAATAATGTTTACATAATTAAACACATTTTAATGTTTTGCCTATGTTTATTTTTATCATAGTAATGTTTATAATTATAACGTTTTTTTTTAGCAATGTACATGTTCAAATTTTATAGTAATGTTTTCAGGTGTATTTTTTTCAAGATTTTTTAGTAGTTAGGTAGGTATAGTATAATTTTAATAAGCATATCTTTATAACCATGTAGGTATAGGTATCTCATGTAGCTACTGTAATTAATGCAGATTAAAGCAAAGCTAGTTCTCACATGCCGACATCGCTAAGCATTTCGCCACAAAAGAAATGATTTCGTCATAGTAATAATGATAATAATAAATTTATAGTAATAATCAGGGGTCTCACCTAGAAAACAAAAACCGAACATAATACCTATACACTCACCGGCAGAATTAACAGGACACTTGTTGTTTTTCCATTTGACTCCATGTATTTCCTGATGGACTAAATTTCACAAACTTTTTTTGTGCTTAAAATTTTCTATGTATTTTTGTTCTGATAGAAAATTAACAGTATGGAGATTAATACTGAACAGAAGAAACATTTTTAACTTATTCGGTAAATTTTTTCTTGATAGAAAATAAAGCGTATGATTAAAAAAAAAAAAATTGAATTCAATAAAACTTAGGTGTTGGAAAAGACATGTGCCTCCTGTTCAGTATTAATCTCCATATTACTGTTGGTTTTCTTCAAAGCAATAATACAATGCAAATTTTAACTACAAATTAACCATGGAGTCAAATGGAAAAACAACTAAAGTCCTCTCCTCGTTCTAGTTACGTTTGTTTTTTTTTTTTTTCTTCTTTTTTTGTAATCTGACAGTATCGAAGTAGGAAGTTTTATTCAAACTCATTGATTTTTATATTCGTTGGTGATTTTAAAAATTTTTCCACGAAAAACCTGAAATATTAACGAGCCCTTTTGCTTTTTCCTTCTGTCACAATTATACCTCAACTTGAAGCTATTGGTCTATAAATACGATATATTATAAGATGAGGAAAGTAAAAAAGAGTCCCCCTCCTAGCCCCCCTACTGAATTAGTAGCCTGATGATATTTAAACTGATGAGGAAAATTGAGTATTATGACAGGCTCGTCAAGGATCGATTCCACAGCATAGTTATTAATATGTTTAATAATTAATTCCGTGGCGTAATCCCAGCCCGTGGCGGCCTCATACAAAGTTTGGAATTAATTAGACATTAATTTAATATTAATGAATAATACTAAAATGTGTTAACAACTTGGTAGGTATTTTATACCAACTACATGAGTATGTTAATGGGTAAATTTAATATAACATATTATATATTATTGTTGATTTTTTTATTATGATAAACAAGGTAGGTGGTATGTTAAGGTACAATAATTACGTTTGTATACTTTACTATATCTGACTAGATTTTTATTTTTTAACTGTTAAATTCAATACAATTAGTTTTATAAATCCTGGTAGTATGTAGCCACTAGCCAGCTATAATAAATATGTACCAGTGGACCGTTCAGATTCTTTTCAGGAGGTTTTATTCTTCATAATTATTTATCCAACAAGGTGTTAAAATTTATTTATTATGATTTATGAAATATACGTATATACAGGGCCATATATTCGACGGATAAACCCTGTTGTGTGTACGCTTTAGTTAAATTTATTGATTTAAAGATTTCATTTAAAGATTTAATTAAATTTAAAGGGTTTAGTTGGGACCTTAGTTGGGACATCTGTATATGTTAATCGATGTTATATGTACCTATCTCTTTTTCTTGTGTATATTGTTCTCATTTTTGTATTTTATTTTTTATAATTACTTCTTTGTACATTATTATGTCCTATTAATAAAGACTTCAATAATAACAATGATACCACGTGCTACAACTCAATCACCACTGTCGATCATCCAACACACAAATGATTGATAATAAAGTCATCTCAAAAGTCTGATTGTTCTGCGGACCATGTATTTACTGAATGATTCTTGTATTTGTTCAAAGTATTATTCTTTGAATTGACTTCTTACATGGTAATCCAGAGGTCGCGGGTTCAAAACCAGTTACTCTCCCATTTAGGATTTAGACCACATAATAATACATATGTACCTAATAATTCAAATAATTCCGTGTCCGTGAGATAGGCACAGATACCTCTATCACATCTGGTGCCCAGACGCTTTGAGTCAGAGCGCAGACGTCGTGAGGAAAAGGGGGTTTTTAGAGTTTGGCCGTACGGCGTAGGATAGGTGAGGGAACCTCGAGTCCATGACAAGAGGAATGCCTGCGGCGTTCTCAGTATCGGAGGTCTGAGCTGTTGTCTTCAAACTCTGGAGGCAGCATATCAGTCCTCCCTTCTCAGCTCAGCTGATTTTCCTCCGTTTTCTCCCGACGTCTGTCTTTATCACAAAAAAAAAAAAAAAAAAAAAAAAAAAAAAAAACCTCTATCACTGTGGTGAAAGGATTATATGGACCCCCCGACGTAATGTTTACGCTCCTTTCATGTCCATTGATTCTATTTGGTTTTAACGTCCTGATTTGATATAGATAATCATGACGACGGTTTTACCCGCCATTCGCTAGGAATCGTACTAGCTAGCTACCCAAATAAACCTCACCTAGCCTGGGTAGGGCCAGAAATGCCAGCCTGCCGTGCTCGGAGGGAACAGAATTTTCTTCGAAAACTCTGCCCCAACTGGTAATTGAACTCAGGATCTCTGGATTACGGGCAGTAGTCACAACCGTCACGCCACGGAGGCTGGCTTGTACATACACTCGTATACATATAAAGAAAGCATCGATGGCACGTTGAATACACCAGTTATCGTTCTATCACTGAAGATAAGCAACGCCCAGCGATGTTAGGACTTGACTAGCTGACCAATCAAATCCGAACCCTCGTGATGTGCTAGATATTTCCGGACCAACCCAGTCTGGGTGAGGTTTATGTTTATGTGGGTAGTTGGTTTGTGAGTTTCATGTGAATGGAGTGTAAAACCCCCATCTCAAATGTTCTAGATAATATTGAAAAAACGTTAGACAACATAAATAAAAAGCTATACAAACATAGATACATAGTATACGTACGTATATATTCTTTGGCAAGTTGATGTTTCATACACAATTTATAACATTTATGGTTAGTGGTTAGATGTTTGAAACAGGACCTCAATAATTATTACAAAGGTAACATTTTTATTTGTGTTAATCACAATTACTAAAACTAAAAATTTGCTGAACTCGAACCACTGACCTCCGGTTGCGAGTCCGCCGCCTTACCGGTTGAGCTACTGAGCTACTGAGGTGTAGTCAACCCACACAAGTGGCTAAGCTGGAGGTTCGTTATTCGAGTACCAAAGACGCCAAAAATTTAGTCGGACCGAGTTGTCGTTGTAAATCACCATTGTGGTTAACAATAATTTGTTTGTTTTTTTAACTATAGGATCAATACCTCAATACTTTAATCAGAACAAGAATTCTTTATGGATTAATAAGAGCTAGTAAAATAGTTAAAGATCTTTTTATGAATTTTTTTTTACTATTTGTCAAATCCCGGCACATTCTACGTGAAAGACAAAATAATTATTATCACCACAACTTAGAAAAAACATGGTTTAGTTTAAATAATATATGTATACATACGTAGGTTCATTCACTCACATCTGATAAGCAATCTGATCAAAAACAGTTGCAATTTTTTATCAGTGTACGTATGAAAAAAAAAAAGATTAATTTTCGTGACGAAATAAATGACAAGTCCTCGCGACTTCTTTCGTGTGATAAGGAATCACGTGAATTCAGATAAGGAATGTTCTCTTTTTACTTCCGATAATATTTATGATAGGTATAAGAGCTATTAAATATGTTATTTTTGTAAAAAAAAAACATATATTTGCTCCGAGTTCAATATTTTTTCTTCATATTTCTGGACTTGTCATATCCTCCTGGAGCAACTTTGGTTTTATGTCGGTCGGTCTTTTTGCATTCCTTGCAAAATTTTAGAAACTGCTGAAGGGATTTCGACGAAATTTCGTAAACAAACAAAATTTGTATGTAGGTATAGAAGACGTGTAGTAGATAGTCCCATTATAAATTAATCAACTTCGAATCAGCGATTCTTGGAGATAAATAACTTGCGCCTCTTTATTTAACCTTATTATTTTATCTAACGCTTTTAGCTCGTGAATCTCAACCCAATTTTAATTAAAAAGTTGTATGTACATAATTATATTGCGTTTTAAAGTTTACATAGTTAATTTGTTGTTGTTGTTTTTTTTTTTTTTTAATCACGGCTGTGATATTAATTTAGGAAAATACGATAATGTGCACTAAAAAGGTCTTCTGTGGCCCAGAAATTGCCGAAAAAGTTTTTTTTTTATAATATCTAGAATGTTGCTACATTGTAGCAAACACGCTTTTCTACAATATATCTATAAATTTAAAGAGAATCAATTAATAACTTTGGGAGATACAAGTGATTTAGTGAGAGAAAAAAAATATAGCGCTATTGGAAAATTGATGAAAATTTATTTCCAAGTGTATAACAATGTGTCTGATTCACGAGGAAGTATTTCGTCCACAATTGGCAGTTATTTTATTAATATTTTGAATCTGGCTAACGCAGAACCAAATTAAAAAGAGAATACCATGTCATGTCATTATTTCTTCTTTCCAATATAATAATACAAGCAGGCTGTCGCCCGCTTTGCGGGCCGAGGCATGGCCGTGAAAGCAAAAAATCCTTTTTCGCCAATGGCAGGTGTTGTAGTGGGAATTTCGAAAAATCCCGTCTTATTGCACATCTAGACTATAAGACAAAGCTACCTACCAAAATTCAGCTTCCTAGGACTTACGGTTTGGGCTGTAGAGCGATGATCAGTCAGTGGTCAGTGGTCAGTGGTCAGTGAGTGACTTTGACATTTATATATTAAGATGTAGAATTACAGACTTCTCATCTTTACCAAACATTACGGAAAATGTGATTTACAATATTGACATAATTATTGATTTAATAATATTACTAATTGTCGTTTACTTTTAACTTTAAAGCTGAACGTCTAACTTTCAGGTACTGATCATGTAAAGTCATCAGCTTGTTATTTTGTTAATGATAAATTCCACCTTTTGATAAACCAAGTATATTATTTGTCTTGGTAATAAATTAAACAGTATATTTTCGCCGCACAAAATACCTAATGGAACAGCAAATATATTCCTTCATTAAAAAGAGTGGGAAATATTGTAAGAGCGGGAATTATACTTCCCATTAGGAAGTAACAAACACCTGATGCGACAAGTGGGAATTATTGCACCATCCATTGAAATAAGTGGGAATTATTTTAAGAACGGGAATTATACTTCCCATTAAGAGGAAAGAACACCTGAGATTCTTTCCCTTGGGAGGAAAAAGAAAAGGGAGATTTTAACTAAGATAAATTAAGTGAGACTTTTCGTTGAATATTACTTTTTTCTTTATTTTGAATATTATTCCGTCTTGTTTTTTTTTTTTT
This sequence comes from Bactericera cockerelli, assembly GCA_024516035.1. Taxonomy (NCBI): domain Eukaryota; kingdom Metazoa; phylum Arthropoda; class Insecta; order Hemiptera; family Triozidae; genus Bactericera; species Bactericera cockerelli. Next base: position 28,061,746 of record CM044964.1, on the reverse strand, counting down.
TGTTGTTTTGTTTTGTTTATTTTTATTATTATTACTACTACTTTTGTGTCCAATGTCATGGTGGTGGAAGGATTGATGAGTGAACCCTTTAGACCCCCAAAACCTTTGTGTAGTGTATGGTGTGAGTGTAGTGTGTTGAAATTAATAATCTAGGTCAGTTAATCGAAATGGAGGGATGAATTGAAATTGAGCGGCTGGACGTTGCTTAACTTCAGTGATGTGACGAGCACTGGTGTATGTGTATTCAACGTGCTAACCTTCTTGGACGTTGCTTAACTTCAGTGATGTGACGAGTACTGGTGTATTGTGTATTCAACGTGCCCACGTTTTTTCTTAAATTTTTAAATTTAAACTTCAAGAAGTTTATGCACAGTAATGCACAGTATTATATAGAATTATAGATAGGTATTACCCATATTATATATCAGGTAGAGTCCAACATTTTTACTGACCAATTAAAATTAATAATGCAAGATTTATAACTAAGATAGGTATCACAAAAACCATTTCAATTAGCCGTAAGCACTATTGTATTTCACCATTCCAAGAAAAAAGTGAGAAATTACATCATAACTTTGATATTTTTGAGCTTTAAATAACAAACATATCGCACACCTATTTCAATACCGCCACATCTCACCTTTTCTCGATTTTGGGATTTTTTCATAATTAAATCCGCACTTTTTCCCTCTACTCGGAAAAAAATTACCATGATTCTAACTATAATAGAAGTTTCCCTATGAAAAGATGTGTCCCTACTCCTCCCACCATTTTTGATTCAATCATAAAATGTTTCCGAAATACTGCCATAATAATAAATAAACAACAACAAAAATAAGCTTCATCGGGTATTCAAAGAACAAAAGTGCCAAATCTGTGAATACAACAGACAAAAATATACAAATTCAATATGTATAATGGAGGATGAATACTGCCACAACCTGATGTCTTCCAATTTAGAGGGCTTCATTATTACTATTTTACAACTTGTTTCAAACTCTATCGAAGTTTTATAATTGTAATCAGTAATATGTCGACTCTAAATTTACCAAAAATATAGAGATGGGATAATTTTCTATTTTTAATTTTTGAGAAAAAATATTGTTTTTGCTCTCCTAAAGAATGGGATTTTTAAGATGTGGCAGTATTGAAATAGGTGTGCGATATGCAGATCTGGTGTTATAAACACTGTGTACACCGATAATGCACATAATTTTATCGTTTAAATCAGCCGATACCTGATTAGGTAGCGCTGCTGGAAGCCAGTCTGAGTTCGGATCCCACTGGGGTCAAAATAATTATACGCCAAGTCAGTTCAGATGATTACAAAATGAATATATTCTACAATTAAAATAAAATACATTTTAACATAATAAGGCATCCATAATAATTATAAAACTCTTCAGTGGAAGGACCAGACGAGATTAATGCTCAAAGCATTTTTTACCATCTAACTCTCAGTGACTTATATATTATGTACTATGTAGTCTCAAAATTATATAGGTAGGTACCAGGATACCTACTCAAATAAATTAGGAAAATTATTGCTCTTCTTAGCAAATAATTACTTTTCATAATAAAAGCTTTCATAGCAAATATATAAAGGAAAATGCAAAATAGTAAATGAAAATTAACTAATTTTCAAAATTGATAGTGCAAAAACCTACATAGAAAATTTGATGACTGATTTTTTTACTTGGAAATATTCTCTAACAATAACAGGGTGTCAAGTATTTTTGTTTTTAGTTTTTACAAAATTTCAGAACCAATTCGAAGGGAGATTTTAAGACTAAAATAATCTCATAATTTTTCGAAAAATACCGTCGAACGGAGATGTGTTCAAACAAACTGATATCTCATCAGTTTTGCATACAAATAAGGTACAAAATGTTAAGTATTTACCTAGAACATTTAGAACAAAGACACGAGAAACAAGTTCAAGTTTATTTTTGAAGTGATTTTTTTTCGAATGCATTTATCTGAAATTTATTTTATATTTTAGTCTTAGAATGTGTCTCCTCGACTTGATTCTGAAATTATCCTTAGAAAAAAACTTGGACACCCAGTATAATGTGTAGTTGTAACTAACCAGGTATCTAGATCAGTAATCATTTGGCCGAGTGGGTAGCAAGCAGGTGACCCATGTTTTTATCCCGGCGATTTCAAAAAAAAATCTACTAAGTATTTTCAATATTATGAGTTTGTTTTGGGTTTAACGTCGCTTTCAACTTCATCACGACGGGGGTGTTACTCTCTATTCGCAGGAAACTTTTTTTTTTAAAAGGCACTTTGATTCAGGTCTTTCTACCAGAATTTTGTACATATAATATAACAGACATTAAAAATTTGATATCCATTTATTTACAATTAAAAATACATATTTGAGTAGTTTATACTGCCGGCATAAGACTAAAGAGTCCCTTTTTGCTGGCAGTTTAAACAAACTCTCATTTATTGGTTTAATATCATACATTAATAAATACAATAATTACCACACTTTTGCTATGGTTTTTTTTGTAATTTTTACTAAAGTTTTCAATTCATTCATTACATTATTAAAAGGAAAAAAAAAAAATAAAAAAATAAGAGGGTCAAAGTTAAACTTTCCTCTTGTATTTAGACCAAGCATTTGACCCTTTCACAGCAAAACGGCATTATCTGGCTCAAATAGTAAAGTGAGCCAGATAAGAAACTTCGGAGGTGTCAACTGAAAGGTCAAAGTAGCTGAGATAAGAAACTTCTGAGGCGTTACGCATCCTGGTGATTACCCACTTTCCAATTCATATACCCGAGTGATTCAGCCACCTCTTCATAACCAACTCAAGTAGGGTAGAAAATAGGTTATCATATTTGTGGTTATTACACTTTCGTGATATCACAACTACTCAAAATAGCTTTACCAAATTCACGCTGAAACCGGGACTTGAACCACCAACCTCCAGGTTACAAGTCCGCTGCCTTATCGATTAAGCTACTCAGATCGGTTACCGTGGTACATACAATAATTTTATTATTATTCTTTCGCTTTGGCTTTTGCCAACCTACTTGGGGTCGGCATTTATCAACCAACCTCTTTCTCATGGTTGAGGTTGGTTGGTTCTGGGACTCCTACATCCACAACCACATAGGTACCCACTACGGCTAGATACAGTGGATACTAGATAGTCTGGATACCCTTCCTAACGCCAACCCTGTCAAGGGAGCCAATGATTTAATTTTGTCTTTAAGTTTCTGTTCAGCGTACCCCAGCAAGACATGCAATGTACAAGAAGTATACATAATACAACTTATTTATTTGTGATTTACTGAGAAGATTAAAGATTAAAGGAGTATTCATAAGGCTTTAGCAGATCAAAGCTACACAGAACGGGACTGTGGTACACAAGAGGTTAACATTTTCCTCACTATCTCACTGATTATGTGAAATGACCAATTAAGAGTATTAATTAACCTTTTGAATGGCCCTTTTGTTTTCACTACACTGAACGCCTCCATTCATTTTAAAGTTATGGAAAAATGATAAGCAGTCGAGTCAGTGGGTTGGTGGCATATAGAATTCTATTCTTCTTTCACATTGTCTTTTTTCCCGTCGGATAAGAGACCGATTTGTCGGCCCAGAGAAAAGAAAAAGCAAAGGCGATAAGACATACTGAGTAAATACGCGACAAGCAATGTTATTTTAAAGCACCGAACTCGTAACTCTGAAATCGGTAGTTCGAGTTCGAGTCCCAAGTCAAATAAAATGTACGTTTTCAACTGCATGGTCATATCACGATGGGGGTTTTACCCTCCATTCCCTGGAAACTCTCAAGCCAGCGATTCAAATTAACCTCATCAAGCTTGAGTGGGGCCGGAAATAGCCAGCATCACAAGGGTTTGAACTTGGATGGGTCCAAGTCATAACCTCGCTGGACCGTGCTGGACGTTGCTTAACTTCAGTGACAAAACGAAAATGTGCCATGAAGGTTTTAATATTATTTAATAACACAGAATTTAATAATTATTATTATAATAACCTGTATTACGTATTATTACTCGCGCATTGATATAGCCTTACTTTGGCAATCATCTTCAAGCATCGTTGGTTCAGTGGTAGAATGCTCGCCTGCCACGCGGGCGACCCGGGTTCGATTCCCGGACGATGCATTATTTTTTAATAATTTAAATATTGACATTTTTTGTCTTTACTTCCCTACATTGGAGGTCTTCAAGGCAGTGGTTCCCCACATACTGGTTACTGACATCAATCTATTTTTGGGGTAAGTGATGGTCTTCAGCCAACCTGAGTGGAAAAGTTGGCTCGTCCTGACCACATATTTCTACTCGCGATCTACCATCGTGAGAACTTCGCCTTTTTCTCTAAGCCATTAAACTCTTGATAATTTGGGAAACTGCAAGCTAGCCTAGCTTGTTAGAGTTAGCTAGTCCGTTCTCTGTTTATAGTCTTCTAGGGAGTCCAAGGAAAACTGGTGTAATCTGAAATTAGCTCATATTTTTCTTTGGGTTTTAAATTCACCTTACCATGGTCATCTCTTGATATACCAACTCTTTTCATACCAACCTCACTCAGCCAGGATAGGGCTGGAAGTCAGTAGAACATAGTTAAACTGGACAAAGTTGAGTTTGAATTTAGGTATCGAGTTGAACATAGTAAATCTTAGTAAATTAAATAGATTTTATGGAGTTTCTTCTAAAACCTTACAACCTATAAACCAGATCAATAAAATAATTTATAATAATGATAACTTACCTTGCAATTATAGGTATATTTGTGTCATTTGTATGACCAGCAAAGCTACACAAAAAGACATTAATTATTATTATTATTTTATCTGGAATTGAATTTCATAAATTGTTTCACATTCAAACAGAAAAATAGTCACTGGGCCAGTATAAGATTATGATATTATTGTATTATAAATCCAATAATACAAAATAGTGTGAAATGAAATCAATAACTTACCCGAAGGGATACTTTTAACTTTTAGAAACACAGATTTTTACAATTTCGGTTAAATTTCAATGAATTACGCTCGTCAAAAAAGGTTCGGTTACCAAACAAAAACTACGTTCCAGAATCCAACCTTTTATTCAAATTCAATCAAAATATCTTTACAGATTTATACAAAACGTTATTTAATTAATTATTGTTCACAAGATTTTTCTTTTCCTAATTTTTATTTACCTAAATTTTTTCTCGAGGAAGAGAGTAATTTGTTCATTAATTCACCAAGTTCCACATCCTAATCACAAAGAAAGAAATTTATTATTAATGTTGTCAATTAGTAAAATATATTTCAAAGGTAAAACATTTCTTCAAACTCACTTTCAAGAGGAAGCGTGCCTCTGATTTTTTTTTATTTTTTTTTTATTAAATATGCCAAATTTAAACAACAATAACCAACAAAGCAACAATTACGTTCTAGAGACAGAGGTATTTTGAAAGTTTTAAAACGCTAAAAATTGTGTCACGTTGTTTTCATCTAGCACTGAGGGGAGACTGAAATTGCCTGAAATTCATCTGGCGCGAAGGAGATTTCAGATTGAGTTGAGAACGCAAAGGTCTTGAGAGGAGAGAAAGAGAGAGAGAGAGGGTAGAAAGAGAGAGTTTCGACATAAAATAACGCACAGGTCTAGAGAGGGAGGGGAGGGGGCAGATTGAGAAGTATAGCCAGGAGGAGAGGAGGGGAAACAGGCAAAAACAGAGAGAGAGAGAGATACAGTATGAAGTAAATGGGGAGAGTAAGAAGAAGAGGGGGAGGGGTAATAGAGAGGGGAGACAGGCCAAAACATGCAGCATCCCTCATCTTGTGTTGAAAAAGTTTCTCGTTTTTTTTTTGTACTTGCGCAATAACACTCTATTTTGTGAAACTGGCCCTTTCCCTACCATGTCTTGTCTAAAGGGCTCTACACACGATATGATCAATTAGGGAGCTTGATTTTTTATGGATAAGATTCTACATGCGAGGAGGTAATTTAAGGAACTGCATTGTTTGATTAAAAGTGTAGAGAGGTTATACTTTTAATCAAACAATTAGCTGTACCTATTAGATTTTTTTTACAGTTAAAGAATTGGCTAAAAATTACACAGAGAATAATAAATAAAAAGCTAAAAAAGTGAACTGTATGCATGAAATACATAATTATTCTAATTGGAAGGTAAATTTGTGAATTCAGTTGAACTCATCTTTTTTTCACAAATTGTTACCCCTTACCTCGCAAAGACTACAAAGATACTGTTTTTTATGCTTAAAAAATGAGCAACATCTTTTTTAGACTCTAGTGGTCTCTCTTGTAGGTTTAATATTGACTATCCCATAGTATGTAATCCCTGTGGTAGCTTCTAAGGGCTAGAATCGACACGAAGTAATTTTACTGTACAAAAAATAAATTTTACTTTACAAAAGTAATTTATACTTTACATAATAATTAAAAGTAAAGATTCGTAGATCTGGCCATGCTTTTTTGAACTTTTTATATAATTTAAGGTAAAGATGTGATCAATATAGGGGTAGGTCAATTCACGTTAAGCCAATTGTTACCGTTTGGACTGTGGGTATGGACAAGATACTTACTTACTTTCAGTGTCCACATATGGTGGTGGAAGGATTTTTTTTTTTTTTTTTTTTTTAAGTGGGGTTTAACGTCGCTTTCAACTGCCATGGTCATATCACGACGGGGGTTTTACCCTCCATTCGCAGGAAACTCACAAACCTGCTACTCACATTGACCTCACCCAGCCTGAGTGGGGCCGGGAAAAGCCAGCGTCACGAGAATTAGAATTTGAATGGTCACCCATCCAAGTCTTAACCTCGCTGGATGTCGCTTAACTTCGGTGTTCTGAAGGGAACCGGTGTATTCAACATGCCATCGACGCTGGCTGGTGGAAGGATTGATATGGACAATTGAGCGTCCAAAGAGACGCCCAGAACACGTGTTTTCTGAGCTCCTTCCGTGTCCCTTCTATGCAGGGACACGTGTAGCTTCAATATGTAGTTTTATGGAACAGATATGAGTATGATAGAATGATAAACAATAAAGACTGTATATTCAAAAATAATAATAATAATTATATTGAAATAAAATAAATAAAAATAAATAAATAAATGAAAAAACTAGGGGGATCTCCCCAATATGATGAACTGATTACATACAATTCAACAAAAGAAACATATAACAGACAAATTAGAAAATAATACTGTATGATAATATGTAGGTACAATACCAAATACCAATACCCCCTCGTAGGGGGAGGCCCATGCTCCATACAATTGACAGAGAGCTATATTATTATTATTATAATATTATTATGCATACATATATAAATTTGTTTTGTTACATATAGATTTGTATGTAACGAAACAAGCTGTACACGTAAAGGCTGCGTGTGTACAGACTTAAAAAAAAAAAAAAAAAAAAATTCTATTGTATTCTAATAGGAACCCCCATCAAATAATTAAACTCTAGATTCCCCATGTTGTGCAATCTGTCCTGGGTAGTGATTCTACTGGAACCTGTTCTTTTCAATGTAGGTTTCAACCTTTTTCTTTCTTTTGCACATCATTTCAGTGTCCAATAAATCCAGATGAGTGTTCATGAATCTGATGATCATGTATGTCTACTTTCTAGTTATTTCATAGGATTTTACGTTTGGTTTTCAAAGCATGGCTGGCATTTATCCTGCCAGTAGGTTATGGAAATAAAGTAATAATACTTATTTAGTATAATTATACCTATGTTTCTAAAGTATTTCAACGAGGAATCCGATAGTATGATCAGGACAATCGGCAAATCTGTTCTAGACTTAGGTATAGCCCATGAAATAAATACCGTACCTAATTAAAAAATCTGGTGTAAACATCACACGATTTTCTCTATCTTATTAGGAATAGGAGCAGGACCAAAAGCCACTGGTGACCCATAGGTAACAGTTAGCTAAAAATCAATGTCAAATTCGTTATCAGCACCTCAAAGTCATTAGATTCGATACTAATAAAAAAATTACTATAATCGGGACCCTCAAAAAAAGGTGGAGCCGCGTTCCAAAAACTTCGATATAAAAGAAGTTATTATTTTTTTATTCCAATAAAAAGTTGTTCTCTAACTATTTTTGTATATTTAACCAATTCAAAGGAACGGCGCTTGCGGCCGCACTCTGCGGCCGATTTTAACCAAAAGTTTTGTGGTTCGTGCGGTATATAAGAGTCTAGCTTTTACCGTTTTCGAGATATCTTGTTCACAGACGGACAGACAGACGCACAGACCAAAGGGCGAAAACAACTTTTTTGGTGTCCTGAGGCCATGATTCGTCACAAACTAGTGTTAGTTTAAAATAATTGTCTCTCCATATTTTCTTTTATGTACCTAATACTCTAAACTATCCAACTATCCTCAATTTGAAGATATTAATATCTAATAAATAAAATAAATACATTTAGTTACTTGTTGAAAAAGAAATCTTTGCGAAATATTATTTGGATTCTGTATAATATTGTCTGGCACATTGTCTAACCAAATAGATTACAGGCGTTCATAAGATTCTCATCAACTATTTATTGATTCCGATCGTCTCATTCCCAAAGCCCAATGTTAAAACATCATAGATATTTTTTAATGGCTAATAGAGGCAAGAATATTATAAATAATGAGTACCTATGATTCTTGCTGTTTCTCTCAGATTGAGAGGGTCAAGGTACAAGTTGAGGAGGTATGAAGTTGAAGATGGATGTGGTGTGTTCCAAATTTAGACGGAGTTGGCTTTGAAGATGGAATTGAATGTACTTATTTTTAATAAATTATAATTTCCATGTTTGAGAAAAAAAAAAAAAAAAAAAATGTATGTGTGTATTTTAATAATGGGTGTATGTACTTTCTGTAGTATTTAACAGAGATATCTATCAACATCGATTTTTTGTTGTAAAAAGGTGAGTGTTTTATAGTCTATTTTATTTCGTAGCCATGATACAGCAGCCACTAAAGACGCTTGTGATTTTTTTTTTTTAGCTTGTAGATCGAGTAGAATGCCTCCCCTCTGACGTGCTGGAACTGAAATAATACTTTCCATTAGGTGCCATTCATCCCTTACAAACAACTGAAAACAAATTTTTAATACAATATTTTTTTTGTCGGCTCTGGGGATCGAACTCGAGACGTATGGAAATAGCCCGCGATCAGCTCAGAGGTAAGGTTCTCGCTTGCCATTTTTATTCTAAATTTGGTTACAGTAAGTTGTTTGTAAAGGATACCTTCCGGTGCGCTCGTGTTGACCCAGCACGTAAATGGGAAGTATTGTATCTCTTCTCGCCCATCAGAGAGGAGGCATACTACTGAATGGGCAGGTTACAACTCAGACCACATGCGCTTACACTTCTTCAGTAGCTCCTGTTTCATGGCTACGATATAAATAATACCTTCCACATGGCAAGAGATCTTACCACTGATCTAACTGTGCGCTTAATTATTTAATAAGGCCTCATTTTTGATAGCAGAAATTAAGTACAAGCTCGTAAAATGGTTATCTCACACACAATACCTACAAACGTATAAACTCATACCTCATTTTTATACGATAAAAATTAGGTTTTTCACTATTATAATTAATGACTAGTAAAAAGTTTGAAGATATAATAAAGAACTATAATAATATCTTGTAACCATGGTTACGCTTCAAGTCAGCTTTTCTGCGGAATACTGTAGTGGTTTAAATTCATTTCACACAGGGTGGATTAAAAATCTGGAAACTCTTGACATCTTTGGAGGGGCACTCTTGAGTAAGTTTGAAATGTTGCACTTTACATAAGAATAAAAGTTGACTTACATATGCGGCAGCTACACAATACTGTTGTTGCGACAAAGTTTGAACCTAGCGTTACAAAATATAAGGTATATAAACAGTATAAACAGTATAAACAGAAAATTTGTATATTGGATTTTTTGTATATTGGATATTGGATTTTGTATTTTTGTATATTGGATATAGGTTATTTGTATATTGGATTTATGATTTAAAGAAGTAGATAATTTAAGATTTTCAAAGATCCATTTATTAATTGACACCCGAGGAAGGCCCCTGAATGCATTTTCCCAATCCTTATCTATAAAGCTAGGTATATATCCATTATCTACACCCTATATTTATGTATCTAGGTGACATTACTCCTTGATCCACACTGTACGTAAATGAAAACTAGCTGTACCAGTTTCGGGCAAGTCGTGTCCCTGTTGAAACTTTTCTTCACTGGCGGAACTGTCCGAAACAAAGACTTCGCGCAAATGTTCATCTCCTCTATTTAGGTGCTTTATCTCCTTTGAAAATGTTATTTTAGTTTAGTGATCCGCCCACGACTGGCATGTTTAGTCGGTTATGTTTTTTTAAAATACTTTTTTGTGTATTGGACTGACAGAGTTAATTAACTGAACCAATAATTAGAGCCCGGCAAGATTCACCCACACAGAACGGAACGAAAGTACTAGACTATTATGTATGTTTTATCTTTTCGTTTGACGCATGATCGCTCTCTGTGACATTCTGAGCTCATCATGGATTATCGCCGTTTTTATACTAATACATATACCGCCCGGGTAGAACTAATGAGTCCCATTATTCGAGCAGTCAGAATCCCAAATGGGAGATTAACTTGTCACGTCTCAGCTGGTTTTCGAACCCGCGGCCTCTGGATTACCAGACCGACGCGACACCGCATTCACAAAATTCTGTGATAAAAAGGACGCACGATTGGTGGTAATCTTACCACTTTCCTGTCCTTCAGAAAAACTCTATTCGAAATAATACAACAAAGAAAAGCTTTACTTTTTGGAAAAATCACAGTCTATTTATTTCAAGTAAAAAATAACTTATGTACATAGAAAAATGTAAAACAGTAAAATTGTTTCAGTTAAAGAATTCATCGCTTTTACATGTTATGTAGGAAACTTTGTTCAAAGCTAATGTCAAACTATTAAAAAAAAAAAATATTTGTAATGAAAATATCATCAAAACAATCCGCTGATTTGAAGTTTTCTGTCTCTTTATCAGCAAATTTCAAATCAGCTGCAGAAGCTAAATCCTTACTTTACTTACCAAATAGGACTTAAAAATTATTTTATTACATCAGATCTTTAGGTGCCAATATTGCTCTTAAAATAAAATAAATGGTCGTAATATAATTATAATTATAATAAAAAATAAACAAGAAAAAAGGTATTAGTTAGATCCAAATTCTCGATCTACAAATTCAAAATGGTTAGGAATTTCTTTGTAATTATTCTCAGTCATTAAATTAATGTAAGCGGCCAACGGAGTTCCGAAAATCTAAGTGTAGGGACGAGGGTCTAGGGTCTTGTTCTAGGGTCCTCGTTGTGGACGCCTCCTTAGAATCTGCTATAATTACAATACTTATGGCTTGTTTGATCTACATGACCTCTCATTTAACCTGTTATGTGACCTTGACTTAAATTCTGACTCGGAATTTGCCAGCCTCCAAGATCTTCAGTCAGAATTCCTCCAACATAGTGTAAATGTACTGATAATACATCTGACTCGCTTGACCTTGTCTTGTCCTTGACCTAAATGCTGACTCAGGATTCATCAGTCTCCAATATCTTCAGTCAGAATTCTTCAGACATAGTACATCCACGTCTCGGCATTCCTTGCAACGCGATGCGGCTTCATGTACTGATAATACATCTGACTCGCTTGACCTTGTCTTGTCCTTGACCTAAATGCTGACTCAGGATTCATCAGTCTCCAATATCTTCAGTCAGAATTCTTCAGACATAGTACATCCAAGTCTCGGCCTTCCTTGCAACGCGATGGGGTTTCATGTACTGATAATACATTTGACTCGCTTGACCTAGTTGACCTTGACGCTGACTCATATGTCCCGAATGACTCATATGCTGAATGGACCTCTGAGCAGGCGGACTGTGCACGAGTGGCTGGTTGTTGGTTGCTGATCGAAGGAGTTCTGAGCTTTGCTGATTCTGTTGAGAGTCGGGACTGCTTGTGTATTTGAAGTTGTGACGGCTTTGGTATGGAATATCATCGCCGTACCTGAAAAAATAAAAATTGCAATGAATGACGAGAAAAAAAAAAACAATGCTTGAAATCATTACTCATTTTGGTAATATGAACCGATACCGACCTCAACTAGGTTTGGGAAAAATCAAAGTGAAAGGACATTATAATATCACTGATTAGGTGCACTACACTTTACAGAAGATAGTATACATAACAAGGATGTGGTTGACTGTAGATTTCTTTGTTACCTAACCCCACGATTATTTAAAAAATATGACTTTCCATAGATTGCGACAAGGAATTGGACACTTTTGTTCTAGTTGGATTTAAAAAAAGCAAATCATCAAAAAATTCAAGTCACTTTATGCAAAAGTAGAGGACAAATACGAAATGCGGGGCCGAATCAAAGGACTTTTCCGCAATCACAAAGGACCATACGAAATATCTCAGATAAGGGACGGTCTGCAGCTACAATGATCCTTGTTCTAATCCTATTGACTGGGTGGACGGGATTATGGCCTATTATAAAACCAACAAAGACCTATAACACATCCAAACAAACAACCCACAACTTGAAATGACAGCCAGGACACAGCATGGAAGCAGATGATAAGGGAGGAGTCCAAAGCCCACAGAAGGCTGTAGCTGAAGTAGTCACCGTGGTCAAGTAGGTAGTGCACTAGCGTGCACGCACGGTGTAATCGGTTCGATCCCTAGAAGAGCAGGATTTTTTCCGCTCTGTTTTTTTTCGGCAGGATTTTTAACTTGGATGTCCAAGGTCCCATAATTCTGTGCTACCCACTAAATTTGTGATTTATAGTAGAATCACGATCACTTCACAAATTTAACGGACTGAAGCGTCATTTCGAGTTATCAAGAGTTTCGAGCTATCGGTATTTAGAATAGGGAACAAAGTTTGACAGAGGCCGAAGAATTTTTTCGAGTTAATGGAATTTTCGACTTACGAGATTATGAGTTAGCAAGATTCAACTGCAATAAAAAAAGTTATCATACTAACTTGTGGTAATCACAAACATGATGTCACAACTATTCAAACTCGAGACTAAATATTTGTTTCACTTGGGACTTGAACTATCGACCTCCGATTACAAGGTCAGTTTCTACTGTACTGACACAAAGAAACACATTTATGAAATTAAGTTTCTTCACCTGGACTGGTACGGGGAGGGATCAAGCTACTGAGGTCAGTTTCTACTGTACTGACACAAAGAAACACATTTATGAAATTAAGTTTCTTCACCTGGACTGGTACGGGGAGGGATCAAGCTACTGAGGTCAGTTTCTACTGTACTGACACAAAGAAACACATTTATGAAATTAAGTTTCTTCACCTGGACTGGTACGGGGAGGGATCAAGCTACTGAGGTCAGTTTCTACTGTACTGACACAAAGAAACACATTTATGAAATTAAGTTTCTTCACCTGGACTGGTACGGGGAGGGATCAAGCTACTGAGGTCAGTTTCTACTGTACTGACACAAAGAAACACATTTATGAAATTAACCTTTTGCACTCCAGTGAAAAAATATTGGAACTGCCCATACGGTCCAGTGCATGTCCCACATGCAACCATAGAAACGCCGCTACACTCCAGTATAAAATTCACAAGAACAGTCCTTAAGGTCCAGTGCATGTCCCACATGCAACTATTAATAACGCTCTTACGGTCCAGTGCATGTCCCACATGCAAGATTTCCCTCCATTTTATTCGATTTCATTTTATATTTTCCTTTATTTATCAGCCTATCAGATTTATTCTAGTCGATTCGTGATATTCCGTAGAATATTTACGAACAAGTCAAAAGTGTCTAAAATGTAAGCTGGCTGTGTAAACAAACATTATTATCAGTGCAACCTGCGGAAGGTTGGTTCAGTGTAGTACCTGTTCTATCGTCTTTATTTCTTTGATAAAAATGTCTAAAAGAAAACTGTATAGTTTTATAGGTAAAGAAGAAGCAAAGAAAATTCGAAATTTACTTTGTGGTAAGTAATTTATTTTCTTTATATGTTTATTTGAGGGCCAAAGATACCTCTGCAAAGTATATCTCTGTCTCTTTCTAGCACACTAGTTGACATGAGTTAGACAAAGAAGGATGATGTGTGATACAGGGTGGCGTTGTTAGCATTGATTTCACGACCCTCTTCAACACATTGTCTTTTTGTACTTCCACTACCTACCTTTTTTTAACAGTGTTTTATAAATAATTATTTACCCATTTTTAGCTCCCATATCGCTAATTGGGGATCTATTGTTCTTTTTACAAAGTCAAAAGATTGGGTTGTCTACAAACACCCTGTATACGAGGTCTGTAATTTGAAAGAAAAAATCTACTGGACCGTAGCGCTTCGTTTTTTTCCGAAACAACTCGACCTGATGAACAAACAAAACAATGCATGTGGGACATGCACTGGACCTTAAGGACTGTTCTAGTGAATTTTATACTGGAGTGTAGCGGCGTTTCTATGGTTGCATGTGGGACATGCACTGGACCGTAAAAGGTTAAGTTTCTTCCCCTGGACTGGTACGGGGAGGGATCAAGCTACTGAGGTCAGTTTCTACTGTACTGACACAAAGAAACACATTTATGAAATTAAGTTTCTTCCCCTGGACTGGTACGGGGAGGGATCAAGCTACTGAGGTCAGTTTCTACTGTACTGACACAAAGAAACACATTTATGAAATTAAGTTTCTTCACCTGGACTGGTACGGGGAGGGATCAAGCTACTGAGGTCAGTTTCTACTGTACTGACACAAAGAAACACATTTATGAAATTAAGTTTCTTCACCTGGACTGGTACGGGGAGGGAATGTTGAGCTCGTCGTTGTTGGTGGAATACTTCTTGATCTTGATGTGTTTGAAGTCCGAATCCACCTCATCCTCTAGATCTTCTGCACTGGGGGCCACATATTTAGACACTTTGGGCACCTATAAATAATATAATTACATGTCTGTAAATGGGCACTACGTGATACTTCTCTAATTTTATAAATGAGTAAACGGGGAAAAACCAAAGGTAGACTATTTTTTTTACAAAAAAACTAAAAGTAAACTAGCCAGCTACCCGTACAAATTAATAAACATTTAAAGAAGAAGGTGGTGGAATGATTTTTTAGATGCTTGGATCAAATGTTTAACTCCTGTCATATGCCATATCCAATGTTTTTCTTTTTCCACAGTGGCTTTACTCAGCCTTACTGGTTGAAGATTTTCAATATTCCAACTTTTGATGTCTGAACTAGCGATACCTCGTTCTTTACCTTAGGGAATCTTTACCTTAGGGATGCGGATCTTGCTGGGTTTGGTGGGAATGTGGTGGTCAGAGTGGTACTTGTCAGCGAAGGAGGACTTGGGGGGGTACTGGAGGCGAGGGTGCTCCACTTGGAACCCAAAGTGGATGGGGGTGTCTGGAGGTGAGAAAGTGTTGGCGTTTATAAAATTGGTCCTGGTTACCCAGTGGTGAGAGCCTCGTTCCAGATTGCTTCCTCACTCTCATAATCCTCAAATCTGCCTCTCAACACCCACTGATTGGGTTAGTTGAACGAAATATAACCTTGATAGGGAGATTTGGTGATTTTGAGAATGTTTTTTAGAATATGGCCCCCATAATCCGGAGGTCGCGGGTTGTTCTCCTTGTGGGGTTTTGACCACATAGTAATACGTCTTGGACTTAATAATAATAATAATTATAAAAAGAAATCTTCATAATTTTACAATATACTATTAAAATTTTAAATTAAGTACCATGTGTGGTTTTAGGGAAATATTGTAATTTTAAAGCTCACCTGAGCCCGCATCCTCCACGTCCACATATCTGCCTCCCACAAACTTCTTCTCCTGACTGGCGGCAGTCATATAGTCCATGTAGGACTTGGCCCCGCCCCATTCACATCACCATAGTACTTCGTCTCATCCAGACTCTGGTCATTGACCTTCTGAAGAGGGGCTGCATCAAACGTATTCTGGTTGGTGTTGAAACCATCTTGGTTTTGATACACCTCGAAAGCGGCACGCGGATCGGAGGCGGCGTCCTCCAGATCGTTTGAGCGAGTGAAGTAAGGATTCAGGCGATTCTGATTGGGCAGGACCGCGCGGTAGTAGTGTTGGTGGTTGCTGGCAGATGGAGCTAGGTCTGCTTGGTGACTTGGAGGCTGGTGGTAGATGGATGTGAGTTTGGTGCTTTGTGGTGCGGAGTCTGTTGATTGGACTGGAAATGTTAAAGTTAAAGTATGATTTCTCTGTGGCGATTGTGCTTTCCTTCACAGTTTTTTGTAAGGGATACCCTTCCGGTGCGCTTGTGTTGACCCAGCACATTATAAGAAATTATTGTGTCACTTCTCGCCAATCAGAGGAGAGGCATACTACGGGATCGGTAAGATACAACACAAACCTCAATCGTCAACAGTAGCTGCTGTTTCATGGCTACGAAATAAAAAGGCTATGAAAAACTTATCTTAAAAAAGATAAACTTGAATTGAAATAAATACGGATTATCTCACCTTTCTGGCCATACACCAAACTGGGCACATAGGAGGTCTCCGCCAAACTCATGTCATTCATCTGATAGGACAGCGGGGCTTGTTTACCTGCCGGTTGCCTAGCAACGGCCTTTCTCTTGTACTTGTTACCACCGCCGAGGTCACCTTCAAAACTGAGAACTTTTCCTTTCGGGTTCATTCGGAGATTTCCGATTGACCGAGCTGGCGGAGCTGGGTCTTCAACTTGGAAACCGACATGGAGGGGGACGCTCAGTGCATCCTGTGATGTGTAAGCGGCTTGCGCATCTCGGTTTGTGAGGGCGGAGCTTAGCGCGATGCTGTTGTCTGATAAGGCTCGTCCAGACGGCCCACCGGCACCGTGAGGAACGGGGATGACTTCGGAGCGGGTGAATGTGGACGAGGCTTTGTAGTCTTGGTCCAAGTTGTTTAGGCTCCGCGCTACGGGTTGGTAGTTGAGGATGCCTGCAAGTTATACACATTTTAGGGTTTTATTTAATCCAGTATTTTTTTAAAGGAATAAAATTGGTTATTTTGTATGACATTTCCCGTAATGAAAAACTATTCAGATTATTACACTATGTATTAGAATTACACTATGTATTAGAATTATTACATTATGAAAATACAATCAGAAATATATTTGTGTATCTTTACATCCTAGATGTGGATTTTACGTATAATTTACACTAATCCACACAGGAATTTTAAGCCGTATTTTTCTTTCTAACCAAAGTGGATTCAAATTGAATAAATGGACGAATTGGAAGAAAGTCATTTTTCTTTGGGAAGAAAACGAAAAGAGGAGAAATCTTCTTCCAGTTTGGTTAACCAAAATGGATTTATAAAATTCTTGCTTGCATTTTTTTATTCCCAGTTTGTTTTCATTTTTCCATTGATTATCTTTAAAAGTACCGAAACGCATTTCTCTTTCACGAATGGTGGGGGAAGTTAAACTTGAAAAAAAAGGAAATATTTGGAAAAAGCCGAACCTGGAATTCTTTTATCCAAAAGAAAAAACGCGACTTCAGAAATCACCTATCCAAACAATCAATCGATGAGCAAACAGTGGTATTGGAAGTTTAACTTTCATCCTTGGACATGTGTTTCAGTTTGTATCGCCTCTCCTTGCTTGCAGTTTTTATTCAACTTTCAAGCAATTTAAAGATGTAACGCATAAAATTTGTGCGGCCAATTATCCTCAACAATGTCATAAAAAATTCATGCGCGACTAAGCATTAAAATTTAGTATTTACAATTTATATCGAGCTCAGGCCGTATTCTAGACAGTGGTTGAGGGTCTCGCTGGTACTTATTCAGTATGTTAGATTCAGTGTAATATTTGTTTACGTGGGTTTTTCATAATTATATGGTGAATATTCTACCAAGTAAACTTACTTGGTAAAATACTTTCATTGTTAAAAAGATGTGGAGCAAAAAAAGTAGACAATTATTATTCAACAATTTTGATCAATCTTTCTTTATCTATCAACCCAGCTGTTAAAGTTTCTTGTAATCACTCTGCTTAGTTTTAAATCAGCCCTGAATCTTTAAATCCTCACATATTCTCAGCTTTACTACGCATTTTTAATCTTCTCAAGAAGTAAAACGGTTTATTACGTCTCTTTTATTTGAAAAATCGTTACACATATTTTAAATGTTTATGTCCATCTTTACACTTAAAACGCCAAAAGGTTCAGATTTTTTTAACCTTATAAAAGCATCTTTCATTATTTTATTACTCACGGCAACTTATTTAAGCTTCGTGTGACATTTTATTACCATCAATAAAAAATTGTGATTGTATGACTCTGTGTCCTAAGTTCACTCGGATAATTAATGACACTTCAATTCCAGGTCAAATTTAAAATAAGTTGAAGATTAACTACAGTTTAAGTATGATTTTTTGTTATGAAGCACATGGCCTCTTCACATTACTAAGAGCCTCCTTTACTTTCCCAAATTATTTTACATTATTTTCCTTTCAATTCTGGTAATGCCACTACTAATTGTTACTCATACAAGCAACAACTCAGTTTTCCTCACGAGGTATGAGTGGACCCTGGGTATCGAAGACTATCAATTTTTTACTATTTTTATAAACAAATTTACTCTGATATTTTCAACGTACTATTTTCAAACCCGGAGCTTAGTAACAATAGTACGGCCTGAATGAATGAACGAGGCTAAAAAGAAGACTGTTACTATAGTAACAGTGCCCACCACAGCAGTGTTCATTTATTTGGGCCCAAGCCAAGTCTCCGCTGAAATAACCTCACCCAGACTGAGTGGGCCGGGCACGCCAGCATCACGAGGGTTTGAATTTGAATGGTCACCTATCCAAGTCCTACCCTCGCTGGGCGTTGGTTATCTTCATTGATCAATCGAGAACTGGCGTGTCGTGCCATCAACACTGGCTACTGGGAGAAGTTAAAAACTAAATTTAATCCCAGCCAGCGTCGATGGCATGTTGAATACACCGGTTCCCTTCAGAACACCGAAGTTAAGCGACATCCAGCGAGGTTAAGACCTGGATGGGTGACCATTCAAATTCTAATTCTCGTGACGCTGGCTTTTCCCGGCCCCACTCAGGCTGGGTGAGGTCAATGTGAGTAGCAGGTTTGTGAGTTTCCTGCGAATGGAGGGTAAAACCCCCGTCGTGATATGACCATGGCAGTTGAAAACGACGTTAAACCCCACTTAAAAAAATAAAAAAAAATAAAAAATAAAAAAAACTAAATTTGATCTTGTCTCATAATGTCGGCCCTTACCTTCATGCGTTATGATGAAATTCCTGTCAGGCCGCGAGATCCTATCATCCCTGTTGTGTCCGGGAGTCACCCTGTCTCCATACTCCACCAGCTCCGCGCTCGACGAGTCACCAGCGATCGCCGTCTCCCCGGCGGATCCACCGATGGCATCGCTCACTTGACTCGGTGAGTTCTTAATCCCGGAAGTGGAGCGGGTGGTTATCAAGATGGCAGCGGTTACGAGAAGCGCACGCATGGTGGGCATTGCTGAAACGGAACGATGATATCAACCGGTGGATTGGGTGCATGTTATCATGTTATGCGGTGAGCGGTGAGGCGGGACGTGATTTGGGTGCTCGCGCGCGCGTGTTTACTTTTACTCCAACCAAGATTATGTGATGAATTGGTGATTATGTGATAAATTGGTGCGATAAAAACTAGGAAATACTAATAACTAAACTTAAAGTACTAAGATTGTACTAAATGAATTTAATACACTTAACCTATTATTATTTTCCCCAGACTATGACTTGTAAGGGCCTATCCAATTATAAAAGAAGATTATAACCAAAATAATGAAGGCGATTTCTAAAATGCACTATTCCCCCCTACGCGTCCCGCGACCAGCCACAGAATACTTCTTCAATGTAACCTCGAAGTAACTTTACCCGATGCATCGGGGATCGCAAGGTTTGGTTTTTTTTTTTTAAGTGGGGTTTAACGTCGCTTTCAACTGCCATGGTCATATCACGACGGGGGTTTTACCCTCCATTCGCAGGAAACTCACAAACCTACTACTCACATTGACCTCACCCAGCCTGAGTGGGGCCGGGAAAAGCCAGCGTCACGAGAATTAGAATTTGAATGGTCACCCATCCAAGTCTTAACCTCGCTGGATGTCGCTTAACTTCGGTGTTCTGAAGGGAACCGGTGTATTCAACATGCCATCGACGCTGGCCAAGGTTTGGTTCCTGAATTCTCAGCTGCGCGACGCCTTGGGGAAATAATAAGTCCTGTTATTCCGGGACTTATTATTTCCAAGTCGTATTATTAAGTGATCAAAATCCCAAATGGGAGTATAACTTGTCATGTCTCGGGTGGGCTTAGAACCCGCAACCTCTGGATTGGCAGAAATAGTACCCTTTATTAAGATTTAATATTACGATGAAGTACGCTGTGATTATACTAACGTTGGAATTTTCCCAATTTTTTATAATCTATCTTATTTTATAATTTGGCTTTGAGTCCTTTTGTATGTAACAGCTTTCTATAGGTATACTTCTTTTACACAGGTACACTTAGGTACAATTGGTACAAAACAAACATTAACATAATATTCCGTTATTTAAATTGCCCGACTAGGACTTCTAATATTATTATCTGACCTGGCTGTAGGGTTTCAGTCGTACAATTAACACTGCGACTGAATGATATCATTATATTGTGACCAGTTGATTCTATTTAGTTTTAACATCCTACTTTGAGCTATTCTAAATGGGCGTTTTACCCTCCATTTACTGGGAATCGTACCAGCTACCCAGCCTGGGTTGAGTCGGAAATGGCATAGCCTCATGTGTTGGGAGGTAACAAAAAAAATATCAGAAAATTCTGCCCAACCCGGGATCAAACTCAGGGTCTCTGGACCACGACGGGCATTAGTCACAACCGTTACCCCACGGAGGCTGGGACTAATGAGTCCCATTATTCCATTAGTAGGTATAAGCCTTGAGTTAAGATTCCGGCCCCTTGAGTTCTCTTATATCAAAGTTCAACTGTATATTGCCCTTAAGGATATTTTTTATTAATTTGGTCTTTTCAGATGTGAATACAATACCGTCCTATTGCTCGGAACCAGTCCGTCCTATTAACGTCGCTTTCAACTGCCATGGTCATATCACGACGGGGGTTTTACCCTCAATTCGCAGGAAACTCACAAACCTGCTACTCACATTGACCTCACCCAGCCTGAGTGGGGCCGGGAAAAGCCAGCGTCACGAGAATTAGAATTTGAATGGTCACCCATCCAAGTCTTAACCTCGCTGGATGTCGCTTAACTTCGGTGTTCTGAAGGGAACCGGTGTATTCAACATGCCATCGACGCTGGCTTTCTTGTTGTTTAATTCGGAATGAACAGATGTTTTTTATTTCAAAGGTCAGCCCAACTTTAGGGATAAACATCAGGATATCTGGACCAGTCACAAACGTTACACCACGGAAGCGTGCTAGAATAGGTGATTAAGTACGAGTTAACAAGCTTTTATATCACTTACCAGTTTATTAATAAAAAAATCTGGAAACAAAGAGATCAGATGGAACTTTTAAAGTGTCTTCTAAACCTTTATGTTATCATTTGCAGGATTTATTTTATTCCTAACAAAAGATAATATCCGTGTAAATTTTTTGTTAAAAATCAATCACAACACTGAAAAAGTAGGCACAAAAATCAATTTAACAAAAGCTAAGACTCTCATTTTGGATAAAAATTGGGAATAAAACGGTAGTAGGTAAAACTGGGAAAATTCTGATTTTGGCAGGTAGAAAACCGCGAAAAAAGGAGAAAAACTTTTGTTCTTAAATGACTGAAAACAATTAGTAAGTTAAATTTAGAATTGTTGCATTACTTTTTAGTGGTAAGTTTAATTCTGCTAACGAACTGGTAGTTATGAAGGAAATTGGTTTAAGGATCAATTTCTGGTAGGACCTCATCGGTTGAGTTCCACGCGTAAAATGGTTCAATCCTTGGCACATGAGCTGGGTTTATGGCAAATGATTTGGCACTAGTATTTCCTCCACTATACTGTGGTTGTGTGGTGGACTCACTAGTACTTCACGTGTCCTGGCTCCACTGCCTCACTGACTGACTGATTATCACTAGGACTTGGTATTGCCTACACTTATTTACCCTCCACTGCCTCACTGACTGACTGATTCTCACTAGGACTTGGTATTGCCTACACTTATTTACCCTCCACTGCCTCACTGACTGACTGATTATCACTAGGACTTGGTATTGCCTACACTTATTTACCCTCCACTGCCTCACTGACTGACTGATTCTCACTAGGACTTGGTATTGCCTACACTTATTCACCCTCCACTGCCTCACTGACCTCTTCTGGTGGTGTATTAGGGAGAGGACCTCTTTGTGTCACCGATGAAATAATATCACTGACTAGCACGAGCGGTGACTTGTTGCTTTTATAAACTTGTCGGGGTGGATCGGACTGGGTCATTGGTTCTGAAAGGGGTTCCGGGGCTAACGCTGGTGCTAATATGGGTTCTGAGGTCAACAGCCCCAACGCCTTTTGGGGTTTGAGTAGTATGATGATAGTCGTAAGTCGCAAGCTCAGAAGATAAAGTACTGGATATTAGAGAATAATTTCTAGGTCTAGGGCTAGTTCAATGTATTTTCAATGGGTGACTTTGTCCGATGCTTCACAAGACGCAAGAATTGCTTCCTCGGTCCCCATTTGCAGCCTGAGACGAGTAGGGGAAATACAAGAGAAACCTAGATTTAAGAGAAACCTGGATATAAGTTAAAAAATCTCGGTCCTTTGAGTTCTCTTATATCCAGGTTTCACTGAAGAACCTCTCAGTCAAATTTCACGATATTCTCATCAGATCACTCAAGTCCAGAAATAGTTAGGTGACTACTCAAATTCTAGACCTTAGTGATGCTGGCCACTCCCGGCCCGACCCAGACTACGTGAGGTTCATGTGGGTAGCTGCTTTTTGAATATTCAGATACTAGAGTAGAGGATTTATTGAATGACCGAGAATACCTAAATGTTAGAGAGGCTTTAAAATATCCCCTCCAGAAGTTTTAATACAAAGAATGAAGTGCTGCGTAAAAATATTATAATGTCAATGCCAGCAAATCTCCAGGTGAGTTCTAGACAAAGCATTTCAATGCTGATGGCTTCTGTTATGATCTCTGCATAATAGACTCCTACCAGGCCATTGTCTAACAACTATAAGGCCTTGTACACACGAAGCTTGCGAGAGAACTGGGTATCGAAGCCTCAACCTCTGGATTACTAGACAGACACCTTGACTACTAAGCAACCGGGATTACTAGAATCACTGACATTTGTTGAAAAAAAGTGATCCTAGCTAGCATCGATGGCACGTAAATTACACCAGTTCCCCTTCTGATGTCACTGAAGTTAGCCACATACGAGTATAGCAAGTCTAGGACTTAGATGGGTGACAATTCAAATTCAGATCCTCGTGATGCTGGCTATTCCCGACCGTACTCAGACTGGGTGAGGTTAATCTAAGTAGCTGGTTTGTGAGTTTCCAGTGAATGGAGGGTAAAAACCCCGTCGTAATATGATCATGCAGTTGAAAGCGAATTTAAACCTAAATTTTTGGTTTTGAATCCGAGTTGTCACTGTCTCAGTGAACTAATAAAATATTTTGAGCGTTGATGAGTTGCTAATAAAATTGCTTCCTGTGTGAAACTGAGTCACGACCAAGAATTAGAAACTCCAGTATTGAATATGTTTGGTTCAGTTTCGGTAGCGATGTGTGTATGCGGCCTAAGGGTCTAATGAATCACAATACCTGATAATTTACTGATTCATTGTTCTAATATTTTCTTATGAATCACATGAACAACTTCTACACATAGCCAATGTCTTTCAATATCCTTGTCTAAAGTCTCAGCAGCTGAACCCTTGTTTTAAATCATTGATCTTCAAAATGAAAAATAAAATCTCTTGTACATAAATGACCTACGGTTCCTTGATTTGTGTCCTTCTTGTATCCGACAGATCATAATATTTTGATTTTGAAACATCTAACCTTGAATTTATATTTGTTTGTTTGTAAACTCATTTGGAACTGGTGTGGTATCTCGTCTGGGGTGTCTCATTCAATGCATAATATATGACGCAACTTAAAAGAGTCATACACCAGTTGCAAACTGGTAAATGTTATATTTTTTTTCTTCACTTTTTCACTTAAGATTAAGATATTAAGAAGGACCTAATTAATATTACAAATGTGTTTTTTTTATATTATGCTAAGTAGATAGATAGTTAGATAATTTTATATTTTGTTTTTTATTACGATTAGTTAGGGAAAAGAATTGTAAAATTAGTTAGTACAGAGTAAATATGCCCGTATATTGTTCAAATAAATAAATATCAAGCATCAGTACATCAAGACCTTTCATTTACTTTTGGGGCTACCAAGCGGCCCTTTCCTTTTTGACCACAGTGCGACCCTCTTAGCTTTTACGATAACTAAATTTCACTACTGAAAACAAATATTAATTTTTAACCACTCTACCAAATGAAATTACAAAATTCATTTTAATTTTCCGCTAAACCCCGAGTAAAGCGAGTATTTCTCCTAACCCTACTCTACATCACCCGAGGCATTGTCCTGCATCGCCACTGGACGCATGTGATAAAATTTCAGGATTGGCGGCTTTTATTTGAGAGACCGGACATCCAGCACTGAATTATAAAGAGCTTTGTCACAGTGTGCTGTTACGAACCGCTAAAACTTATTTTTGTAACAGCGATATAAAACCAATTGGTGTCTGAACTTTCCTGGTGCTGGATTTCCCAGGTATAACCAAGCTCGATGAGTTTTGCTTCCGCGTTAATTGATCGTGGGGGCTAAATTATTATTATTAAACTCTTTTTGTCGTAGTTGGGACTCGAACCGCTGACCTCCAGGTTACTAAGGTCTGCTCCTGTCTCAAGTGACCTGGATGTTAAAGTGAGTGACGTTAAACAGTAAACTCCAATAAAAAGATGGAACTGTATTTTAAAACTATCTAACTGTCGGTTCCGTAAAGACTGTTTAGTTTAAACCACTTTGCACAGTATACATTATAAAGCACTGTAAAATTATTTACTATTAAGGACTATAATTTCATTTATGTTCTCTGGTGGCTCATAGATAAGGATTGCATAAGAGCCCACAGTAAGTGCATATTATCAGAACAACTGCATAATGCACCTGGTCACTGAACAGAGCTATCTGAACCAGAGCAATCACTACCGTACCATCCTACCATCCCATGCTGATTGCCAATTTTATTACTATAGCTGTTATACCTATCTGTACCTACGTCTTGTGTTATACAGTAATACTACAGTCCAACCTGAATAAGTATATTAAAACCCAAAGGACTAAATTTAAGATAAGCCAGACCTTCCTTGAAGTTGGAATTTCAACCACTCACAGCGAACTGAAGTAAGACTTGAGGGCCCGTCTAGCTTAGTATCTTATAGATTCCGGTTTCATAATGTGACCCTTAATCTTGCTATGATCTTCATGCCCTCACAATCTCACAAATAAAATATCCGTGACGAGGATCTTACCCTCCGGCCTACATTCGCTGGAAACTCACAAAACAGGCTATCCTGTATCCCATCAGCCAAATAAAGATACAGTTAAATAAATCATGATTATATTTGGCATTATGTTAAAAAAAAATAGCCAAAATAACCTCACCTAGCTTGAGTTGCGCGGTTGCACCGAGAATAGCCACATCACAGGGGTTGTGAATTGAAAAGTTACCCACCAAGTTCTAACCTCTCTGGTTTGTTATTTAACTTCAGTACAACCGACCTCAGCAGCTTGATCGATAGGGCGGCGGACTTGTAACCCGGAGGTTGCTAGTTCGAGTCCCAAGTTCGGTAAAAATTTAGTCGTGTGAGTTTGAGTACCTAAGTGTGATATCACAGTAGTGATTAACACAAAAAATATGAATATGACAACCTTTTTTTTTACATCATCGATCTATCGAGATCTGGGCTGTTCTACGTTCTATTGACATATTGACAATGGCTGACCTAATGTCTACTAACTTCATTATTCCTAATTGAAATAAGACCAACATGTCTGACAGACTAAGTGTCACACAACAAACTGTCACACTCTAATTGTCAGTGTCATTCAACTGTCACTCACGTGTCCTGGACAAATAGGAAATTAGACTGTGTGACACTTTGCAGCTAATAATAATTATAAGTAGGTAGGAGTAAGTGGTATCCTTATACTAGCTAGAGCACTGGAGTGTCCTGTATTCTACCACCGCATTCATCCCAATCCAATGATAAGTCCTCATTAAGCGCTTTACATTATTTTATGTATTTAGTTGGTGGTACCTAATATAGAAAAAAGTATTAATATAATCGTAATAATATCGCCTTATTTATAAAATACAATAGAATAGAAAATACCTTGTATCTACTGGAAAGTCCCTTTGCTCCAGCGGTCAAACAAGTCTTCTGTACGAGTATTTCATAAGTATAAGTTTATACTACCTGGTTAGGACTAATAAGTCCCATAGTCCAGCAGTAAGTCCAAAACGTATGTTGTCCAAATCCTAAATGAGAGGATAACTTGCCATGTCCCAGCTGGGTTCTAAATTCTCCCGAGTCCGCGACCTCTGGTTTAACAGACCGACCGCCTTTTTGATCCTGATTTACTTGAATCTGGCATCAAGTTTTCAATATAATCATAAATATCCGTGTTGTTATATACAGGCACAGATACTAATATCACTGTGGTGAGAGGATTATATGAACGTGTCTAGGCTCTTTTCATGTCCATTGATTCTATTTGGTGTAGGAGTCCTCATTTAAGAGACATAGGTCGAGGGTTTTACCCTCCATTCGCTGGGAATCGTACCAGCTACCCACATTATCCTCGATTAAAAATATTATTTTGAAAGAAATGTCCAATACTTGATCTATGAATTATTACTAATTCACATCACATACTTGAGAATTTGACCAAAATAACTACTCTATTAAAGAGACACTTTTTGGGCAGTATTAATTATATTTTATTCGATTAAAGTCATGATTAAATATGTTCACTCATGGTATTTTGACCGAAAAGCTCAGGGTAAAGGTTTTATAACTCGAATATTGGAAAAGTTTATTAAACTTTATTCAATATCTTTAATGGAAACGACTACCACAACTTTCATGCCGAAATCACCTAGGAGAGGAACAGTTCTGAAGAAATTATTTTAATTAAAAAGGAAAGAATAATAGCCTCGGCGTTTTATAAAATACCCATTAAACAGTCGTAATTTCTTATATTATGTAATCCCACTGTACCTACACTACACAATCTACACATGGTAATGGTAACCTACCATTATTAGGTAAATAAACTTGATATTTTTATTTTAGAAATACTTAGGGAGAAACTCTTTTATAAACGAATGGATAGTTGAATTTATCTCACTCGCTATAGCTCTCCATTCTTTTCCAGGAGTACTAGGTAGTAATAAATAATTCAAGTAGAGAAATGACAAGACAAAATATTAAAAAAAACTAGTAAAATTTAGAGGGGGGGGGTTCGTGATGCTGGCATTACGGCCCAACCCATAATGTGGGTGAGGTTAATGTGGGTAGCAGGTTTGTGAGTTTCCTGCAAATGGAGGTTAACACTCCCGTCGTGTTATGACCATGAAGTTGAAACCCAAATTAAAAAAAGCGTTAATTAATTCGGGCCTAAGAATGGCTTGTGAACGTGTAAGAAAAGTTAATACAAGACGTAATATGCGCCTCGTTGCCTACTTACTTCATAAATAATATAATATATGATGATTGATGACACTGGCAAAAAAAAGTTTCTATCTATTTTTTTGAAATTTGGCCAAATCTAATTTCTTTGTTAGCTATTTCACATAGTGTCATGGTGTCAGAGAAACCCGATAGTGCGTCCTCTATTGTATTATGGTGACAGTTATTACATTTCTTACTTTCTTGAGTCACAATAGATATGAATTTTATTATTGAACT
Organism: Bactericera cockerelli; assembly: GCA_024516035.1. Lineage (NCBI taxonomy): Eukaryota > Metazoa > Arthropoda > Insecta > Hemiptera > Triozidae > Bactericera > Bactericera cockerelli. Next base: position 28,033,678 of record CM044964.1, on the reverse strand, counting down.
TTATAGAAAGTGATTTTATTAAATTTTTCATATCCACGTTTTTGATGCTCACATTATTTTGGTAATAATTTCTATTGTCTCTTAAACCAGACACCGTGTGTGATGGCTTAGCGAAGCGGTTGTACACCGCTAGTGATAAAATATAACATTTTTTTAGTCCAGAATATGACACCGACCATAGTAGCTTGATCGATAAGGCGGCGGACCTGTAACTTGGAGGTTGATGGTTCAAAAGCCAATTCAGATAATATTTAGTAAAGTGAGTTTGAGTAGTTTTGACATCAGAAAAGTGATAACTAATAAAGTTAATAAACCTACATAGTAGGTATACTACTGGCAATACATTTATAATTCCATTCAGACGTCTGATGGACTCACCTAAACCGTGTTATCCATAACAAGAACTAGGAACAAGATCAATATAATGACTATGTAGATCTCTACTAGTCTATTGATACTAGATCACTAGACTGGTATCACCGCACTATGATAACAAGTATTGGCTATTTAGCGGTAATAGATTCTATAATGTACCTCATAACAAGTATTTGCAATAAGATAGATCAAGTTGAAAACTTACTTTTTTTGGTTTCTTTTATTTGGGTTTAACATACCTACATGATTGTATATTATTTATTTATTTTTTTCTTCTTCTTTCAAGATGAGTATTTACAGACTTTTTATTTCGTACAGCTATGAAACAGCAGTGCTACTCTAGTGGTCTGTGTTGTAGCTTGCCCACCCTGTAGTAAGTTATCATATTTGTGTTACTCACGATGTAGTGTTACAATTACTCAAACTCGCTTTACTAAAATATTTGCTCAACTTGGGATTCGGAGCACCGACCTCCAGTTAAGAGTCCGCCGCCTTATTGATGAAGCTACTGAGGTCGGTCCCATCACAATTATTACTTACCTATATCAACCTTCCAAATTTATCCATGGTTGGGACTCGAACTACCGACCTCCAGGTTACGAGATTGCCGCCTTCTCGATTCAACGTGCCGTCTGCGCTGGTTCGCACCGACAACTTTTCCTGGTGTATTGAAGGTGCTATTTCAGCTAGCTGAATTTTATTCAACAAATTATTATTTTCCTGGCTTTTTCGGTGCACAATCTGTTTTAGGGGTATAAGTAGATAGATACTATATCATACCATTCAATCCTTAAAAACAAGTATTAGCTTGTTTTTTTAGTACATATTTACAATTGTACATTAACATTATGTAGGTACCAATGTTTTGATTAAAAATAGTTACTCCGTATACCTACTTATGTCTCGATACAAAAGGACTTGAGATCAAAGCATACTAGATTTATCTTGACAATCTAGATTAAGTGTCTGACACTGTTCCTATTGTAAGGATATTTCGTGTCAATGTTTCTGTAACAAAAGTTATGGATTGTGGCGCACATGAGATTAGTTAGTACCTGTATCCAATTTACTGCTGGATCTGAATCTAGTGATACTCAATACCTACTAGGAAAACAAATGTTTGATGAGTCACCGTGTCCGAGTAATGTAGCGCTCTAGGCTTGCACTCAGGTGAGCTGGGTTCGAACCCCGGCTGGTTAGAAGAAATTGTACATTGGATGTCCGGAGTCCACTCATTCTTCGCGAAGAAAAATGATTCGTTACTAGTATGAGTAACGATCAGGTATGAGTTACTAGTATGAGTAACAATCAGGTATGAGTTACTAGTTACTAGTATGAGTAACGATCAGGTATGAGTTACTAGTTACTAGTATGAGTAACGATCAGGTATGAGTTACTAGTTACTAGTATGAGTAACGATCAGGTATGAGTTACTAGTTACTAGTATGAGTAACGATCAGGTATGAGTTACTAGTATGAGTAACGATCAGGTATGAGTTACTAGTATGAGTAACGATCAGGTATGAGTTACTAGTTACTAGTATGAGTAACGATCAGGTATGAGTTACTAGTTACTAGTATGAGTAACGATCAGGCACGGCAACAATGAGTTCCTTAGGGAGCTGATTCCCACTGAGTGTAGATTTTATGCTTCACTCTTTATGATTTTATGCTTTACTCTTTATGATTTTATGTTTCACTTAAGCATCAAATTAATGAGATCGAACCTCACTGACTTTGCAGCGCTTTGCAACACTTCCCATTGAAAATTTGAGACAAAACGTGTCGGAGCAAAATTTTGCACTCGGTGGGATTCCAGCTTAATGCTGTGCTACCCACTAAAGTTGTGGCATAAGATAACACAAAGAAATCGCATTCATACAAACTTTAGAACGGTTGTTCCCCGATCTTGTTATTAATTTTCACAAAGTCTGGTTGACAAGAGATCACAACACATTGGTGGCTATTGTTAAGTAGGCTATGTTCTGCAATAGCTATCTCCACAATGGAATCAATGGCTTACATAACAACATGGCTATGGCTAGGAACACAATCAGATCATAGAGGACCAACACAATCACACTCAATTAGCCTCAATATATCTAACGCAGTATACTGTGGTATAATGTGGACTATATTCTGGACGATCTTGTAGAGAACGATGAGGTGAACTGTGGTGTAATGTGGACTATAATTATATTCTGAACAATTATTTTGTAGCCATTTTCCAAAAAAAAAAATCATCTCATCATGGAACTCAACCCACAACCTTCGTATGAAAAGACACAGAAGTTTACCTCATTTACCAATCAAGTTTTCATATTATAGTATTATACTAATATTGTTTGTTGTGAAAATCACGAGAAAGTATTGAGAAGGAAAACCATACGTAGCTCTCTTTACATCCAATTGTCACCTCATATGGGGAAGCACACAAACAATTGAATTATTGAGACATTCTGGCGATTGAAAATTATGTTCCAACAGTCCTTTTTCTCTAAGGGGGCAGAATTTGACAGGCTGATTAGTTGGCCAAACGAAGTTCTATAAATATTATTTCTATAAAGGACCGGTCACAACAAGAGTCATGCGGTCAGATCGCAGATCTGATCACACTCGTTCACACACACGGTACTGTTTCTTTCCGCTTTGGTTTAGTTCCTTTCCCATATCCATTAAATTGCTTTCTTTCCGATATTTTTCGAGATTTATGGTAATAATTGCTGAGATGAAACAAAAAAAAAACGCAGTCCACAAGCCGCGTTATGTGTGAGAACTTCCTACCCAACAGGGATTCGAACCTAGTTCACTAGGGGCAAGCCGACATGGTTACTACTTTAGGATTACTACTGCCCGACAAGGACTCATAGGAGTCCCCACTCCGACATGGTTACTACTTTAGGATTACTACTGCCCGACAAGGACTCATAGGAGTCCCCACTCCGACATGGTTACTACTTTAGGATTACTACTGCCCGACAAGGACTCATAAGAGTCCCCACTCCGACATGGTTACTACTTTAGGATTACTACTGCCCGACAAGGACTCATAAGAGTCCCCACTCCGACTTGGTTACTACTTTAGGATTACTACTGCCCGACAAGGACTCATAAGAGTCCCCACTCCGACATGGTTACTACTTTAGGATTACTACTGCCCGACAAGGACTCATAAGAGTCCCCACTCCGACATGGTTAGTGGTTACTACTTTAGGATTACTACTGCCCGACATGGTTACTACTTTAGGTTACTACTCCGACATGGTTACTACTCCGACATGGTTACTACTTTAGGATTACTACTGCCCGACAAGGACTCATAAGAGTCCCCACTCCGACATGGTTACTACTTTAGGATTACTACTGCCCGACAAGAACTCATAAATCCGATTATTCAAGCAAAATGTCAGCCTAAAACTAGTAAGGCCTATTTATTAAGAGGTCAAAATCCCAAATGGGAGAATAACTTGGCATGTCCCGACTAGTGTTTCGAATCCGTGGCCTCTGGATTAATAGACTGACGCGCGACGCTTTGACCTGAGCTACCGAAACATAGAAAATATCTGGTAATACAAGGCCTGAGAATAAAGTTCCATCCCTATTACCTTGGACTTTCAATGGTGCTTTCCTCCTATACTCTCAATTAAAACGACACTCGTTCATCGACTCTTGTATTTTTGCCTGCGCCGATGGCACGTTGAAAACACCAGTTCTTGTTCTGACACTGAAGTTAAGCAACTTACAGGGAAGTTAGGACTTAGATGGGGTGACCATGACCTGATCCTCTCAGGCTGGGTGAGGGTAATTTGAGTAAATGAGTAGCTGGTTTGTGAGTTTCCAGCAAATGGAGAGTAATAATCCCGTCTTCATATCACCATGCAGTTCAAAGCGACGTTAAACCCAAAAAAGTTGTATTTTTACATACCTAATAAAATTGTTGTTGGTAGTGAAAGCACAGTTCAGTGAAAGGAGTTTTCCACGCTAGCATTAGAGGTGTATCACGTTTTATTTTTCTTCTATCTCAGAGTTGTGTGACAATATCGAGAAAATATTGAACCATGGTTCCAAGACCCATGTAAATATGTAGGTACATTCGTACAGGGTGTTTTTGTAGACATGACTAAAATATAAGAGTAGTGTATTGGTTTTTATGCAAATTAGCTAAGTCCTTCACTAGGACTTTGTTCTTACCCTTGTCCTAAACCAGACAGAAGATATTGCAATTACACAAATCATTGACGCCCTTATCAGAAGTGGAGTTAGAGAAGACATATATTATGGCCTTGAAATGTTAAAACAGGTGTGCCACAACCAACCAACCTCAACCATAAGAAAGAGATTGAACAATGCCGACCCCAAATAAGTTTGAGAAATGGAAGAGACAGAAGAGGGGAATGGCACAATAAATAACTTTCTTGTCAATGAAGTCCTGACTCAACCCAGGCTAGGTGGGTTCAGAGAAGTGAAAGAAAAAGAAGAACCAAGTCCTTCACTCACAACTGGCGCTGACGGCAATTCAAGCCTTTATCTTTCTGCCCCAATCGGGTTTTGAACACGCGACCTTGGAATTGGAGGTATCCCACAACTGAGGTTGGTCGCACCCTGTATACACATTAGTCGCATTGAATGACACGCCTGTCAGCATTCAAATGTGTGTTACATAAAAACAATATCATTTGGCGGATTCGATTTATCTATCTTATTATTGTTTTCTTATACACTCGATGTTTCAATGTGAAATATTTCACTAGTTATCGAAATAACCCAGAATATTCTACGATTCATATTACTGAAAAAAATAATACAATGAGATTGAAGAAAGAAATTGCTATTTGCGAATATCATACTGCATTGATAATAATAATAATGCATTGGTAGTTGAGTGGTTAAGACGCTAGTCTGGTGATTAAGGTAGCGTGGGGATCCGTTGGTTCGAATGCCACCCAAGGCATCCTTTTTTCGTCTCTGACCACATGGCACCAAAATAGTCTAGTCTATTCTTCATAATTTGAGGGTCTGTGTTGTAGCCTGCCCATCCCATAGTATGCCTCCCTTCTAATGGGCGAGAAGTGCCACAATACTTCCCATTTAGGTGCTGGTCAACACGAGTGCACCGGGCATTGCAAGGGAGCATCTTAGCACTGAGCTAATCGTGCGCCATCATTGTCCCTGCAGTTCTTTTGGTGACATTATAATGCAGCAGTACATTCCCGAGCTACCTCTGGATTACCCGACTAGCGCCTTTACCACCAGAGTATGATATAAAATCAAGATTTCTTAGAAGCTTTAGCTTAGGAAAAATAGCTTTGTAAATGTTATCTTGTTATATAAAAAAAAAAATAATAATTAAAACTTCCAACACAAATGGAAAAACCCTGCAAGCTGGAAAAATGAGTTGACACCAATAATGGTAAATATTAGATATTAATTTTATTATATTTACAATATTTTCTGAATAAATATCAAAAATCAGAAGGAAAAACATTGTAGGTAAAAACATTTTATATTTAAATTTCAATTATTTTACAACGTTGAGCCCCCGAAAAAATCATTGTTCGTAAAATAGTCAGGGGGGTTCAACATTGGTGGATGTATTAACAAAGCAGTGTTGGTGGCGCCAGGGCCACTTTATGGAACAGGATTAAGTTCAGCTAAACCAGAAACGCCCTATAGTCACAGTTTCAGCCAGCCTGAGTGTTCACTTATCTTAAATCTAATCCTATTTCATAATTCGGCTCTACTTCTCTTGGGAACACCGACGTTAAGCAACGTCTAGCGAGGTGAAAACTTCGTGATACTGGCTATTCCGGGCCCAACCCAGGCTGGGTGAGGTTGATGTGGGTTGTTTCCTGCGAATGGAGGATAAAACCACCATCTTGATATGACCTCGCTGTTGAATGGGACTTTATACTCCAATAAAAAAAAAAAAAAAAAAAAAAAATCTAGTTATTCGCTGAACATAGAGAATAAGCGACTTGGTTATCCCAACTTGTACTTAGCAACTAATAAAATAATATTCATGGAGTTACATTACATAGCGGTCATACATAAAAAACACAATATTGAAAACGATATTCTTGATGATAAGTGGAGAATTCAAAATTGTATGCACCAAAATAAATCAATTTTCAATTCATAATATTAAAAATAATTAATGTAGGCTCATAGTGCATTATGGAAATTTATTTTTTTTTTCTTTCAAAATGAAAAAAAAAAAAGATGAAAGGGCAGGGTTATTGTCTATGATAATCTCTTCCAACCAAGAGTTATTAGACACAGTATCTAATAATCTAGTGCCTAATATCAGAAATCACTTACAGCCATATCATCCAAAGTCATCCCCATGCCTCGTTAGAGGACTATAAATAATCAGAGACCTGGCTAGCCAACCCTTGCAAGCCAGGCTAGCTTGCAGTTTCGTAATTTCCAGCTAAATTATTTTCACCCATACCATCATTTTCGTCCAGTTCTCACCCCAGAGATTTAATACTCATCTCACAGATTTGGGGCCGAATTATGAAACAGGAATTAAATATAGTACTGTTTATTCTGCAAGAATGATACTAAAGAGTTCCTTTACTAGATTAATCACTTAACTGAGGCTATAGTGCGCTGTGATTGCTTGAAATTCCCACTAGAAGGTGTGTTAAGGCTAGTGTCCAACTAGATGAAACTAATCCCGTTTCATAATTCGGACAATAGTACAAATTCCGCCAATCCATTACAAATTTCACGGATCTAGTACAAATTTCAGAGTTCTAATACCAACTTGAGAGATCGAGTAGCAACCTAATATCAGAAGTCACTAGCAGCCATATCGTCCGAAGTAATCCCCAGCATGGCCAGGTCATCATCCTCCTCCATATTAGGTCTCATTGGGGTTTCCGGCTCCCTCCTAGGGGTGGGGGGTTCCGCCCGCCTAGGGGTGGCCGCCACATGCCTCGGGCCCGGAGGGTCCACGCTGCGGCGACCCACCGTCTCACTGTGTCGCGGACTTGTTTGTTTCGACGGCGGCCCACTTCTTGGCGGCGGGGGCGGTACAGGAATGGCAGCCGGACTCACAGGGCCGAAGCGACTAGGGGGGCCTGGGGGTCTGAACCCTGGTGGGGCCGCGCTGGGGGGAGGCGGCACGGGGATTGGGGGGGCTTTGCTCTTGGCCTGTGGGGGGGGGGGGGGGGATATTTTAACACAGTTTGGAAGAGAATGCCAATCGTCTTGAGGGACTCTCCCTGGTCAGTCAAGACTGTTTTTGGGGGAAAAATTAACACAACTATTTTCAGTTAAAAAAATTAACACAACGTACACAAGAAAGGTAAAAAAGTTGCTTTAGAGGTGTGAGGTTCACAATCGATGTCTAAACTATCGACACTAAATCAACTATCGATAATAATTATAATGATTTTTACAATTTATCGTTTATAGATTCATATCTCACCTTTTGTACCTCCTTGAGTTTGGCGTTCAGATTCTCCTTCATTTTCTCGAGCTGAGACCGGGAGGGGGGAGCAGAGGGGGGTGCAACCCCCACTGGTGGGTGAGCCTGGGCCGCTCTGGGGTTACCTGGGGGGGGGGGGGGGGGGGCAAAGCAGTATTAATAGTATGTATATCTATTTTCTTTTGATTTTTTATTGAAATTGTTCACCATTATTCTTCTGAAATTCAAAATGTTCGACATGTATGTATAATTGTACAGGGTGGGGCAAAAGTCTGAAAACCCCTGAATAACTTTCGAATGCCTTCTTCGGTAAACTTAAAATTTTGTACGGTAAACCGGGCTAATAAGACCTTCTTTTAGAGTGGGATCGATTTTTGTTACCCATGTCGGGGCCAACTTCATTTTTTTTAATACGAACCCCCACCTTGCGATACATTTTTAAAAACGTCTTCAAATAAGAAATACATTGGTGCAAATTTTATTTTTTAAATATTATTTGTTTGCAAATGGCGTCCAACTTTGTGTATGCAGTAAAGTCTGGAAACCCCTCTTTCGAAAGGACTTTCTCAGTAACTTTAAAATTGTGTACGGTAGTCCTTGGTAGTTAGATGTTATATTAGATTTGGACCGATTTTTTTTTACTGGCCCCCATGTCGGGGACAGGGAGGTCAACTTCATTTTTTTAAATACGAAACCCCACCTTGCGATACATTTTTGGAAAGGTCTAATTACCCCGACTTACCGTGCACAATTTCAAATTAACTGAGAAAGCCCTTTCAAAAGATATTCAGGGGTTTCCAGACTTTACTGCATACACAAAGTTAGACGCCATTTGCAAACAGTTTAATATTAAAAAAATAAAATTTGCACCAATGTATTTCTTATTTAAAGACCTTTCCAAAATGTATCGCAAGGTGGGGGTTCGTATTTAAAAAAATGAAGTTAGCCCCCCTGGCCCCGACATGGGGGCCGGTAACAAAAATCGACCCGACTCTAAAAGAAGGTCTTATTAGCCCGGTTTACCTTACAAAATTTTAATTTTACCGAAGAAGCCATTCGAAAGTTATTCAGGGGTTTCCAGACTTTTGCCCCACCCTGTATATACTTTGTAATGTGTAAAAATTTGTTGTACATTAGTAATGAATAGTAAACCGTGGATACTGCCCAAATAATTATCGTGGTCGTGTAGAGTAGCGCACTAGACTTGCACGCACGTGACCCAGGCTCCATCTTTGGTAGAATAGAACTTGTGGATATTACAGGGTATTTTTCTTGATTCTGAGTCCTATGGTGTAAACTGATATACAGGGTGTCCCGTATACAGATGCAAATATTTTTAGAGTAGGTTCAGCCCACCGTGGACTATCATATGAGCGAAACTTGCAGTGGGGCATTTTGCTTCGTTAAAGAGTTATGGCCAAATCCCTGTTTTTCCCACAGGTCTAGAGGTCACTTGGATCGATGCACGTTTTCAAAGATAGTCATGCATATTTCCCTTCAAATGCAGTTGGTTGCATAAAAAAATATTGAAAGACCAGAGAGATATTTAATCATAAGTTCAATATTTTTCTGAAATTCGATTTTTCCCTTTCGTGAATTTAGAGTTCTTCTACAATTGCAATTCTGCGTATCACTAGGTAAAAAAATACCCTTTGCTATTTTGTTTCAATAAATACAAAGTGCTTTCAGACGCGTGAAGAAACGAATGAGATACGCCTTAAAAAACGGCACCAGAAGGAGAGAAACACATCTATCAAATTTTGAATCTGGGCGCTATTGCATTTTGAAGAACACTCGATGCCTGAAGCGGTCTGTGAGACCATTTTTGTGCCAGCTGCAAGTTATAAATGAAAAATTTCTGAATACAAATAGTTCTTTTAACCAACTATATCAATCAAAGCTAATAGTTAAAATAACAAGGCGATCAATTTGTTCGGTGGAAGAGAAAGCTACAAGCTTCCTCGCCCTTGGTTCGCTACATATTCGTTTGGGTTCTTTTCATTTCATGTCCTGTGTTGCAGAATGTATCATGTTTGTAGTATCAATAAAGTATTATTATTAATAATAATAGTAACCTTAAGGTTGGATGTTCGAGTTTTACCCAAGGTTAATTTTCGGCACTATTTGTGATGTTTTTGATAATTATCATGATTGTGATAAACACAAAAATGATATTTTTAATTTTACTTCTAAAAATAAAATGACAATTTTTGTTGTTAGCGCAGAGTCTTCTCTATGTGTATTCTTTGTCCATAATTACACCACTGGTTGCTGCTTTCGTTGCAGCCTCTCTCATTTTTCCTCATGATAACCCTGTGACCCCGTAACCCCATTCACATAAAAGTTCACACCGACCGACCACTGTGAATGATCAATTTTGCTCTGTTAAACATCCCAGAGCAGTGTATTTATACCTCAAATTACGCGCCAATTCTGTTAAAATTCAGCCAACTTTGAATTTTCCATCATGATTCAGAAGTGTTTTTTGAGCTTTGTGTGTACTGCGTTTCATGATCTTTAAAGTAATATAAATGAGCTTTCTTTTTTCTAAAACTAAACATAATAGGGTATTTTTTTAACTAGTGATACGCAGAATTGCAATTGTAAAAGTACTTTAAATTCACGAAAGGGAAAAAAGAGAAAAATCAAATTTTAGAAAAGTATTGCACTTATGATTAAATATCTCTCTGGTCTTTCAATATTTTTTTATGCAACCAACTGCATTCGAAGGGAAATATGCATGACTATCCATACATGAAGTAAAAAATTACTTACTGGCTATTATTTCTTTAAAAACTTACATCGATCCAAGTGACCTCTAGACCTGTGGGAAAAAGAGGGATTTGGCCATAACTCTTTAACAAAACAAAATGCCCCACTGCAAGTTTCGCTCATATGATAGTCCACGGTGGGCTGAACCTACCCTCAAAATATTTGCATCTGTATACGGGACACCCTGTATAAGTTGAGATTTAATATATACCTATACAAAAGTTTTTTTTACTATGTATAATTAGTAGAATAACAGAAAGAAATTACAGTCATACTGATAGTTAGATAATTACCTTTATTGGAGGTGGGCGCTGGGACAGGGCCAGGCGGACGAACTGAAAATGAAAAAGTGAGAAAAAAATTAGGTCGACCCATTATAAAAATCGAAAGTTGACACCTCAATTTTTGACTTTTAAACCACTCTGTGTAAAATAAAATTTCATGACTAAAAGCGCATGATTAGGACGTGTACCCTTGGATTTTTTTATTTTTCAAAAAGGGGCCGAGTATTTTGAGGTGTCCAACTTTGATGGGACACCCTGTGTAAACCTAATGGGTAAAGTATAGGGAAAAAAGTGAGAGACAGTGAGATCTTACCTGAAGAGGGAGCAAGAGGGTTAGGTCTGAAAATAAAGAAGAAAGAGCATTAGTTAAACCATTTTTTTTTTTTTTCTTAAAGAAAAATTATGATACATACAATTCTGAAGATTTTATTGATATGATTCACCTGGAAGTTACAAGTACTACTACTGATAATTTATTGAAGTCATGTGGACATATAAATAAAAATAGACAATTTTTTATTAAGGGCAAAATGAATGTTATTTATATACGTCTATGGACCTTACGTCTAGATTTTGCATCTTGTTGAAAATGGGAAACTAATGCTTTTGTGATTTTGTCTATAGGATAGGTTAGGTTACTCTACTCACACTCTGGCAATGGGTTTTCTGTTGAGGAATCATGAGTCTGGTTAGGTTAGGTTAGGTTATTCTACTCACACTCTAGCAATGGGTTTTCTGTTGAGGAATCATGAGTCTGGTTAGGTTAGGTTATTCTACTCACACTCTGGCAATGGGTTTTCTGTTGAGGAATCATGAGTCTGGTTAGGTTAGGTTAGGTTATTCTACTCACACTCTGGCAATGGGTTTTCTGTTGAGGAATCATGAGTCTGGTTAGGATAGGTTAGGTTAGGTTATTCTACTCACACTCTGGCAATGGGTTTTCTGTTGAGGAATCATGAGTCTGGTTAGGTTAGGTTATTCTACTCACACTCTGGCAATGGGTTTTCTGTTGAGGAATCATGAGTCTGGTTAGGTTAGGTTATTCTACTCACACTCTGGCAATGGGTTTTCTGTTGAGGAATCATGAGTCTGGTTAGGTTAGGTTAGGTTATTCTACTCACACTCTGGCAATGGGTTTTCTGTTGAGGAATCATGAGTCTGGTTAGGGTAGGTTAGGTTATTCTACTCACACTCTGGCAATGGGTTTTCTGTTGAGGAAAGGCATGCGGCCGATCATGAGTCTGGTTAGGTTAGGTTAGGTTATTCTACTCACACTCTGGCAATGGGTTTTCTGTTGAGGAATCATGAGTCTGGTTAGGTTAGGTTAGGTTAGGTTATTCTACTCACACTCTGGCAATGGGTTTTCTGTTGAGGAAAGGCATGCGGCCGATCATGAGTCTGGTTAGGTTAGGTTAGGTTATTCTACTCACACTCTGGCAATGGGTTTTCTGTTGAGGAATCATGAGTCTGGTTAGGGTAGGTTAGGTTATTCTACTCACACTCTGGCAATGGGTTTTCTGTTGAGGAAAGGCATGCGGCCGATCATGAGTCTGGTTAGGTTAGGTTAGGTTATTCTACTCACACTCTGGCAATGGGTTTTCTGTTGAGGAATCATGAGTCTGGTTAGGTTAGGTTAGGTTAGGTTATTCTACTCACACTCTGGCAATGGGTTTTCTGTTGAGGAAAGGCATGCGGCCGATCATGAGTCTGGTTAGGTTAGGTTAGGTTATTCTACTCACACTCTGGCAATGGGTTTTCTGTTGAGGAATCATGAGTCTGGTTAGGTTAGGTTAGGTTATTCTACTCACACTCTGGCAATGGGTTTTCTGTTGAGGAATCATGAGTCTGGTTAGGTTAGGTTAGGTTATTCTACTCACACTCTGGCAATAGGTTTTCTGTTGAGGAATCATGAGTCTGGTTAGGGTAGGTTAGGTTATTCTACTCACACTCTGGCAATGGGTTTTCTGTTGAGGAATCATGAGTCTGGTTAGGTTAGGTTAGGTTATTCTACTCACACTCTGGCAATAGGTTTTCTGTTGAGGAATCATGAGTCTGGTTAGGGTAGGTTAGGTTATTCTACTCACACTCTGGCAATGGGTTTTCTGTTGAGGAAAGGCATGCGGCCGATCATGAGTCTGGTTAGGTTAGGTTAGGTTATTCTACTCACACTCTGGCAATGGGTTTTCTGTTGAGGAATCATGAGTCTGGTTAGGTTAGGTTATTCTACTCACACTCTGGCAATGGGTTTTCTGTTGAGGAATCATGAGTCTGGTTAGGTTAGGTTATTCTACTCACACTCTGGCAATAGGTTTTCTGTTGAGGAATCATGAGTCTGGTTAGGCTAGGTTAGGTTACTCTACTCACACTCTGGCAATAGGTTTTCTGTTGAGGAAAGGCATGCGGCCGATCATGAGTCTGGTTAGGTAATTCTACTCACACTCTGGCAATAGGTTTTCTGTTGAGGAAAGGCATGCCGCCGATCAAGAGTCTGGTTAGGATAGGTTATTCTACTCACACTCTGGCAATGGGTTTTCTGTTGAGGAAAGGCATGCGGCCGATCATGAGTCTGGTGGCCTGCGGCTTGACCTGCGGCTTCTCTGTGCCGCGCTCCTGCAGCAGCCTCTCCGCATGCAGCTTGGCGAGCTCTAGCTGGGAGGCGGGGGGGAGGGGGTGGGGGTGGTGGCTACCTGCTGGGGGTCCTGGGGGCTTGACTTCCACTGCTTGGCACCTGGAAATCCAAAATGTTTTTTTGGTTTGTCGAAACACAGGAAGGTGTAATTACTGTGCACACTGCACAAACATTGTATTGTGCTTGTGCAGTGTGCACAGTGATTACACCATCCTGTGTTTCGATTATGCTTTTTACTTTCGATTAATGCTTTTTTACTTTCCTTATCTTATGGAAAGGAAAGTAATGGTATCACACAAAATTTTGGACGCTCAGTTTTCAATGTGAAAACACGATCCTAAGACCTTGCAGGGCGTAACTAGGTTGGTGGGAAATTCTGCAGGGATGCTTTGAGTAATGCATAGACACAGGTCAATGATAACCGCGTTGTGTAGTCCGGAAACCCCCCATTAAACAACAAGGGAAACTATAAATAGGAACAGTAGGAAAACAAGCGAGGCCGAGAATAGAAATAACACCTGAAGAGTTTAGTAGAAATTTTAGAGAAGCTCTTTTAACCAATATAAATAGTGTCCGTCATTATAGAAACTCCAGTAAATCGGTTCTCAAGGGTACCCTTGAAATCCGAGGGAGCTCAAATTATTTCTCGCACCATCCAGCGTCGTAACCTAAATTTCATCTCTATTATTGCTACCGTTCAAGAGTTATGACTTGTGACAGATAGAAAACAGTGTAGGGAAAAGGGCTTCATAGGGTTTTTTTCTTAATATGAACAAAACCCTAGAGAAGAAATATATTTTTAAATGTGAATAATGGAACCTTGAAATAGTAAGAGGCACTTACCATCGTCTTTAGCAGGAGGAGGTGGGGTAGGGGAGGAATTGGAGCGAGATAGAGAGCGTCGGATGTAGGTTTTGTCCACCTTATCAGCTGTGGCAGGCGACCTGAAAACAATAAGAGTAATAAAAGTTCAATCAAAGAAGAGTGTGTGTTTATTTTATTTATGGTCTACGTAGAGTATTTTTGTTGCTGGGTAGCAGGAAAAAATGATTTCTAGTGTGAAACTTGAAGAAAAAATATGAATAGATAGGTTTTGGATATTATCATACGCCCGTTTTACAGACATCTTCGATATTCAATTTTTATCACAATTGAATACTTGTTTTATTTGAGCTAACGGGCAGATAAATTATCTACAAATTTGTCTAGTTCAAACTAAGAAACTCATATTGATTGGTAAATTATATTACAATTTTAGTCAGTAGCGCAGAATTTTAGGACGTTTTCCTTAACTTTGAATTTACTATCCTAAAAAAGCACACATTAAATGAGCTACTCACGAGGTGTGAATGGATCTTAACATCTAAAGTACAGAACCAATGAATTAACTGTCAGTAAAAAGGTACACTTTCTATACTTGACTAAAACTTGTACTTACGCATTTCGATCAGTTCCACTGCTGATGCTGGTATTGCTATTATTCCTCGGCATTCCTCTTCCATCTCTCTCTGGTTCCCGTCTATCCCCTCTTCTTTCTCTCTCGTCTCTCTCTCTCCCCCTCTCCCTCTCATCTCTGCCCCTCCCCCTTTCATCTCTGCCCCTCCCCCTCTCATCTCTCTCCCTCCCCCTCTCGTCTCTCTCCCTTCCCCTTTCATTGCCTCTATAATCTCTCTCGTTTCCTCTATAGTCCCTCTCGCTCTCTCTTCTGTCTCTCTCGCTCTCCCGGCCTCTCTGCTTATCTCTGTCTCTGTCTGGACTGCGGTAGCGCGAGGCATGGTCGGGCTGCTTGGTCTGTTCATCTTTGAGTCGCAACTGTTGTGGTGGGACAGGGAATGAGATAAAAAATAAGAAAAATTGGGGAAAAAACTTCTTCCATGTGGAAGAGGTTGAACGATGCCCACCGCAAGTAAGTTTGGGAAAGGCAAAAAGAAAGTGGAAAACTGTTTTTTTGAATATTATAACCTAATTAGCTCAGTGGTTAAGCACTCGCTTGCCATGCGGAAGGTCCCGGGTTCGAACCCCCGCGCCGACAAAAAATTGTATTCTTAATTTGGTTACAATTGTTTGTAAGGGATACCTTCCGGTGCGCTCGTGTTGACCCAGCACCTAAATGGGAAGTATTGTGTCACTTCTCGCCCATCAGAGGGGGGGCATACTACGGGATGGGCAGGCTACAACACAGACCACAAGCGTCTACAGTAGCTCCTGTTTCATGGCTACGAAATAAAAAAGGCTGTGAAACACTCATCTTTAAAAAAAAAAAAAAAAAATCTAAATACAAACTTTTGTCGGTTGTGGGGTATGGCATGGCAAGCGAGCTAATTGTTCCCTCAGTAAATAAAGTATTTTCTTTTTAATCTTAAATCACTAACCTACATAATTATGACAACAGTTCATTACCTTTTGCATGACTTTCCCTTTGAGGTTGGTGATTTCTTCTTTGAGCTCGGTCTCTCTCGCATTGGTCTTCTGCCACTCTGCAAACAATCGCATGTCCCTCTGCACATCTACCTTCTCTTCCTCCTCTCCATCTTTAACCTGGAAAAAAGTTATTTAGAAAATAATGCAATACTTACGGAATAATAAATTGCTTAGAAAATAATATTTTTGTTCAATATAAATTTCTTTTCATCTTTCACATAAAATTGATTTTTCTTTCTTTTTTTTACGTCGCTTACAACTGTATGATTATATCACGACAGAAGTTCTACCCTCCATTCAAAACTTACAAACCGAAGACTCAAATTTACCTCACCATTCATAAGTGGGGCCGAAAACTCCCCGCATTACAAAGGTTGGAATTTGAAAGATTACTTGGCATTACCAAGTCAAGGGATTGGAATTTTTTTTATCTAATATCCAGGTTTCTCTTAAAGAGGTAATTTTCCCTAGGTAAATTTGAACTCAAAATTGTTCTCTTATAGGTATGCAGGTTCGACTGTTTTATATTATTTTCCGTGGGTCAATAACCCCGGGGTCAGGGTGAGTGTCAAAAAACTGGGGCAACACCTTGCGGGAGTCCTTGCTGGGGTCAATACTCACCTTGCGGGGGTCCTTGCTGGGGTCAATAGACACCTTGCGGGGTCTTTGCTGGGGTCAATACTCACCTTGCGGGGTCTTTGCTGGGGTCAATACTCATCTTGCGGGAGTCCTTGCTGGGGTCAATACTCACCTTGCGGGGGTCCTTGCTGGGGTCAATACTCACCTTGCTGGGGTCAATACTCACCTTGCGGGGGTCCTTGCTGGGGTCAATAGACACACCTTCCGGGGGTCCTTGCTGGGGTCAATACTCACCTTGCGGGGGTCCTTGCTGGGGTCAATACTCACCTTGCGAGGGTCCTTGCTGGGGTCAATACTCACCTTGCTGGGGTCAATACTCACCTTGCGGGGGTCCTTGCTGGGGTCAGGCTCCGCAGGGGGCGGCAGGGGTTTCTTCTTCTCTGCTATGGCGGGCAGGGTCGCTGCAGCCCCTGGGGTCAGTGCCGCCGCCGCTACCTTGAGTCGCTTCTCGAAGGCTCGGGTGCGGTCCGAGAGCCACTCGATCTCCCAGTGAGGATGATCCTCAGTGAATGTCTGGAGGAAGATATAATTAAACAATAAACAAACATGATTGTTTTATTTTTAAATTTTATTTTCCGACTTTTCTTTAAAAACTTTACATGGGGATATTTTTTTTTTTTTTAAATAGGTTCAATTTTTTATTTATTTACCTACTTATTTTTAAAAAAAAAATATTTTTATATATGAGTATGAGTAATAGATAGAGCCTCGATGACATGATAAATAAGCCAGGACCTTATTCGCGAAAGCACAATCTGTAAAAATCCTACAATCTACTTTCTAACCGTCAAATTTCGTTTCGATAAAACACTCTGAATACATTAATCAAACGAGATTTAACTGTTGAAAGTGAGATTTGGGGACTTTTAGAGGGAGAGTATTTTTTGGAACAATGTCAGTTCTCATCAGATTCCTGGTTCGTCAAGCGAGGTCTATTGGTGGGTGGTGGGTGAACACTCAAATTCGAGCCCTCGTGATGCTGGTAAGGATCTTATCCAGGAGGGTGATATCCAGGTAGCCCATAGAGTGGACTCCCTGAATAAAGAAAGAGGAAAACGCCCTATAATTGTCCACATGGCCTCTAGATATCTCCGAAACAAATGGCTCCAAAATTATAAAATTTACAGAAAACAAAATAACGAATTTAATGCCAAACACATCAATGTGACTTTTCCCGACATTCCTGTCTATCTTAACGAACATCTAACAACTAATATGAAAATTCTATTGAACGAAACTAAGAAATTTGCAAAAGAAAATAATATTAAATATGTTTGGACAAAAGATGGATTCATACTCATTAAAAAAAATGATGATGACGAAAAATTTGTTAAAAAAATAAGCTCAAAAAGAGAATTGGAAAATTACAAAAAAAATTCACAAAATTTTCAAAAGTAAATAAGAAAAAAAAATTCTCCCGAATATTCAAAACTCCTCTCACTGAACCATCCCCATAAAAAGAAAGCAAATTCGAAATGTTCATTCATTCAAGCAACTCATACTACCCAATATATTCTTCAAACCAAACCTTATCTACAATACTATGCAATCTATGCATGTACCTATCTAATTATGTCATGTACAATATACGTTACTCTATATTACTCTACAATTATTTCACTTTTCATATGCAGTACCATCTACGTTCCTTTCCAAATCATCCTCCGATTAATACCAAATTTTATACCAACTATTATCAATACATTAATACATTGTAAATGCGTTAGTGATTTTATCCTACTCCCAAATAAAAATGAGCCCTAACAACCCAAATTTTAAAATAATTTATGAAGAGGATGAAGCAAAAGAAGGAAACGTAGACGGTTGTATTGAGTTTTTAAGAGGTAAACAGACAGATCTCAGGATATTCCACATGAATGTTTGCAGTATAAACAAAAAACACGATGAACTTACAGTTCTTTTTGAAGCACTTAGAGATTTTGACTGTATCATATTATCAGAAGCACATATTAAAAATAAAGATTTAAACATTCAGAGTTTTTCTTTAAATGATTTTGACATTCACTACACAAAAAACAACACTAGAAAAACTGATGGATTAATTATATACGTAAGAAAAAACTTAAATAATTCAGTTATTTTAGAAGAAATAATTATGCAAGACTGCAATTGTTTAACACTAACATTTAAAAAACACAAACAAATCTATCAACTATATACATTTTATAGATCCCCAAATGGTAAAATCGACATCTTTCTAAACGAAATAGAAAACTTATTAAACAAAGAAAGACCCAAAGACAGTATTGGTATCATTATTGGAGATATTAATTTAGACCTGTTAGACAACTTTGGTACCTGACAGTCTATCGCTAGCACCTTCAATGTAATGCTATACGTAATAATATAGTATAGATAAATACAATAAACATTTAACTCATATCAATACTCTGATGCTGATTTTTACTATTACTACCACTACTAGATCTCAGCGCTTATCTTTGTAATTTTCATATTAACATTGACAGAGCAATATTCTCATATTGCCAATACCTACAAGTGAATTTTAACAAAATCAATCATTTACTATAAACTAGCCTAATGAACAACATTAATCAATAAAAAAAAGGAGTAATATGGCTGACTTTAAAATTATTGAGACAAAGACAAAAAAGATAGTGAAATACAATAATCATATCTTTCGCTTCAGCTCAGCTGTAAACACCCGCGGCCAGCACACGCTATGGGAGTGTGCGTTTGAAAACTGTCCCGCATTTGTAAAATTAAACAATGACAGTAGCAAATTAGTTAAAACAAATGATAAACACAATCATTCAACTAGTGTTGGTGCTCTTGGTGCTGAAAGAAGAAAATCAAGTGAAAGTGCGTCTTCTAGCACATCATCCTCATCGGAAAACGTTGAAACAGAAACAAATAAACTCATCACTGAACCTGCACAAGAGCGAAACAATGACCTGGACGAAAGTGTCATCACACTGGTAAATACATCATATAATGTGAGTAATCTCTTACCTTTAAACCAATCAATCCTGTCTGTTGGAACCCCCGCTTTGGATTCTACTGCCTACTCTTCAACTTTTAGTGAAACCCCTCAGTTACAGGATCCAATCAAAGAACTAAGATTTCAAATTCACTCATTGACGCAGGA
The DNA here is from genome assembly GCA_024516035.1 of Bactericera cockerelli. NCBI lineage: Eukaryota > Metazoa > Arthropoda > Insecta > Hemiptera > Triozidae > Bactericera > Bactericera cockerelli. Next base: position 28,013,993 of record CM044964.1, on the reverse strand, counting down.
AATTATCAACAAACAAATAGAACTTGACAAGATGAGCGAAAAATTAGAAAAAGATCAAATAGAACTAAAGAATATAAAAGTCAAAACAGAACAAGATGAAGCAGAATTAAACAGACTTAAATCTAAATCCAAAGAAGATGACAAAATAATCCAAGAAATGATACAATCCATCAGAATTTTAGAAGAATCAAAAATTGAAAAATTAATAACGAATAAACAAATCGAAATAGACAGACTGATACTGGAAGAGACTGAAACTTCTAACAGTAACAAACACGAAACAATAAAAATACCTCTGTCTAAACAGCACTCTGCCCCAAAATCCAAGCATCCTGTTCACGTGTCGCCATCAACATCATCATCAAATCAATCTCAACCCATCACACTGCCCAAGGATGAAGCAAGGACAACAACATCCAAGCCCAAGTCTCGCACTCACATCGCCATCTTCGGAGACAGTCACGTGAGGAACCTGAGGACACACCTAAAGAAGGAGCTGCCATGTACCTACGAGACACACGCCCACTTCAAACCAGGGGGATGCTACAAAGATATTGCCAGCATGATGAGTCAGCAGGACATGGTTTACCAGACCATATTCGTGATAGCTGGCACAAATGATATTTGTCACTCTGAATGGACCGATGTCTCAAACGCCATTTGTCAGATAAGCTCACTGTTTCAGAATAAAAAAGTATTCCTTGTTTTAACACCACCTAGAGGAGAAAAATCCATTATCAATAAGTATATAAGGATATTTAATAATAATATTAGAACCCTAGCTAATAATCTAAGTAATGTTAAATGTATAGATATAAGTAAGATATTCAAGTATCAAGATTATGCTAATGATAGATTACATCTTAATAGACAGGGTAAACTCAAACTATGTAGAAAACTAAAACTTTTTGCTTTGAATAGAACCAAAGACATAAACATACATAACCCGCCTCATTTGCATAGGAATAACAGGAAACCAAATATGTACAACAATCACAACCTAAGGAAAATACCTACACCACGCCACAACCCTCATCCCTTACTATCTGCTCCCCGTCACAAACCTCATCCCTCACTAACTGCTCCCCGTCACAAACCTCATCTCTCACAACCCCATCCACCTACACCCCATCACAATATCCATCCCGTACAATCCCACCACAACTATCTTCCCTCACTACCCCACCCACCTGTACCTCAACACAACCCTCTTCCCTCACTACCACACCCACATGCACCTCAACACAACCCTCTTCCCTCACCACCACACCCACCTGTACCTCAACACAACCCTCTTCCCTCACTACCACGCCCACATGCACCTCAACACAACCCTCTTCCCTCACTACCACACCCACCTGCACCTCAACACAACCCTCTTCCCTCACTACCACACCCACCTGCACCTCAACACAACCCTCTTCCCTCACTACCACACCCACATGCACCTCAACACAACCCTCTTCCCTCACTACCCCATCATAACTCTCATCCCTCACTACCTCACCCACCTGCTCACACACCTTATCACAACCTTCATCCCTCAATATACCATCACAACCCACATCCAACACTACATCTACCACCTGCACCTCATCACAACCCCCACCCCTCACTACCTGCACCTCATCACAACCCCCACCCCTCACTACCTGCACCTCATCACAACCCCCACCCCTCACTACCTGCACCTCATCACAACCCCCATCTCTCACTTGCTCATCACCTCCCTCTAAATTATCATTATAACACGTACATTAGTCAGAATGAACTAGTACAGGATGATAACTCTATACCCAACACAACATATCCTTCAACTTTTCAACATCAACTGACGCCTCTTATCAGATAGATAAGAACTTAAAACCAACTCCAAACCAACCTCTAACAATAAACTCACCCAGTAAAAATGTACGAATATACTACCAGAACGCTAACAGCTTGAAACGCAAAACAGAAACTTTTTACATTAATGCCTTAAGCGAGGACTATGACATTATCATAATTACCGAAACCTGGTTATCAGAAGATGTTGGTAACAATGAATTGTTTGATGAGCGATATGATGTTTATCGGCTAGATAGGGACCCAAATGTATGTAAAAAACGCGGTGGAGGCGTATGTCTCTCAATTAAAAAACAATTAGGCTCCTCGCCCTTAAGTCATTTGAATGTGTGCACCAGAGTTAGGGAAACTATATGGATAAAAACCATATTGTATGGCCAAGAGTTAATTTTCTGTGTATGCTACCTTCCACCCCCAGTTAGTAATGATACAATTAAGGCATTTATTGAAGAAGTAAATTCGAACATCACCTTACTCTCTACCAGAATTATATTTATAGGAGACTTTAATATTCCTGGTTTTAATGATCCTAACTCATCTGAAAACACACAAGTAAAATTAATTAATGAACTGATGAATACCTTAAACCTTGAATCAGTCAATCACATCACTAATGCTAATTCTCGCACTCTTGATTTATGTTTGACTAATTTCTCTCAATACAATATCAATAGAAGAAAAAGAGCCGAGATAACTGTTGAAAAATCAGATCAAGGTTTAGTCAAGCCCAATAAACACCACCCACCACTAATCATAAACATACAGCTGAAAAATATAAATAACTTTACCAACATTACTACTGGTGATAATTCCAACAATAGATTTAATTTTAATAAGGCTGATTACCCAGCCATTATAAATGACCTAAATAAAATTCAATGGTTTGATTTATTGAATAACAGATCAAATGACTGTAATGAAATCACTGGAATATTTTATAACGAAATTAATGAAGTCTTAAAGAAACACGTCCCATTTTATAAAAAGAAGATTAAAAATGACTTTCCAATATGGTGGTCAAATGAAACAAAAAAGAAATATAAACGAAAAGAAAGGCTCAGAAAAAATAAAAATAAATGCCAAAAACAAAACAATGAATATAAACAATTACGAAAATTATGTAAAACAGAAATAAAACAAGACTATCATAAATACATTCAAAACATGTCACAAAATATTAAAAATGATAGTTCATTATTTTGGAAATTCATCAAACATAAAAAAGCTCTGACTAACAAAAAGATGGTAAAATACAATAACGAAGAACTTTACGAACCTCAAATAATCGCTAATGCTTTTGCTAAACATTTTTTGAGCGCCCATAATCACACAAAGCACACTATACCACCCGATACTGACCAACCAACACACTTATGTGACTACATGCATATCAAATACTTTACAGTAAACGAGATTATTCAATCCATCAACCAAATTCCGGTTAAAAAGTCACCCGGTACAGACGGGTTGCCGCCCATTTTCTTTAAAAAATGTTTAAAATCTCTAGAATATCCCATAACAATATTAATTAATAAATCGCTAGAGTCCTCCACTTTTCCAGACAAATGGAAAGAATCCATTATAAAGCCCGTCCCGAAAAAGGGCAATAGCGTTGACGTAACCAACCATAGGCCAATATCCACACTAAACACTCTAGCTAAGATTTACGAGTGCGCCCTATATAACAAAATATCAAGCTACATTTTTAGTCAGGTGTCATCACATCAGCATGGTTTTGTTCAGAAGAAATCAACCCTTTCTAATCTGATCGAATTCAGTGATTTTTCAGCAAGAGTCATTAGCGAAAAAAGCCAGGTTGACGTGATCTACTCCGACATAGCAAAATGTTTCGATAGCCTACACTTCGATGCTATTACTAAAAAGCTAATAAACATAGGATTCTCCACCTCTCTAACAAACCTAATTAGTAGCTACCTCACTGGTCGAAAAAATAGAGTTTTCTATGAAAATACCTTATCTGAACCCTTCACTCCACCTTCGGGGGTTGCACAAGGTTCCAAGCTATCAAGTCTGCTATTCATACTGACATTTGATGATATTAAACACCACATTCAACACTCTGAATATCTCATGTACGCAGATGATTTGAAAATCTATAAAAAAATCAATTCCCAGTCAGACTGCATACTTTTACAACAAGATATAGAATCAGTCCAAAGATGGCTACAGACTCTCGGACTCTCATTCCATCCCAAAAAATGTTTTAAAATGTCATACCTCACAAAGAAAACAAAAACAGAACACATTTATCATGTAAACAGTATCCCAACACAAGAAGTATACAAATTCTCTGACCTAGGTATTACGTTCTCTCCCAATCTATCATGGGATGAACATATCAGAGTAACAGCCAGCAAAGCTTACCAACGATTGGGAATGATCATAAGATGCTGTAAACCTATAGAAGACATAGACACCATAACACTGCTATACAAGTCAATAGTTCGATCCGTCATAGAATATTGCTCCTCACTATGGACCCCCAAAACAAAAACTAACAAAAAAACAATTGAAAATGTTCAAGCTGCATTTGTTAGGTATCTCTTCCAAAAACTCAATGGATTCTACCCAAAATATCCCTGTAATATCGGGTACAACACACTTATAGAAAACTTACCTATTGAATCCATTGAGTCGAGATGTCAAAGTAACCAAATAAAACTCCTTAAGAATATTATTAACGGGGACATATCTAGTTCATACATGACATCCGCAATCGCGTTCAAAGTACAACCACATGGAATCCGAGCCAACTCCTCCAAATTATTTTATATCCCCACACAAAGTAATACACAAAAATCTCCCATAATATCCGCGATGACTATCTACAACGACCTAGAAGATAAACCTGATTTATTTTTACAACACCATTAGAATAATATTATTTTTGTTCTTATTATCTTTAGATTAAGTTATATATCTTTCTTTTTAACCCTTCACATCATTAATTGCTTATTAGATTACATGCTATGTACCTAATTAAGTGTAGATGTATATTGAAAAAAAAAAGACAAAAAAAAGACAAAAAAAAGACAAAAAAAATAACAAAATAAATAACTACAAGAATATATTAACTGAAAAAGGATACTTGAGCATAATAAATAAACCTACGAGGGTTAAAGGCCAATCAAAAACTTGTCTAGATCACATATTCATTTCACACAAATTAAAACACAAGAGCAAAGGTTATATACTTCAGACAACAATTTCAGACCATTACAGCACTATAGTTAAGATAGAAGGACAAAGTCGTACAAAGACCTCCCAACCCAATTCAAGTTTTTATGAAATTGAAAAGATTGACATAGAAAAATTAAAAATAAATTTACAAAACCATAATTGGCAAGATATATATGAAGAATCAAACGCGGAAATTTGCACACAAAAATTCACTCACCATTTTGAAGAATTATTAAAAGAACACACGACCACCGAAACAAAGAAACAGACTAAAAAACTAACACCATGGATAACTGAAGGCATGATAAACTCTATAAAAAAAAGAGACAAACTTCACTCAATGTGCAAAATTCAACCCATGAACCCACACTTAAAGGAACATTTCAAAAAATATCGTAACACTCTACAAACAATCATTAAAAAAGGTAAAAATAATTTCTTTAGAGAACAAATAAATAAGGCCAATGGTGACAAAAAGAAAATTTGGGAAATATCAAATAATGTAACAAATCATAAGCCACCTAAGTCCTCAGGGCCGACAGAAATTATTATTAATGAAAATAAAGTTCACATCAAAGAAAACCCAAAACTAATTGCAAACACATTTAATGAACACTATGCTAATGTTGGTATAAATACAGCAGCTTCCATCAATCAAACAAGTTCCACAACATTGGTTGATAATGATTCAACATATATGTAAGCAAACTAATGGAATTAAAACTTAACGGAGAAGTTATAAGCTTCGCGGACGACACGGCATTAAAAGTTCGGGGAAATACTTGGGATGAAATTTTTCATAAAACGCAAAATGACATGTATCTCATAAAAACCTGGTTCAATGCCCATAACTTAGTACTGAACATGAATAAAACGAAATTTCTACCATTTGCGATTGATAATAGAGGAATGCCGGAAGGCTTACCTCGATTAAGAATTTGTGATCATCGCCTCCAAACTCTCACCTGTAACTGTGAATCCATAGAAACAGTTAAAGCATGGAAATATCTGGGACTTGAAATAGACTGCCACCTTCGGTGGGAAACACATGTACTGAGCCTAGTAAAGAGACTTCGAAGATACATTTTCTTATTTTTATCTTTAAGGGGATTCTTAAAACTTTCTCTTTTAAAAGAATTTTATTTTGCTTTAGTTCAGTCTGTACTAGAATATGGAATCTGTCTCTTTGGAAGGGCAAATCCCACAGCTCTAAAAGGTCTTAAAGTCATCCAAAATACAATATTAAAAATAATATACAAGAAATCAAAACTGTACTCAACGGATAAATTGTACGAAAACCTAAAAATCCTTAACATTGAAAACCTATTTATAAAAAATATGAGTACTTTTGTGCATAAAAACAAAAAACATATATTCAACCTACCGAGCATAATTATAAATTGAGAAACAAAAACCTAAAAACAATGAAATGTAAAACTTCTAAAGGACAAAATAGTATAGAGTTTATAGGACCTAAAATAGTTAATCTTATACCTAAAGAGCTGTGGGATGTGCCTGATTCTAAAATATTTAAAACAAAAGTTAAAGAATATCTACTGAAATTATAAATCATAATAAAAAAAACAATATATGGGTACTAAAAATAGAGGAAGATGTGTGTAAAGATGAGAGAGAAAAAAAAAAAAAAATCATACGAAGGCAAAAAAAAGAATAAAAAACTAAAATGAATACAATTAAGAATGCATATAGAAGTGAATGAGAGAAAAAGAGTGAAAAATAAAAATAAGTCAAAATAAATGAGCAGAAAGCTAAAATACACAAAAGAAAGAATACAAACAGAAGATAATGAAAGAGAGAGAGAGAGAGAGAGAAAGAAAAAGATATATATGTATGAAACCTAGTTCTATTCTCAATACAAGATCTTCCTTATGGAAGATCTTAGTGAGAATAGAATAGACTTTTGATGTTATAAATTACCATACCCATACATTTTTTTTGTTCAATTGATTATTATGACTAAATATAATTTTCTATTATTATATTAGCATTAAGGAAAAATTGTACAAACCTGAAAAAATAAATAAAGTCAAAATTACAAAAATTACAAAAAAAAAAAAATTACAAAAAATCACTGAGCTAACTGCGGTAAAATCATTAATCTTCTTTTTTTCTTTCCTCTATACTACAGTATTGATTAATAAAAAGGTTGTTTTACTAGCTTTACTGGACTTTGAAGAAGCTTTTGACAAATTTGGCAAAATTTAAATCAATGAAAAATACTTACGTTGTATCGCTTGGCATGCATTATCGACTTTAAATGTACCGAGGCACAATGGAGATCCCCAATCCAGGTGTCACAGAGCTTACAGTACCATCCGGTCACCGGCACAAACATCTGCACGCCTGAGAACAGGGAATGGTGAGGGGGAGGAAGCAAGCGATTAGAATTCAGCACACCTCTTCTCAATAACATATTATCAGTTGTGCATGAAAAGCACCAGACAATAATACAAAATCCTCAATCCAAATAACAATTGGTTTGTTGCTTTTTATTTCCTTTTTTTATGAAAATCACAAAATTTATGTGAGATTGGGAAAAATAAAATATTAAAAGGAATTTAATAACGGGAAATCGTTTTTTGTTTTTTTTTTTTTTTTACTCTTTAAATTTTCACGTGTATTTTCCTTTGTAATTTGGTTTGTTTCTATTCCACTTTGACATAATATGTAAGAGAGAACGATGAACTATCCTATAGATCTTATGCATTATGTAACTGTTTTGTGTTTGAAAACAAAAAAAATACAGATGGGGATAACTCATAAATTTGTTACACGTTACTAAATGTTTGTAACGTACATTTGTATAATTTTGTTACATAATAAAACATAATTATGATTGATTATTTGTATCAGATTTAGCAAAATCAGACATTTGTTGATGTGAAAGATTTCTACATTCATAGCAGCGAAAATTTTGAAATACTTACGACAGGACATCTTCCAGTTTAAAAATGCACTAAAAATGAAGAAATTTTATTAAAAATCTTTGAACGTTTAACGAAAGTTAGTTAAATTGGTTTTGGAACAATTTCACAAAAAATAAATGATACAAAAAATAAAAGAATTATGAAAGATTACCTCCCTATAATATTGGTTTAAGCCAGATTACTTTATGGGATCTAACTGGAGGGTAAAACTTCCGTCTCGAATGACCTAGTAGATGTGAAAGAGATGTTGAGAGAAAAAATCATGTTATTGAATAAATAGAGAATAAAAGAAAACAAGTCGTTCTTTTTTGATCTTTTTCTTTGAACCCAATGTTTTTTTTTGTATTGCATAAACTAAATATTTAATCCTGATTAAATAATGTAAATACGTCAAGAATACATCGATAATCAATTTGAGCAGAAACATTTTCTGATCAAACATGAAAATATTTTTTTATTATTGAAAATAATATAATGTATAAAACGAGCAGACAGTAAATTAGCTATAAGAGAAGAGTAAAAAACAACATTGAAATTTATACAATACACACACACAACACACAATAATTCTTTGGACCATTTAACTTTCAATTGATATAATTCATTAGTCGAGATTTTTATTCCACGTTCATGCTTTAATCTCATGGAAGTGAGTCTGTTCTTTACGGTCAAAGCGTTTGTTCAGATGATCTTCAAGGTCCATGCTTTTTACATCTACCAACTTTCCTATCCACAATTAGTTGTTCAAATACGAGTAGATTTGTTGGCTCTGTCAAATATTGGAAGGAATACTATTGTGAGGAATGCTGAATTTAATGGGAACAACAAAATGTGATTTGTTTTCTCTTGCTAGAAGAAACTTCTCAATCCGGCATTATTAATCCACTCTGAGCACTCAACACAGTTGGCAATCAAGATATCGTTGTTGGTACTGTTGACCTCCGTGAATGTATCCATTGTGACGGCAATCCTGCTAGATGGTGTACTTCGTCAACGATTTAGATAAAATTAAGTTAATTACAAAACAGAAAATAAAACGGACACCCTTAACTTAAACATGAAACACCATAAGGTTGATGTTTTATAGTTTCTGCAGTAAATAATATCTCTTTTAAAAATCAGAATCATAATTATAATAATATCCCACAGTTACGAGTATTTTAGCCTGACATATTCAGAAGAAAAAAAAATGCCTAAAACTCTTTTTAAGGCTTTTTAAATGACAGATATGATATGGTTAAAAAAGTGAACTGATAAAATTAAAAGCTAATTTTATTAATATTAAGATCATGATAATAGTATCATCTATTGTAAATAACGATCAAGTCATCAAGTTAATGTGATTATAGTGTCCTAATAACATTTTTTTTCTTGGTGCCTTTAATTTGTGTCTAATTCTGATCCACTAAAGAGAGAGAAAAAAATGGACTCACCTCGAACGAGCACAGGCTTGCTAAGACGGACGGATCCTCGTAAACAGTAGGAGTAGCCTAGGGCAAACTCTTCCACCGAACTCTTTTTCTTCTCGAGCTTTTACAATATCATTTGGTTTGGACTCACCTCGGATGGGCACGGGCTTGTTTATGACAGCGGGATCATCATAGACGGGGGCGTGGCTTCCGCCGGCAACTCGTGCCAGGGCCGGTCTTCTGCATTCTTCTCCTGAGAGGAAAAATTGATTTTCTTGAACGGGTATATATTTGACTTCCTACTTTCAAATATGACATCCATACAATAAATAAAAAATTGGATTTACTTTTTAAATATGAGTATGAAGATTGACTTAAAGATGAAAGTAAAAGTTGAGAAAATAATTTTGTGGTTCACGTGGTTTTTGGATTTTTATGGTGGATTTTGCCGTTTTTGGCTAATCGGATTAAGATATGATTGAGAAAGTCGATCCCTCCATTAACCAGGGATAAAATATCTAAATCCAAGAGAATATTGTAACCAAAATAATTGGTAGAATCGCCAATGGCGGAATTTTGACCGCCTATTAACAAAGATATTGAAGTGGATGTCTACAAGTAAAACTCCAAAATTAAAAAAAAAATATATTGGCATTTAAAGATTTAAATTTTGCCAAAATCTTAGACAGGCTCTTTCAATAAACGCATAACATAAAGACTGTATATAAAAGTCGGAATTTCTTCACCTTATGCGAAAAATCGCACTTTTTTTTGTTTTTACTGACTGGCTACAAAGCCCGGCTTAGATATACTTTTGTTATCGAGGTGAAAATGAAGGGATAGTGTCCACTAATAATAACAAATCCTGTTTCATTATTCGGCCCTAGATGATTTAGTCTCTTGAATTGCAAAATTATTAAAATGCCATTACTTACCACAAGCTTCGCCGTGTGTGCCTCGTCTTGCAAGTGCAACAAATAGGACTTCACGGTGGTCGGGAAAACGTTACATTCTCGACACCAATGGATTTCCGGGTCGTAGAAATTATAGTTCACTCCCTCTTCGTACGGTTCTACGACTCGTGTTGGTTTATCATCACTTTTTGATCGGTCTTCTTCGCCTAGCATCGCTTTAACTCGTTTACCCTTGACTTCATCTACTGGAAAGAAACGTTTCTCTTCAACTTCATTAGATTGTTTACCATCTTTGCGTCTTTCAAGTTTCACATCTTCAACAACGCGTTTTGTTTCCGATGATTCACGAAGTTTCCTCGGCGAAGATTCGCGATGTCGCTTGGACTCGCCACGATCTGGGCTCGGCCGTTTCCGACTTCGCTCGGAATCTTCCCTTCGCGTGTCTCCGTGTTTTGACGACCGCGAATCTGCCGAGTATCGTTCGCGGGATCTTCGTGCATGTTCGTGATTTATGTGTCGTTCACGAGAGTTTCGTGCACCTTCACGTTCGGCGCGTGCCACTTCCTCTCGCTTCTTGTGCTCAAGAAACTGGGTTCTGAACATCTCCTCATGAATTTTCCTCTCGGACGAAAGTGCTCGTTTCTTCTGTTCTCTTCGTCGAGCTTTCTCCGAATTAGATGAACTTGACGAGCGGGACTTTCGACTTTTCTTTTTGCTCGCCTTGCGTGATCCGTTGTCACTGGAAGAGGAGGAGGTGGAGGAGGAAGAAGAAGAGGACGAGGAGGATGAAGAGGAGGAGCGGGCTCTCTTTTTAAGACTCCCAGCGAGCTCAAGGAGCAAGTGAGTGCTGCCAGCTATGGTGCCATCCTGGAAAGAAAATGAGAGGTTTAAGTGAGTACGATAACAAAATTGTGCAAAGTTACATTCTTCTTTAAAGAATTTCAATGGCGTTTGAGCGCAAGAAACTACGACCGTGATGGACAGTGGTAGATTTTAAAAATCTAGGTCAGTTACTCAACTATTATGAATATTATTCCAGCATTTAGCCCAAAAGGTATTATTATGAGGTCAAAATACCAAACTTGTCATGTCCCGCTGGATTTCAAACCCGCGACTCTACCGGGACAAAAATTAACTTATTTTTTAACAATAAAATCGTAAGGGCACTGTTCAAAAGTTCCAAATTAAATTAATATGAACGAATGAATATTCTGGGTTTCTCAAAGTTTTTTTTCTTGTTTCGAGATAATTTTGTACTATAATTGAATGCGTGTCTCGAAAAACGATCGATATTACAATTTTTGAGAACTATATTTCTTTGAAAATAGTGATCTTAAAAATGTTTTCAAGATAAGGTTTTGTAATTATTTTTCTATAATAATAATAAAATGAAGCTATGTATTCTAAACACCCCTAGATAATTATTTTCATGTAATATTACTGCGAATGCTCCATTTTCAACATACAAAATTCTGAAACAAGAATGAGATCCATACATTTGAAATAGTGGGACCAAAAGCATTTTTTTTTTCTTCAAAGAATCATGTTAAATGACCAGAATTTAACGTCTTTTATACGAAATTTTTTGGGAACTATTTTCCTTTGAAAATAATGATCATAAAAATGTTTTCAAGATAAGGTGTTGTAATCATTTTTCTATAATAATAAATTAAACTATTTATGCTAAACCCCCATGGATACTTATTTTAAAGTAAAATTATTGCAAATGCTCCATTTTTAACACACAAAACTCTGAAACTAGAATGAGATCCATACATTTGAAATAGTGGGAACAACAACATTTTTTCTTTCAAAGAAATGTGAAACGACCATAATTTAGCATCTTTTATACGATAGAGCTTTCTTTCTTGTACTTAATACAACTAAATTATGAATGAAAATTAGAATAATGTTTAGTATGAAAAATAATCAACATAAGATGACATACCTTTATTTTCTTTTCTGTGTCCGATATAATCTTGCTCAACATTTCCACAATATTATCAATCCCTTTGATCTTACTCTTGATTTCCTCCTGGAAAAAACAGAATAAAAGGAGCGGGGTTCAAAATCAAGAGGGCAGAAATCATTTACACTGATTATACATGGATGGTATGTATGTTGGTTTTACAACAGTATAAGAAAATAGGAAGATTTGTTAATACTCACCAAATAAATTCGTACTTCATTTTGATCAATTTCATACATACTTTGATTTTTTAGTTCTAATATTCAGTAGCATTGGTTATTGCAATTGCACTACTGATTTATTTTCTTTCCAGTGGGCAGCATGGTTTGATCGGAAGTTTGAATTATTGGACACCACGGGGACTGGATATTTTCTTCTGTCATAAATAGTAAACGTCTTGAGAAGATGACATTGAACTGGCTGAAATGGGAGTTGAAAACTTGCTTCATTAACTCTGTAGGTGTGAAACTAGTATTTTTTTCTTTTGATTTTTCCATGTTCAATTTTTAATCTTTTACTTGTATGATAAAAACATATAACACATCATGATGATTAAGACATATTATATTAACCTTAATAGGTACACGCTAAATATTATACTTTTCTAAAGAAATATTTGTCACTGATAAATGTATTGAACAAAATTTTCAATACAATACCGTAGAATCTGTGTTTTGAACCTTTAAAAGGATTACCCGTGGGACGCCTGGACTACTGAGCTACCGGGACAAAGATAATTAATAGAATTGATTTATTGGGATGGTTTTCTTTTTGCTCTATTGATATTGTAAGATATTCTCTTATTGAGTACTAATATTCAATAGTTGCACGGCAAAACTGTCAAAATAACATATTGACATAACTGATAGCATTATGGGAATCCCTGTTTTGAGCTGACTCAAAAATTTAGCCACTAATTTACTACATTATATTAAACACAAGAAGATAAAAAAATAATAAAATACTTACCGGTCTAAATTCAGCGCAGGTTTGTTGAGCTGAACTGTTAACAATGCATAAGAGACATTGGACTTCTCATTTTCAAAACCAATCTTGGGCTTGAGTATTTGGATGAAAACCATGGACAGAACTCTTCATAATGAAATAATGAAATGATAGATTTTTTTCATGTATACAATAGATTCTCTATAGCTTGACCTGGACATGGATACTATTGTTTACAAAAACACATGTACGTCACTACTAGCCTAAAAATTCCTTTAGTAGTAAGAATGTTATGTTAATTTTAATTTTTATCTATTTACCAAATGTATTATGTAATATTGTAATATACAATAAGTATGCATATTTTATCATAATATTGTAGATATCATCATAGACGTAAATGCAATAGTATATTATTGCGTGTGTAACTGTGTATGCATAAAAAAATAGGTGTTGCTATAAAATATACATTTTGTTGAATGTACCAATGTTGAATGTTCCTTGAGTATTTCGATTACAATTCATGATGTCTTATTTAAATTATTTTCTACCAACACAAAATGCGTTTTAAAACATTGACAACACTTAGCTCGAGCATCAGAGGCACACTTCCTCTCAGTAGTGAGTTGAAGAATTATTATTATTATACAATACTTTATTAGATATAAATCCATCCAAACACGTAAGGCTGCCATTTCCGGCCCCACCCAGGCTGGGTGAGGTTAATGTGGGTAGCTGGAACGATTCCCAGCGAATGGAGGGTAAAACCCCCGTCCTAATCCAGGACGTTAAATCAAGTAGAATCGTTGGCGTTAGGAAGGGCATCCAGCCATAAAAAAACGTGCTCCACCCTACCAACCTCAACCATGAGGTTGAACAATGCCGACCCCAAAAGCAACATAAGCTAATATGGGATAAAGGCAAGGGAGATATATATACTTTATTAGATATAAATGGACAATTATGTACAGTAAAAATAATCATTTTAACAATGAAAAAAATGGAAACAATATAATATACAATAAACATGAAAAAGAAAAGTAAATATATAAAAACATGTCCAAACTAAAGGGCGGGGTTATTGCCTATGGCAATCTCTTCCACCCAACCCTAAAGGGTTTTAACTTTTAAAGCTTTAAAAGTTAAAGAACTGTTTAGCTTTAAAATATTTTTAGAATAAACCCTACTCTACACAATAGCAACGCTGTTCATAAATATAAAATATATTTCAAAGGTAAAACATTAATGAGTTTTGATTGAAAATGTAGGCAGGTACATTCTGACTTTCTATGTGTGATCACACAAGCAGTGTGTGCGTGTTAGTGTTATATAAAGGCACAATACATGGAACTGTATTACAGTTTATTTTCACAAAGTGATCAAAAATAAATTGGTTTTTTGGTTGGGAATTGAACTGACAGATTCCCACACTTAACTGTCTTACATAAAATTGGGAACAAGTATGAAATTCAACGACTTCTATTGGCACATTTTTTGGAACCCTTGTTGATGACGAAACTCCCCCCCATGTACACTTTTACAAACACTAAGGGCCGAATTAATTAACAACGCTAAAGCGGAGATTGTTATAACAGTAATGTTATTACCATGGTAACAGCCAATCAGATAACTCGAATCATATAGTACAGTAGTGTCCACCACAGCAGCGTTCACTAATTTGGGTCTAAAGGCCGAATTGTAAGACAGGATTAAATTTATGGTAATTAAACTGTTACCATGGTAATTAAACAGCGTGCAGCTAGTCTGTGTGTCAGAGGAGTGAAGAGAAGATGGAAGACATAGGATGGATTGCTGGGCTATGAAGATGGAATAGATGCGTGGAAAAGAAACTGATACATCATGATTTTATTTTATTTAGAAGTTTTTCAGATTATTATTGATAAATGCATTTCTGATAATGGATTGAATTTATAATTTAAGATAAGCCTGACTGTCCCACAAGTTGGGCTATGATTGGTTAAAATTCCAACATGAAGGAGGGTCTGGCTGAGCTTAAAATTTAATTCTCTTTTATAATTTGGCCTTAAAGATATTTTTAATGTAGTCACCTTGGCCTAGCTGTAGCATGCTCGGCTTGCACTCCAGGTGACCCGGGTTCGAATACCGGCGGGGTCGGAATTTCTTTATCTCTATACTTCGGATGTTAGGGCCTACCATAGCATCGCCGTCGTGAGGACAATTGGGTTAGTTGTAGAGTGCGGAACGACCAGTGGTATTAAAAAATTGATATTGAAATATGATGCATTAGTTCTCGTAATGTCGATGCTACCAGCTACCTACTAAAAATTATAATATTATAACACAAATAATTATCTATTTATCTTTTTTTTTAAAAAATCTTCGTTATCTGGCTACCCTAGATAATGTTAACCTTGTTCGCCCACTCAACTGTACACCTCCACTGCCATTAAAAGTTAACCCATTGTTCTCTATGATTTTCACAGACATTTACACACACAGGTTCACAAATTATACCTGATTTTCTAGCATGAATTTTCACTTTTTATAAGTTATCATATTTGTGTTAATCACAATCGTGATATTAAAATAACTCTAACTAGCTCAAAGTTTTTTCTTGTTTAATATATTTAGTATTACCACTAGCTGTATATTTTAGTTTAATCATTTGTAACATTTTTTAAATTATTTTCATTTTAAGTACACATTTTATAGTATATAAACAGTTTTCTCAAATTCCAATACACTCTTTTCAAAATAAATACTTCTAAATATGATTGGTTTATATTTGTCAGTTTTTACCTGCAGCTTTTTATTTTATTTTACAAAGGCTGTTTAAATAGTGACCTTGTTTTTTTTTTAAAAAAAATAAATGCATTGAAATTTGATTGATTGATTTTATAGTATTTACCTGCAATTTCTCATTCTCCTGAACGAAAGAGGAGGTCTGTGCTGATCTCTTATTGGAGCTCATCAGTTCCGTCTTGTGCTCCCTCAGTCGCTCCAAGTCTTTTGACAGTGCCTTTGCCTTGGCAATGTAGATGTCTCGCTGACTCAACAACTGCTGGAGCGATTCTTCTTTCTCGGACGACAGAATTGCTGAAATGAAGATAAACTAGTTTATCAAACTGATTACAGCTCAGTTCAGAGTTCACATAAGGGAAGAACTCTTTAAGTAACTATCAGATATTAAATATTTAAGAGGCCACTTTACAAGTTTTTTCACCCATTTCTTAGCCTAGCACGACGTTGCTTAACATGGTATCATTCAATTATTATTATTATTGTTAGGTATACAGGGTGTCCCACCAAACTTGGACACCTCAAATTAGTCGGCCCCTGAAAGAGTTTTTGAAAAATAAAAAATCCTAGGGTACATGGTCTAATTATGCGGTTTCAGTCATGAAACTTTTTTTATACAGGGTGGTTCAAAAGTCAGAAATTGAGGTGTCAACTTTCGATTTTTAAATGGATCGACCTGAATTTTATTTGATAATTTTACTTCTAAATGGTTACTAAGTACTTTTTTAAACAAAAATTTTACATACAGGGTGGTTTTTTTTCGACCAATTTTTTTTTCTAAATCTCGAATAACTCAAGTTTGTTTAATTTTTTCGATAACAAGAATAGAGAGTGTTTGTGTAATGAAAACACGCACTTTCAATTGGCATCAAATTTTTTTATACAAGGTGGTTCACAAGAGAAATAATGACTTGATTTTTTTTAAAACTGAGATTTTTTAATTTTTTATTTGGGTTTAATAATTCTTACCTAATTTTACACATTTTTTGTTAGTCATATCGAAAAACAAAACTAAAGTGTTGTGCAGGGTGAGACATAATTTTTTTGTGACACCCTGTATATGGGCAGTCAAAGAGACGTAAAATTAAATATAAAAACTAAATGTGTAAGAAAAACTTCGATTTTTAATTATATAAAAAAGTTATGGTGTTTTAACTAATATTGTCACATGGACCACCCTGTAGATATTTTCTTAAAACATCATATGGGTAGTCGAAATTGTCTATAATTCAACGAGGAGTCCAAATCTGAAAGAAAAAAATGAATTCAAAAAGCCATTTTCAATTTTGTGTCTACACCTACCTACTTTTTATTTCTAGTTTTAAAATCATTCAGTGTGTACACTAAATTGAAAATGGCTTCAAAATTCGAGTTTTTTACTTGTTTTTCTCTACGATTCGAAGTCTTCGTTGAATTTTATACAACCTCGAGTACCCACATGATAGTTTAAGAGAATATCTACAGGGTGGTCCATGTGACAATATTAGTTAAAACATCATAACTTTTTTATATAATTAAAAATCGAAGTTTTTCTTGCACATTTAGTTTTTATATTTAATTTTACGTCTCTTTGACTGCCCATATACAGGGTGTCACAAAAAAATTATGTCTCACCCTGCACAACACTTTAGTTTTGTTTTTCGATATGACTAACAAAAAATGTGTAAAATTAGGTAAGAATTATTAAACCCAAATAAAAAATTAAAAAATCTCAGTTTTAAAAAAAATCAAGTCATTATTTCTCTTGTGAACCACCCTGTATAAAAAAATTTGATGCCAATTGAAAGTGCGTGTTTTCATTACACAAACACTCTCTATTCTTGTTATCGAAAAAATTAAACAAACTTGAGTTATTCGAGATTTAGAAAAAAAAATGGTCGAAAAAAAACCACCCTGTATGTAAAATTTTTGTTTAAAAAAGTACTTAGTAACCATTTAGAAGTAAAATTATCAAATAAAATTCAGGTCGATCCATTTAAAAATCGAAAGTTGACACCTCAATTTCTGACTTTGAACCACCCTGTATAAAAAAAGTTTCATGACTGAAACCGCATAATTAGACCATGTACCCTAGGATTTTTTATTTTTCAAAAACTCTTTCAGGGGCCGAGTAATTTGAGGTGTCCAAGTTTGGTGGGACACCCTGTATAAATTCAAGGATATATGTATCAGCTGAATTGGAGAAAAATTACAACTTATATCGCGTAACATACAAACATACAAAAGGACAAATGTCGATCAAGTTGAACCAGACTCACCTCTTCAGTTTTCATTCACAATTACTTGTACGATTATTACTTGGTGACACTATCAAATCCAGTTAACCTGGATAAGAAAACCTTCTTTTATAAAGAGGTTTCCCTTGGAGAGAGGTAAATTATTGGACCTGGAACTGTTTTCTTATATCGAGATTTTTTTTATATCCAGGTTCTAGACCTCTGGATTACCAGACCAACTCCTTCACCACTCAGCTACAAGCAACAGAAAATTGTTTGGAGTCTGATAAGAGAATTATTGAGAGCTATACTATTTTAAACTGGTCGGCAGATACGTGGGAAATTTAGCAAAATAAAAATACTACATAGAGTACATAGCAATCACCCAATGATTTTTTATTGCAATTAAATTTCAGTATCAAATGCCGAAACTTACCTGGGGTAGGGGCATTTCCATTATTGACCGGCATCTGCTGAGGTGGGGGACCCAACTGAGCCATCACTTGTTGTGGCGGTCCCAACTGCTGAGAATAGCTTGGAGGTGGGCCCTGAGGGTGAGCTTGGAAGTGTTCTGGTGGCTGATAGTACCCCTGGGGTGGCATGCCCATGGGATGGGGAGGGTACTGCATGGGAACGTAGTCTCTCCCTTGAGGAGGGTAGCCAGGATGGTACCCATGGCCACCCATCATGGGAGTGCCGTATGGGTCCATCATCACGGGGCGCGGTGGGTGCCCAGGGTTCATGTGCATGGGGGGGTATTGTTGCTGAAGTGGTGGCTGAGAGAAGTTGCCTCCTCCTGGGAGAAAGAAATCAGGTGAGCGTTTCTGGACATTTTTGTAACTCTCCCGAGTCCAATATTTAGTCTCACAACGTTTCATGCTCTGCTTTTCTATTAAATATGATTAAATGAGATTAAAATCCACTGAGTGGAACTTAGCATCGTAACACTTAGGGCCGAATTATGAAACATGATATATCTAGGATTTGTTAACCCAACCAACAGCTAATATAAATGCACTATGATTGGTTGAAATTCCCACTAGAGGGCGTGGGAAAAAAACAGGATTAGATTAATTTGGATTGATCTATATTTCATAATTCGGTCCTAATTCCCATTCGAAATTCGGGACAATATGTTGAGAAACGTTTCGATACAAAATGTTGCATTAGTGGTAGCCCGGCTTAACCTTTTACGGTCCAGTGCATGTCCCAAATGCAACCATAGAAACGCTGCTAAACTCCAGTATAAAATTCACTAAGCGCACGAATAGCTCAGTGGTTAAGCACTCGCTTGCCATGCGGAAGGTCCCGGGTTCGAACCCCCGCGCCGACAAAAATTTGTATTCAAAATTTGGTTACAGTTGTTTGTAAGGGATACCTTCCGGTGCGCTCGTGTTGACCCAGCACCTAAATGGGAAGTATTGTGTCACTTCTCGCCCATCAGAGTGGAGGCATACTACGGGATGGGCAGGCTAAAACACAGACCACAAGCGTCTACAGTAGCTCCTGTTTCATGGCTACGAAACAAAAAAGGCTGTGAAACACTCATCTTTAAAAAAAAAAAAAAAAAACAACAACAACAGTCCTTAAGGTCCAGTGCATGTACCACATGCATTGTTTTGTTTGTTCATCAGGTCGAGTTGTTTCGGAAAGAAACGAAGCGCTACGGTCCAGTAGATTTTTTCTTTCAAATTACAGACCTCGTATACAGGGTGTTTGTAGACGACCCAAACTTTTGATTTTGTATAAAGAACTATATGTATAATCCCCAATTAGCAATATGGGAGCTAAAAATGGGTAAATAATTAGGTATAAAACACTGTTAAAAAAAGGTAGGTAGTGGAAGTACAAAAAGTCAATGTGTTGAAGAGGGTCGTGAAATCAATGCTAACAACGCCACCCTGTATCACACATCATCCTTCTTTGTCTAACTCATGTCAACAAGTGTGCTAGAAAGAGACAGAGATATACTTTACAGAGGTATCTTTGACCCTCAAATAAACATAGAAAGAAAATAAATTACTTACCACAAAGTAAATTTCGAATTTTCTTTGCTTCTTCTTCACCTATAAAACTATACAGTTTTCTCTTAGACATTTTTATCACAGAAATAAAGACGATAGAACAGGCACTACACCTAACCAACCTTCCGCAGGTTGCACTGATAATAATGTTTGTTTACACAGCGGGCTTACATTTTAGACACTTTTGACTTGTTCGTAAATATTCTACGGAATATCACGAATCGAGTAGAATAAACATGATAGGTATCACGAATTGACTAGAATAAACATGATAGGCTGATAATTAAAGGAAAATATAAAATGAAATCAAATAAAGTGGAGGGAAATCTTGCATGTGGGACCGTAGGAGCGTTATTAATAGTTGCATGTGGGACATGCACTGGACCTTAAGGATCTACCTAATGAATATTTTACTGGAGTGTAGCAGCGCGTCTGAGGTTGCATGTGGGACATACACTGGACTGTATGGGCTGTTCCAATTTTTTTTTTCACTGGAGTGCAAAAGGTTAAGGGGTGTTTATGGGCCGTCTAACTGAGATAACAATAAGAAACCAAACCCTTACCGCACTATATTAATAACAATAAGTCCCACTATAGGAGCAGTTTTTTGGTGCAATTTTTATGTGGTCTAAGTCACGAATTTTTTTTATAGAAAAATTAATCCACTGGGAGGAATATAAAGCAACACACCAATTAACTAAGTGGATTATTATTAGAGTACCACTAGAATTAATAATAAGAATATCACCTTATTTATACTGCTCAATTAGGACTATTGAGTCCCATTATTCCAACAGTAAGCCCAAGACGTATTATTACGTGTTAAAAATCCCAAATGGGAGGAAAACTTGTCATGTCCCAGCTCTGACCTCTGGATTCACAGAGTGCCGCCTTTACCACTGAGCTACCGGGACAGGGACATTACCATGTATATTCTAATTCAAATCTAGCTACAGCATGGGTTTGAAATAGAATATTCATGATATTGTGTACCAATGCATAATGTTGTTGTTGTAGATGGGGGAATGATGTTTTCCAGCCAACCTTCTTTCAAAGCTGGCTGGTCCTGAACCACATATTTATATGTGCGATCGATCTTGATGACTTGGACTTTTTCTTTCAAAGCCATTAAATCCTTGGGAAACTGCAAGCTAGTCTGGCTTGTAGGCGTTGTCTAGTCAGTTTTCTGTTTATAGTCCTCTATTGAGACACTAGTCTTATCCTTGTTTTAACGTCATGCAGCAAGACAGTAACCAAAGCATAAAAATTCTGTTCACTGCTTTTTCACATTAAATATATTTAAAAAAAAAACAAATTATTGTTACCTTCAGATTCCAAGTTAACCACGGGAGGTGTGTTTGAATAATTCTGATGTCTGGGGATGTTAGGAGGAGGAGGAAATGCATTGTCCATTGGTCCCTGGAATAAAGAATCAATTCACAATAATTGAAGTAGCTGAGAACCAAATTAATTTTAAAGCATAACCAAAAATCCTCAACAGCTCAGTTCTTATAAAGTCATGTATAGGAAATGAAAAATTGTGAGGTATAGAGTGAGATATCATTTTTCAAAATTTCAATACGTTCTCTAGATATTTCGAGTGGCCATTTTTTTGGCGGACTCTGTTATTAAGATTGGCCCCCACAAACAAACCAGATATACAGAGTGTCTCATTAAAAACGAGACATTCAAATAGCTTGAGAACTACTGAAGATAGAAAAAATCTGTTCAAGAACATTTTCATAGCTTTGAAGGGGACTTTTAATGGTGACCTCTAGAATTTTCTTGAATGACCCCTTCAAGGTTATTTCAAGGTCACCTTTGGAATTTTAAATGGCACCTCCTATTTTTATGACATTTTTGAAATGTACACAAAATTTCAAGTTCAAAAAATTCTTACTTGTTCCATTTTGGCCCATGTGAGATTTTTTCCATTTTGGACCATGAATGTGGCATAAATATAAAATCAGTCTAATTTTAGGTGCTGAACACAAAAGTAATTTTTGTTTTAAATTTAAAATAACTATTTGGGTCCCCTAAACTAGAGATAAAAAATATTAAGTAAAATGAAAAACCAATAGACACTCTGTATCTCAGTAATTCCTTGATTACTTTAGATGTGTTTCTGAAGTGTAGATGTCTTTAAAAAAAAATATTTCCCTGAGTACCCATATACTCAATTTTATTAATTTATTTATTACAATGTCTCCATATTTTCTAGACATTTTACAATTTATTGATAGGATGGTAGAAAGGTACAATATTGAAGGTATGAAGATAGAAGTTTAAATATAAGAAATACATACTCAATAATAGTACTCACCCCTGATTGGTTTCGAGAAAAGGAAGGTGGGGGAGGGGCATTCACAATTCTTTCTTCCTCCTGCCTCTGAAATAGAAGATGAAGAAAACGTGTGAAAAGCAAGGAGAATTAATTGTTTTTTTAATTATAAATATAAAAAGAATGTTTTGGTAGATATAGGTATAAGTAGCTTAAAAACAAAGCGATTACTTCAAAGGTATCTTATTTTAATGTAAGGTAACTTTGAATATTATTAACTGGATCTAATACACAATACATAAATATCTGCAAAATACTTATGAGAGATCTGTTTGATCAATGTCAAGTCAGGGTATAGTGAACTGTGATTGGTTGAAACTTCAATTTGAGGGAGGTTCTGGCTTATAATAACCTTAATCCTGTTCTATAATTTAACTTTTTCTCCTAAACCTACTATGTTTTGGCATTCTTCCTTGATCTGGTGGATTGTTTTTTTGTGAACCATTTGTGAACCAAACTTCATGCATTAGTTGTGTTGTAGTGGTTATCACATTAGTCTGATAATCAAGGTCATCTAGGACAATCTAGGTAGCGTAGAGATCCATTGGTTCAAATACCACTCAATGCATAAATTTTTCCTCATTTACTTGAGATTTTGACCTCAGCCTCCGTGGCGTAATGGTTGTGACTACTGCCCGTAGTCCAGAGTTCCCGAGTTCAACTCCCGGCTGGTGCAGACTTTTCGAAGAAAATTCTGTTCCATCCAAACACGTGAGGCTGTCATTTCCGGCCCTACCCAGGCTGGGTGAGGTCAATGTGGGTAGCTGGTACGATTCCCAGCGAATGGAGGGTAAAACCCCCGTCCTAATCCAGGACGTTAAATCAAATAGAATCGTTGGCGTTAGGAAGGGCATCCAGCCGTAAAAAATGTGCCAAAACCAATCAACCTCAACCATGAGGCTGAACAACGTCGACCCTGCTTGAGCGGGATAAGACAGAGTAAAAGAAGAAGAAGAAGAAGAAGACTTGAGATTTTGACCACAATATAATGACACCAAAGCAGTGATGTACAAATACCCGGGTATTTATTTTTGGGGTAAATACCTGGGGTAAATACCCAGGTATTTACCCCAAGTTGGGGTATTTACCCATTTTAGCACATTTCCTTGCCAATATACACAATAAAACATCTTCTCCTATTCCTGATCCCTCCCTCTGTGCTATAAACATTAAAATGTTGATCATGAAGGTTAGGATTTACAGAACTAATTATAAAAAATGTATTTTTAGGTAATTAGTCATATATTACTCATACTTGTTCTGCCATGCCTAATTTGCTCAAGTAGGGCTTTTAGATTGGAGCCTCCATTTGCCCTGGTTCTAATTACTTACGTAAAATTACTCAAGGTATTTACCCCAAGTTGGGGTATTTACCCATTTTAGCACATTTCCTTGCCAATATACACAATAAAACATCTTCTCCTATTCCTGATCCCTCCCTCTGTGCTATAAACATTAAAATGTTGATCATGAAGGTTAGGATTTACAGAACTAATTATAAAAAATGTATTTTTAGGTAATTAGTCATATATTACTCATACTTGTTCTGCCATGCCTAATTCTGCTCAAGTAGGGCTTTTAGATTGGAGCCTCCATTTGCCCTGGTTCTAATTACTTACGTAAAATTACTCAAACAAATAAACATATCACAGGAAATGTAAAGAACCACATTCAGAATCAGAAAACTTTTATTTTTTTAAATTGAAATTAAATCACAAATAATAAAAAGTAGGTGCTTCCTACCCACCACTTGAAATTTTATAGAGCTCAAGTCAGAAAAACTTTATTTGGGCAGGAATATTCGAAAACGCAGTTTTAAAGACTCGGGGAATATACCCGACCCCTGGGGTAATTATACCCGGTAAATACCCAATTTTTATTTACCTTCCCGCGGGTATTTACCCCGCGGTACATCACTACACCAAAGCACTCCTGAAATATTTATAATTAATTACATTACAGGTAGATGGACATGTTCGTGAGCCATCCCCTCTCTATAACATAATATATAACTATGTGGTCACATACTCATCATATAGATTAGGAAAATTCCAAGCATTGGGTGGGATCCAATACACACATCTATGTGCTAGATTGTTTACATTAGGTACATTGAATACAACTTGTTGACTGAGAATCTTGACCTAGAAACCTAAGCAAACTGAAGGGAAAAACAACAAATGACATTTTTAACTAATGTTCTAAACTATAATCTTAACTGCCCGTACATTCTAGAGTAAATACACCTAAGAGTCCCTAATAACAGACTAAGAAACTCAGGAAATTTGACCTTCCACCTGCCAAACAAGAAAGAAACATGTCTCTTTAAATCTCCCATTATTACCATCATGTCAACATTTAACACCCTGGAAAACCAACCGGATATTTTCCAGTAGGAAAGAGACCAGCAACAGTTATTGCCCTCACAGATGTCACCCATTGACTTTACTATCTGTGTTGGTGTAGTTGCTTTAATAAATAAAAAATAAAAAAAAAAGTGCAGTGCCAAAACCACCTCAACAACCAATGCTTGGTAATTTTTTTTCCTTCTTCTTCTTCTGGGGTATTTTGAGCCAAAAATAAATCTTTCTTAATACCTAACTCAAATTTTGATTGGCTCAGTAAGAAGCAAATTATGGAGTAGTTTCTCATAGATATTAACATTATATTGCCTGAGTCTTGTACAAAAAAAATGAAATTGAGGCTAAATTTTGTGTCTCAGAATTACTGCAAGATTTGGTCAAATATCTGTCTTTAACGTACCTGTCTAGAAGGCACTGGAGACATTTTCAGAAAACAAGAAGAAAATATTTTTTTAGAAAAGAAAATTGAAAGTTTATCAGTTACAGAAAGTTTTTTTTTTTCAAAAACTTACAAAGGTTTTTCTATGACTAAAAAAAGTCATTTTTTTTCCTTGTCAACTGTAGGATTTTCACAGGATCAAGAAATGAATATAATATATTGTATATCTGCCTGACCTACTCTCTGTTCATACTTTAAGTGGGTTAAAATTTACTGTCTCAGAATCACCCGAATTTTGTTAGTCTCAAAATTAGCCCAGGGCACCCTAAACAAGTTTGTATTATAACTATTAATATTACCGGAGAAGGTTGAGATATAACAGGAGGGGGAGGCGCAGGTGTCTCATCAGCTTTGTTTTGCTCCATGAGTTTACGCAGTTGATTCAACAATGTTGGAGATGGAGGGCGAGGAGGCTGGGGAGCATCCACTTCAATTATATCACTGTCTTCCTGACGCATCTCATTGGCTCGTTTCTTGAGAATGCTGATGGGGATGTTCTTGCGGACATTTGGTTGAAAGTTGTCCATGATGTGATAACAAAACTGAAACAGACAGATACAGTAATTAAGATAAATTGCATCATTAAAACTTATTGATGTACCACAAGAAAAGCTCAAAATATCATGCCAACCTCTAATATAAAAATATGAGGGTGAAAGTAAAGACCAGCAAATATTCATTCATCATAGCGGCGCAATATATCTTCCTCCCTCTGGTGTATGAAACACTGGGGCCCTGGTCCATCAAAACTAAAAAGTTCTTAAATGTTGTGGGTGATAATTTGATCCATGCCACTGGTACTCAAAGTGCCAAAGAATTCTTGCTGCAGAGATTATCCATAGGGATTCAACCAGTGATGTACAAATACCCGGGTATTTATTTTTGGGGTAAATACCTGGGTATTTACCCCAAGTTGGGATATTTACCCATTTTAGCACATTTCCTTGCCAATATACACATAAAACATCTTCTCCTATTCCTGATCCCTCCCTCTGTGATATAAACATTAAAATGTTGATCATGAAGGTTAGGATTTACAGAACTAATTATAAAAAATGTATTTTTAGGTAATTAGGTAGTCATATATTACTCATACTTGTTCTGCCATGCCTTATTCTGCTCAAGTAGGACTTTTAGATTGCAGCCTCCATTTGCCCTGGTTCTAATTACCTACGTAAAATTACTCAAACAAATAAACATATCACAGGAAATGTAAAAAACCACATTCAGAAACAGAAGACTTTTATTTTTTTAAATTGAAATTAAATCACAAATAATAAAAAGAAGGTGCTTCCTACCCACCACTTGAAATTTTATAGAGCTCAAGTCAGAAAAACTTTATTTGGGCAGGAATATTCGAAAACACAGTTTTAAAGACTTAGGTGCTGTAATGTGGCCAGTTGAAATTCTACCAAATACATTCAGTTATAATTTTGATCTCGCAACCGAACTGTTTTCCTGTTTTCTCCTCCAAGCTACAGGTGAGTTATTAGCTTGGAGTACTCATAAGGGTATTTATATGCCAACGAGATTACCTTTTGGCCCCAAAACAGCTTGTTCTATTTTTCAGAGTAAAATTGAAAAAGTCCTCCAGGGTTGTAAAGGTACTAAGAATTATTTTGATGATATTGTGGTAACTGGTGAATCTGACGAAGAACATATTTCAAATTTAAGACATGTTTTTGATAAAATTAGTCAAGCTGGTCTTCGTCTCAACAAAGAAAAATGTAAGTTTTTCCAATCTTGTATTACATACTTGGGTCATATTATTAGTGAATCTGGTATCAGGACTGATCCTGAAAATATTCGTGCAATTCAAGAAATACCCCCACCAACAAATGTATCGGAAGTTCGGTCATTTGTTGGCATGGTAAATTTTTATGGTAAGTTCGTTCCCCAGTTATCCGATATTCTTGAACCGCTGCACTGTTTATTGAGGACTAAGAAAAACAAGTTTGTTTGGAGCGCTCAGTGTAAAAATGCTTTTGAAAAGATTAAAAAAATTCTACTATCAGATCTTTCCTTGGTACATTATGATCCTTCTCTTCAAGTGAAATTGGTCACTGACGCTTCTGCTGTAGGTATTTCTGGTGTCCTATTACAAATTTTTCCATCAGGTGAAGAACGACCTATCTGTTTCGCATCAAGAACCTTAACTCCTTGTGAAAGAAATTATTCTGTTATTCATAGAGAAGCTTTAGCGATTTATTGGAGTGTTTTAAAATTTGACCAGTATCTTCTTGGCAGAAAATTTATTTTAGCTTCCGATCATAAACCGCTTTTGGCACTTTTTGGTGAAAATCAAGGTATTCCTGTCATGGGGGCAAGTAGACTTCAAAGGTGGGCTCTAGTTCTTTCCGAATTTGATTATAATTTAGAATATATTAAGGGGAAAGAAAATATTGCGGATTGGTTTTCTAGATTTCCCCTCGGTAATGATAATAACAAAATTACTATTGATGATAAAATCTGTGAATATGTAAATTTTGTTAAAAATTCTACATCAATTGATTTTGAAGTCATAAAAAAATCTACTAATGTAGATAAGCTTCTAGGAAAGGTAAAATCATTCATTGTAAATGGTTGGCCAACATCTTGTAAAGATGATAATTTACGTCCTTATTTTCTAAAGAAAAATGAATTATCCGTTGATTCTGATGTAATTATGTGGGGTTATAGGTTGATTATACCCGAGAATTGTCGCTTATCTTTACTACAAGAGCTTCACTCAACTCATATGGGGGCTTCCAAAATGAAAGCTTTGGCTCGTTCATATTTTTGGTGGCCTCATTTAGACGAGGAAGTAGAGAAATTTTCGAATAAGTGTCCTGTGTGTTTATCTATGCGACAAAACCCTCCCCAGCTGCAAAGTAAGTGGCCTGAATCGAATTCACCTTTTGAACGTGTTCACATAGATTTTCTTGATTTAAAAGGTAATAAGTATCTGATATTGACTGATTCATTTTCTAAATGGCCAGAGGTCATACGAATGAATCGCACTGACGTTGATAGTACTTTGGACACACTACGTGAGATTTTTGCAAGGTTTGGTCTGCCTCTAACTTTGATTTCAGATAATGGGCCACCTTTCCAGTCAAGTAAGTTTCAAAACTTTTGTAATAATAATAAAATTCGACATATTACGTCTCCGGTGTATCACCCTAATAGTAATGGCGCTGCTGAGGTGGCTGTCAAGTCTTTCAAGCAAAGCCTTACTAAAATGATTTTAAACAATGAAAGTGCTGATTCACTAAGTACTTTGGTAAGTAGATATTTACTAACTTATAGGAGTACACCTCAATGGCTTACCGGGAAATCACCAACAGAGTTGTTCCTTGGAAGGAAGGTAAGGACTAGGCTAGATTTCATTCGAAAACCCGATCCCGTTTCTCAGAATTTTCCTGTTCAATCTTCATTAGAAGGGAAAAGGAATGTGACTTTTCTTCCTGGTGAGGCAGTCTATGTACGTAGTTATGAAATTCACAGTCAGGTAAAATGGGTAAAAGCTACTGTGGTTAATTAGGGAATTTACCCGACCCCTGGGGTAAATACCCAATTTTTATTTACCTTCCCGAGGGTATTTACCCTGCGGTACATCACTAGATTCAACGTAGCAATGCAGCCTGCATTCTTGGTACTCTACCACATGTCAGTGCCATGGATCATATATACAACCTTCAATAGATGTGATAGTGTACAGAAGTAATGGATTGAAATATATTTGAAATATTGTGAATATTTGGGTTTACAAGATTTCTAATCAACAATCTAGCTTTGAGGGGCCAAAAAGTGAATATGACTAGAAAATGGACTTTAAAGCTGTTTTATACTTTCAATGTTCTGTACACATAAGAATGTGAAATATATCTCTTTGTGGCCAAAACTTGCAGAGTTAAATTTTGCTGTGTAAACCAGAGATTTACCCCAAAAGCAATAGATTACTAGATGTTTAATCAGTCTAATTTTTCAAAGATTGGTAATTTGGGTTAATGGTATTTTTACTCAAGGGCCATTTCTTGACAGATTCTTATGTAACTTTTGGAGATTGCTTTGAATAAAATAAGAAAAGAATAAAAATTAACATTTTACTATTTCAATTACCCGAATCATGAAAAGAGATTTTGGCTTGTTTTCTTTTAGTTTGTGTTTAATCTCTCTTTCAATTGCATGTTCATATTACGAGGGGGATGTTACCCTCCATTTGAAAGAAATTCTCAAACCTGCTACCCAAATTAACCTCACCCAGCCTGGGTTGGCCAAGAATACCAGCTACATGAAGTCTACACTTCAATGCACTTTGCTTAACTTCAATGATCCTATGAGAAACAGTGCATTCAATGCACCATCGACACTGGCTAGAATAGCTTGGTTGATGGCTTTTGCTTTGATTTGCCACAGTAGTTGTTCTTAGCTTAGGTTTGAAAACCATCACCCACCAAACTTTTGTCACAGATCTAATGTGTACCTCAAATTGTTAACTTGAGATCACTTATGTTCCATCCAAGTCATCCAACTTTCATTTTTTAAGAATTCAATCATGATTTTAACTTACCTAAAGACCAATAGCAATAGCTCACTAATGTGCCATCATGGTTATCCAACTCTCATTTAAAAGCATTTTAATTCATTATTAATTGTTTTTCAACTGTTTCAGTCTGTTTTGAGTTTAGGTGTAGATTTAAAAGCCACAAGCCACCCTGATGAACTGGGATTTCTTAAGAGAAAGACGGAAATCGGAACGGTTTGAACAGTTTTCAAATGAATTCATAGATAATTAGGTAATAAGAAAATCTGCAACGAGGGTAACCTGAACAGCCTGAGCTTTAATTTTCTCCATGAAAATTTGGAAAAAAGCAGTAGAATAGATTTGAAAAATTACAAAAAAATGAAGTGCCTGAAATCCTGAATTTTTTATTGCACAGTTGCACAGTTGCACACTGCACAAGTGCACAGGCACACAGTTGCCATAATAATACTATGATTATGATTTTTTTTTTTTGCCCCGTTTTACTCTTAAAAAGTTCCCACATCAGAAAATTTTCTATTTGATCATAATAATATTATTATCTATACACATCTATCTATAAATAATATATCTGTATCTATACAGGGTGGACCAAAAAAACGTTTACACCATTACACCCGTTAATCGTAGATTACTGACGACATTTCCGGCCCGGATCTGCAATCCGTTTTTTCGGATTCGCCTTTGTAACTGCACAAAGTGATTTTTTGCAACTTTCTGAAAAAGTCCGACTTTGGCTTATTCTTCAGGTCAGAACTTTTTAATGTTTAAGCTGAGTTGATTCTGAACAATTCTGCAGAAAACCAACAAAATTTGGATGTTTCTAGCTACACTACTTTGTTTTTTACGGTTTGGTTTGGCATCTTTTTTGACACCTGAATGACAAAAATTCTCATGCAAGTTTTTTACACTTTGAAACACTAAAGATTAGCCCGAACATACATTGGCACAGACACGGGCAAGTTTCATAAAAGTTGGCGCCCAAACCAAGGCGGTGTGAAAGTACCTATCGAAGCTGGATCCAGCTTGCTTTTTGCTTGAAATTTAGTTCCTATTACTATACTATCTTCTTTCAATAATAACGTCTACAATAGTGGGAGAAAACTCAAAAGTAGAGAAAAAATAACATGGAGAGGAGAAATTTTTCTTTTCGTAGGGAAATAATCCCCGCAAAAGAGGGAAAAACAAATTATACTACCCAAACTAAAAACATTTTAAAAAAAACTCAGCTACGTTGGCTATCTTCTTCCGTGCTAGGTAGGTTCACACGGGTGCGGGGAAATAGTGAAACGAGGAGAAAATGGGTATAGCGGGGAAATAGTGAATCAAGAAGAAAATGGGAATAGCGGGGAAATAGAGAAGAGAGGAGAAAATGGGTATAGCGGGGAAATAGTGAAAAGAGGAGAAAATGGGTATAGCGGGGAAAGAGTGAATCAAGGAGAAAATGGGTATAGCGGGGAAATAGAGAAAAGAGGAGAAAATGGGTATAGCGGGGAAATAGTGAATCAAGGAGAAAATGGGTATAGCGGGGAAATAGAGAAAAGAGGAGAAAATGGGTATAGCGGGGAAATAGTGAAACAAGGAGAAAAAGGGTATAGCGGGGAAATAGAAAAAAGAGGAGAAAATGGGTATAGCGGGGAAATAGAGAAACGAGGAGAAAATGGGTATAGCGGGGAAATAGAGAAAAGAGGAGAAAATGGGTATAGCGGGGAAATAGTGAAACAAGGAGAAAATGGGTATAGCGGGGAAATAGAAAAATGAGGAGAAAATGGGTATAGCGGGGAAATAGAGAAAAGAGGAGGAAATGGGTAAAGCGGGGAAATAGTGAAACAAGGAGAAAATGGGTATAGCCAGGAAATAGTGAAACAAGGAGAAAATGGGTATAGCGGGGAAATAGTGAAAAGAGGAGAAAATGAGTACAGCGGGGAAGTAGAGAAATGATGGGAAAATGGGTATAGAGGGAAATAGAGAAAAGAGGAGAAAATGGGTATAGCGTGGAAATAGTGAAAGGAGGAGAAAATGGGAATAGCGGGGAAATAGTGAAAAGACGAGAAACTGGGTATAGCGGGGAAATAGAGAAACGAGGAGAAAATGGGTATAGCGGGGAAATAAGAGAAAAGAGGAGAAAATGGGTATAGCGGGGAAATAGTAAAAAGAGGAGAAAATGGGTATATCGGGGAAATAGTGAAACAAGGAGAAAATGGGTAAAGCGGGGAAATAGTGAAAAAAAGGTGAAATCGGGTAAAACAGGGAAATAGTGAAAAGAGGAGAAAATGGGTATAGCGGGGAAATAGTGAAACAAGGAAAAAATGGGTATAGCGGGGAAATAGTGAAAAGAGGAGAAAATGGGTACAGCGGGGAAGTAGAGAAATGATGGGAAAATGGGTATAGAGGGAAATAGTGAAAAGAGGAGAAAATGAGTACAGCGGGGAAATAGAGAAACGATGGGAAAATGGGTATAGCGGGGAAATAGTGAAAAGAGGAGAAAATGGATATAGCGGGGAAATAGTGAAACAAGGAGAAAATGGGTATAGCGGGGAAATAGAGAAAAGAGAAGAAAATGGGTATAGCGGGGAAATAGTGAAAAGAGGAGAAAATGGGTATAGCCGGGAAATAGTGAAACAAGGAGAAAATGGGTATAGCGGGGAAATAGTGAAAAGAGGAGAAAATGGGTACAGCGGGGAAATTGAGAAACGATGGGAAAATGGGTATAGCGGGAAATAGAGAAAAGAGGAGAAAATGGGTATAGCGTGGAAATAGTGAAAGGAGGAGAAAATGGGTATAGCGGGGAAATAGTGAAAAGACGAGAAAATGGGTATAGCGGGGAAATAGAGAAACGAGGAGAAAATGAGTATAGCGGGAAATAGAGAAAAGAGGAGAAAATGGGTATAGCGGGTGTCGCGGCCTACGATCCGCTTTTGCAAACGGCCAGCACTTTGTGAAAATGTACGAGTATAAATACCAGTTCTTCTCGAAGTTCCAGACCAGTTCAAATTTAGACCTTCCACAAGTACCGTCAAATGTTCTCAATAAACCATTCAAATTTAGACCTTCCACAAGTACCGTCAAATTGTTCTCAATAAATTCACTACAAATTTTATTTTTACACATAAATTAATCTTTCATTTCAACATTTCAATAAGTACACAAGTTCTAGATAATACGTAGAATAACTGACTCCACCAAGGAGCCGGTCCATTCATTTTTGGTCCTTCGAGCCACGGATCATCATTTTTGGTCAACGAGCCACATCATTCAATTTTTGCACCTTCAAGACAAGATCAAGAGCCTTCAAGATAAGTCTCAATCAACATGACGAATAAAGTTGAAGTGCTGACTGCAAAAGCGAGAACATATTCGTATGTACAAAGTACCTATGATTTTCTAGCATAGTAGCAGCTGACAAAACAAAGAAGTCTGCGCTTTAAGTAAGTAGCTCTTCAACTCTATCATCAGAATATAGCTATTATAATGAATTCAGAGCTCAACTATCGGAAATAAAAAGGAAATGTATAGGTCCGGCTACGATTTCGCTTTTTCCGCAAACGCATTCCTTTTAATTCCGGTATAATACCCATTCTTCCTCAATTTCACCATTAAATTTCTCCAGCAATACCAGTCAAATTTTCTCATAAACCAGTTCATTCTAGACCTTCCCATACCGTCAATATTTCTCAATATATCACAAAATTTATCTCCTTACCATAAATTAATCTTTTCCATTTCACATTTCTCAATAACCAATTTCTCTAATTAAATAACTGACTCACCAAACCGTCTCATTTTTTCATTCCCACGATATCATTTTTTCCACTCTATTTCATTTTTCACCTCAAACAATCAATTTCCTCAATATCTAATCAAACTATTAACGGCTATAACCCATATTCGTCCTTATTTTCTCTATTTCCACGCATAACCAATGTCTCCTTATTAACTATTTTCCGCTATAACCATTTTCATCCATTTTATTTGACTATTCAACGCTCCTATATTCATATATTCCATACACCATTTCATATTTCACATTTTCCGCTAAACAATTTCTCCTTAATTTCACTATTTCTCCGCTATACCCATTTTCTCCTTTTTTCTCTATTTTCCCGCTATACCCATTTTCCTTATTTTCTCTATTTCCCGCTATACCCATTTCTTCTATTTCACTATTTCCCTCCGCTATAACCCATTTCTCCTTTTTTACTATTTCCCGCTATACCCATTTTCTCCTTTATTTCACTATTTCTCCGCTATACCCATTTTCTCCTTATTTCACTATTTCTCCCGCTATAACCCATTTTCTCCTTTATTTCACTATTTCCCGCTATACCCATTTTCTCCTTTTTTTCTCTATTTCCCCGCTATACCCATTTTCTCCTTTTTTTCTCTATTTCCCGCTATACCCATTTTCTCCTTATTTCACTATTCTCCGCTATACCATTTTCTCCTTTTTCCTATTTCCCGCTATACCCATTTTCTCCTTTATTTCACTATTTCTCCGCTATACCCATTTTCTCCTTTTTTACTATTTCCCGCTATACCCATTTCTCCTTTTTCTCTCCCTATACTTTCTCCTATTTCACTATTTCTCCGCTATACCCATTTTCTCCTTATTTCACTATTTCTCCGCTATACCCATTTTCTCCTTTTTTCTCTATTTCCCGCTATACCCATTTTCTCCTTTATTTTCACTATTTCTCCGCTATACCCATTTTCTCCTTATTTCACTATTTCTCCGCTATACCATTTTCTCCTTTTTTCTCTATTTCCCCGCTATACCCATTTTCTCCTTATTTCACTATTTCTCCGCTATACCCATTTTCTCCTTTTTTTCTATTTCCCCGCTATACCATTTCTCCTTTATTTCACTATTTCCCGCTATACCCATTTTCTCCTTATTTCACTATTTCTCCGCTATACCATTTTCTCCTTTTTTCTCTATTTCCCCGCTATACCCATTTTCTCCTTTATTTCACTATTTCCTCTTCCGCTTTATCCATTTTCTCCTATATTTTCCTATTTCTATCCGCTATACCCATTTTCTCCTTTTTTCACTATTTCTCCGCTATACCCATTTTCTCCTTTTTTCACTATTTCTCCGCTATACCCATTTCTCCTTAATTTCACTATTTCTCTCCGCTATACCCATTTTCTCCTTTTTCCTATTTCTATTCCCGCTATACCCATTTTCTCCTTTTTTCTCTATTTCCCGCTATACCCATTTTCTCCTTTTTCACTATTTCCCGCTATACCCATTTTCTCCTTTTTTTATTTTTCCCGCTATACCATTTTCTCCTTTTTTTCACTATTTCTCCGCTATACCCATTTTCTCCTTTATTTTCACTATTTCTCCGCTATACCCATTTTCTCCTTTTTTCACTATTTCTCCGCTATACCCATTTTCTCCTTTATTTCACTATTTCTCCGCTATACCATTTCTCTTTTCACTATTTCTCCGCTATACCCATTTCTCCTTTTTTTCTCTATTTCCCCGCTATACCCATTTTCTCCTTTTTCACTATTTCTCCGCTATACCCATTTTCTCCTTTTTTCACTATTTCTCCGCTAACCATTTTCTCCTTTATTTACTATTTCTCCGCTATACCCATTTTCTCCTTATTTCACTATTTCTCGCTATACCCATTTTCTCTTTTTTTCCTATTTCCCGCTATACCCATTTTCTCCTTTTTTTCCTATTTCCCCGCTATACCCATTTTTCCTTTATTTCACTATTTCTCCGCTATACCCTCCGCTATACCCATTTTCTCCTTTATTTCACTATTTCCCGCTATACCCATTTCTCCTTTTTTCTCTATTTCCCCGCTATACCCATTTCCTTTTCACTATTTCTCCGCTATACCCATTTTCTCCTTTTTTTCACTATTTCCCGCTATACCCATTTTCTCCTTTTTTCACTATTTCCCGCTATACCCATTTTCTCCTTATTTCACTATTTCTCCGCTATACCCATTTTCTCCTTTTTTTCTCTATTTCCCGCTATACCCATTTTCTCCTTTATTTCACTATTTCTCCGCTATACCCATTTTCTCCTTTATTTCACTATTTCCCGCTATACCCATTTTCTCCTTTTTTCCTATTTCCCCGCTATACCCATTTTCTCCTTATTTCACTATTTCTCCGCTATACCCATTTTCTCCTTATTTCACTATTTCTCCGCTATACCCATTTTCTCCTTTTTTTCTCTATTTCCCCGCTATACCCATTTTCTCCTTATTTCACTATTTCTCCGCTATACCCATTTTCTCCTTTTTCACTATTTCCCGCTATACCCATTTTCTCCTTTTTTCCTATTTCCCGCTATACCCATTTTCTCTTTATTTCACTATTTCTCCGCTATACCCATTTTCTCCTTTTTTTCTCTATTTCCCGCTATACCCATTTTCTCCTTTTTTCACTATTTCTCCGCTATACCCATTTTCTCCTTATTTCACTATTTCTCCGCTATACCCATTTTCTCCTTTTTTTTCTATTTCCCCGCTATACCCATTTTCTCCTTTATTTCACTATTTCTCCGCTATACCCATTTTCTCCTTATTTCACTATTTCTCCGCTATACCCATTTTCTCCTTTTTTCACTATTTCTCCGCTATACCCATTTTCTCCTTTTTTCCTATTTCTCCGCTATACCCATTTTTCTCCTTTTTTTCACTATTTCCCGCTATACCCATTTCTCCTTTTTTCACTATTTCTCCGCTATACCCATTTTCTCCTTTTTTTCACTTTTCTCCGCTATAACCCATTTTCTCCTTTTTTCACTATTTCTCCGCTATACCCATTTTCTCCTTTTTTTCACTATTTCTCCGCTATACCCATTTCTCCTTAATTTCACTATTTCTCCGCTATACCCATTTTCTCCTTTTTTTCTCTATTTCCCCGCTATACCCATTTTCTCCTTTATTTCACTATTTCTCCCCTATACAGATTTTCTCCTTTATTTCACTATTTCTCCGCATAACCCATTTTCTCTTCTTTTTTTTCTCTATTTCCCCGCTATACCCATTTTCTCCTTTTTTTCACTATCTCTCCGCTATACCCATTTTCTCCTCTATTTCATTATTTCTCCGCTATACCCCTTTTCTCCTTTTTTTCTCTATTTCCCCGCTATACCCATTTTCTCCTTTATTTCACTATTTCTCCGCTATACCCATTTTCTCCTTTTTTTATCTATTTCCCCGCTATACCCATTTTCTCCTTTATTTCACTATTTCTCCGCTATACCCATTTTCTCCTTTTTTTCACTATTTCTCCGCTATACCCATTTTCTCCTTTTTTTCACTTTTTCTCCGCTATACCCTTTTTCTCCCTTTATTTCACTATTTCCCGGCTATACCCATTTTCTCCTTGTTTCACTATTTCCCCGCTATACCCATTTTCACTATTTCCCCGCTGAATGGACCGGCTCCTTGGTGGAGTCAGTTATTCTACGTACTTATCTAGAACTTGTGTACTTATTGAAATGTTGAAATGAAAAGATTAATTTCTATGTGTAAGAAATAAACTTTGTAGTGAATTTATTGAGAACAATTTGACGGTACTTGTGGAAGGTCTAAATTTGAACTGGTTTATTGAGAACAATTTGACGGTACTTGTGGAAGGTCTAAATTTGAACTGGTCTGGAACTTCGAGAAGAACTGGTATTTATACTCGTACATTCTTCACAAAGTGCTGGCCGTTTGCAAAAGCGGATCGTAGGCCGCGACATACTCCCCACCATGAAACAACAGGTTTCATAACATATGAATATCCACCTTCACTGACAAGGAAGTGGACATAACTTCACAGCAGGTCTCTTGAAAACTCCTCCTGTCGTCTTGACTAATGCAACTCGCACAACACCGTCAGCTCCGGGGTACAACTCTAATACGCGAGCTAAAGGCCATGACAGTACAGGAGTATTTTCTGACTTCACCATTACCAGCATGCCAACTTCTAGCTTGGTGGAGTTATTTTTAAGCCACTTTGAAAGTTCCTGTAAAGAGCTTAAATATTCATTAACCCAACGCTTCCAGAAGTCAGATAACAGCTGATGAATAAACTTATAGCGATCTCCCAATCTAACACTGACATCTTGATCTACATGAGGGAGGTGATTAGGAGGATTCTGCATGAGAAAGTGAGCCGGGGTGAGAACTAGAGGGTCACCTGGCTCTGAACTCAATGGACATAGCGGGCGGCTGTTTAGTATACTCTCAATACCAACCAACACAGTATTCAATTCTTCGTACGTGAGGATCTGTGTTCCAATGGTACGGTAGAGATGAGTCTTTACTGCGCGGACATTAGACTCCCATAGTCCGCCGAAATGCGGCGCAGCCGTGGGATTGAAGTGAAATTGAATTTCACTGTTCAGGAGCTCTCGGGTGTAGCTGTCAATAAACACCTGTGAAGATAATAATTTATACATGTCATTTAATGCATTGGCAGCACCTATGAAATTACTGCCTTGATCACTATAAATATTTTTCACAGTGCCTCTGCGAGCTATAAACCGCTTGAGAGCAGCCAAGAATGTTGCTGTCGATAAGTCGGACGCCAATTCCAGGTGAACAGCTTTTGTAGCTAAACAAACGAATAAACATAAATAAGCTTTCTGTGACTTCACTCCTCTTTTACGAGTCATAGTCACCTGAAACGGACCAGCATAATCTACGCCTGTGTTGTAGAATGCTGAACTTTCTTTTACTCTCGGACTAGGTAGAATAGACATAATCGGAAATATTGGTTTAAGGTTAGTTTTGAAGCAGATGTTGCATTTTTGAATGCGCTTACGAACAATGTCTCGACAGCCTAAAATCCAGTATTTTTTACGTAAGATTGAGATAACCAAATGTGGTCCAGTATGGAAATTTTTGATGTGAATATATTCAATCAGTAGATTTATAATGTGATGTGATTTGGGTAGCACAATAGGGTGTACATGTTCATATGATAATTTCGAATTTTCTAATCTACCACCACACCTTAATAAACCATCTTCTAGGAAAGGCTTAAGCTTTAAGAGTTCATGAGAACATGGTTTGCCTTTATGAATATTTTCCATGTCTGATTTGAATGAAACATTTTGAAGTTCTTTCAAAATTCTAATTTCAGAGTATTCTAAATCACTCAGGGTACATGGGCCAGCAGGGAGAAGACAACAAAATTTTAAAACCATTGCTACTGATCGCAATAATTTTTTCCATGACGAAATTCTACTTGCTAAGTCAAGTAAAATATTTTGAGGTGTCTCCTTACTAACAACTGTATGTAGAGTGGACTTTTTTCTTTCTTCTAATATTATGTCAGAGTTAGGCACATACCTAGATAGTTCCCATTGGTCAATGGGTTTTGACAACCAATCTAGACCATTCCAGTATAGAGTGTTACTTATGAGCTCTGTAGGGGTGGTACCACGAGATAGAACACCTGCTGGATTCTCTACTCCGGATACATGATACCAGTTGTCCTGATGAACAGTATCTTGAATCTTCGTCACTCTGTTAGCGACGAATGTATTCCACTTGTATGGTTCTGAAATTATCCAGCTTAGTGCTACAGTACTATCTGTGAAACATAAAATATTTTGAATATTATATCTTGCTTGAAATGTTTCTGCTACAACTGAAATAAGCTTAGCTAGCATGAGTGCAGCGCAAAGTTCGAGACGAGGTATTGTGACGTACTTCATAGGCGCAACTTTTGATTTTGCGCAAACAAGATGAACATGAGTAGAATTATCAGGATGTAATACGTGAGCGAATACGCATGAGCCCATAGCACGTTCACTGCTGTCGCTGAAACCTACAAGTGAGACTTTTGAGTCGATTACAATGGATAGGTGTCTTGGTATTTTTAATGTATTTAGTACAGGTAGCTCAGTGACAATATTAAACCATCTTTCTTGGAAAGATAAAGGTGGATTATCGTCCCAGTCTAATTTTAAATTCCAAAGCTCTTTGATAAATAACTTTAGAGTGATAATAACTGGACTTACGAATCCCAGAATATCAAATATTCTTGCCACTGTACTTAAAATATTTCTCTTTGTACATTTCACGTCACTTACATTGACTGTGAATGAAAAATAATCATCATTAGGATTCCACTGAATACCTAATAACTTCAAGTAGGTGTCTGGATCCCACTGAACATTAGTCATGAGCTGACGAGAAGAAGGAATATTTTCTAATACTACCTTGTTGTTTGTAGCGATCTTTGTGAGTTCGAAACCTCCCTTCTCGAGCATTGTAGTGAGATCAATCAGAGTTCTTGATGCTAGATCTTCTTCTAAGAAGCTGGAGAGATAATCATCCATGTAGAAAAACTGCTGTGTCTCCTGAGCGCCTAGTGGATGCTGAGAGCTGTTATCAGTGGCTAGCTGCGCCAGCACACGCTGAGCTAGGAAAGGACTAGCTTTGTTGCCGAATACCACGCGTTCCATCTCGTAGCATTGTAGCTCCTCTTCAGGTGAACTCCGCCACAGGAATCGCTGGAACTTGCGGTCTTCTTCATGGACGTATACTTGAAGAAACATTTTCTTGATATCCGCAGTACATGCAATAGGAAACATACGGAAAGAAGTGAGCAATTTGAACAAATCTTTATACAGGGTGGGCCCGGTGTATAAGATGTCGTTCAATGATAAACCACTCGTTGTTGTACAACTTAAATCAAAAACAATTCTTGTTTTTGTACTTAAACTGTCTAGCTTTATGACGCTAGAATGAGGCATGTAAAATGAGATAGCATCTTTCTTATGATCATCTTTTAGCACTGCATGACCTTGAGTCATGTACTCAAAGATAGCTGCAGTATAACTTTCTTTGTAATCTTTGTTACGTGAAAACTTACGTTCTAAGTTGTAGAAACGCTTTTTTGATATTTCATAGGAATCACCAAGGAGATTTGGGTCAGCTTTGAATGGTAGTGACACACTGTACCTACCATTATCTAGCCTTTGATGAGTAGATACAAACTTATCCTCGCATATCTTATCTTCATAAGACAGCAGTTGTGTTGTAGGCGAAAATTCTTCGATGTTCCAGAACTTTTGTAGAATAGATGAAAGAGGAGTTTCTGTGAAGGCGCAAATATTCTGATGTGAATTTGTGAGAGTAGGTACTTTTCCCATTATTATATCACCCAACTCTGATTCCATGATAATAGGTTGACCTTTATCAAACTTTTTCTTGCCAATGATACGAGAAAATAACTCAACCCCTATCAGTCCATCAATGTTCCCTGGTAAGTGATACTTATCATCACTCAGGATGAATTGTTTGATATGTAATAGCTTTGAAGTGTCAACTGGACAAACAGGTAATTGGTCGGTTATCTTATCAACGACTAGTGCATCTACCTTAAAACTCTTTCTTGCGTCTAATTTTGATGTGATAATGAAGGACGCGAATCCTTTAGCTTGGCTATTCATACCTCCTATACCCCCAACATCCGTTGACAGAGGAGAATATTTTATTCCTATTTTCTTACAACACGCTTGTGTGATGAAATTACTCATGCTTGCACTATCCAGAAGCATACGTACCAGAACGCCTCTTACATACACCTGAACGGTAGAGAGCAGGACTGTAGTACTCGCCATAGGTATTGTATGTTGACTAGATGCACATATGACGGCGGCGGACGTATCTTTCTTACTGGACGGCTGTGGCTGCGGCTGCGATGTGACGGGAACTGGCGGTGCTGGTGTGCTCTCACTTTCATATGATTGACGATGAAGCATTGTGTTGTGTTTGTAGCCGCATTTCCGACACCCGCTCGTGCTGCTGCAAGCTGCGACTTGATGTTTGCTGCTCAAACAATTAAAACATAATTTATTAATTTTCACAAAATCGGCTCTGGCTGCTGGGTCGAGCGCGATAAATGAAGAGCAGTGAAATAAGGAGTGGCCTGCGTTCTTGCACGCTGGACATACTTTCTTATCTTTAGAAGAGACTAATGTGATAGCCTTGTATTGACTTCTGTGCTTACTTAGGCCCGTATTTTTGAACAACCCTAAAACAAATTTAGTGTGAGTGGTCCGGATACGCGTGCGCAGTGAATCATATCAGCCACAGAGACAGAATTTATTTTGAGCTTAAGTATTGAACGCTTCTCACAAATCTTGAGCGCTGCTCAGCGCATGAGCAGAAACCATTTCAGCCAGAAATATGTAGATATAAATATAAATAAACAACACGTTTCTTTGCATTTCCAATCAGCTGACCCTAAAAGTGAATGAAATTTGTTGAAATTTTGAAGTGTCCGAAATTGGTCACTTTACAACTGCCGGTGATTTCTCATCGGTATAAATGAAATTCGTGAAGACACATTATAATATTTCTTGGAAGTGATTTTATTTCCTAACTATTATTGTATTTTATTTATTTAGCAAATAGATAACCTTTTTAACAAATTTGTGATAATCCCTTATAATTATGCTGGCAATATTCGATAAACAAACAAAACGCTAATTTTGCACCGCCAAGAAAGAAAGAAAGAAAACCTTTTTTATATACCTACGTATATCCACGTATTTTCTTTGGGAAGACGAACATCTCTCAAGAGATATCCTTAATTTTGAATGGCCTAATAGAGCCTGAAAGACCTGAAGACATCTGATTAAGAAAAAAGTTTGCTAACAAGTAGTTTGGACAAACTAATTTACAATAGACATGTTGTATTTATTGAAAGTTAAATATTTGTCATTATATTCTAGGTAAATATTAATAAAAAATATTATATGTATCTTTTAATCAAGTATACAAAAAAAAAATATTTTTACTGTACCCTCCTCATTTTAGGACAAAGGTAGCATTTACCTATCTCGTTTTTTTTCATATTACGACGGGGGTTTTACCCTGCGATCGTAGGAAACTCACAAACCTTCTACCCACATTAACTTCAGCCAGCCTGGGTTGGGTCGAAATGCCCACATCACGAAGTCTTCACCTGGACGTTGCTTAACTTTGGTGGTCCCACGAGAACCGGTGCATT
The DNA here is from genome assembly GCA_024516035.1 of Bactericera cockerelli. Lineage (NCBI taxonomy): Eukaryota > Metazoa > Arthropoda > Insecta > Hemiptera > Triozidae > Bactericera > Bactericera cockerelli. The sequence goes on along the minus strand of CM044964.1, from coordinate 27,971,080 downwards.
CACAGCGCCATCAACGCTGGCTCTATTTTGGTTTATACAACGTATGTCGGTAGGTTGACGAAATTTCAAGTAACTTATTCATTTTTTATTCTCGTATGTCACAAGTGGTCGTCTCTACCAATACTCATTTTTCCACACCAGATATTAGTGAACCACGTAACATCCACAATACAGATATAAAAAAGTCTAATTCCTCCGGAATTCAAACTCAGCTCACTTCAATGTAAGTCTGGTGCGCTAGACCACTCGGACACTGTGACTCCTGACACCGTCGAGCATAAAAAGTCTTTGAAGGGCTTGGGAAATCATGAATAATGAGTACATTTGGTAGATACCTGTGTAGAAAATAAGTAGAATGAAAACATTGAAAAGAGAACATTGGATATGTGATAAAACAATGAATTAACATTTTTCTTTATTAATAAACTAATTCAATTATTGAACAATAGATAGCACAGTCTGAGTTGGACCGGGAATAGCTAGCATCAAGATTGTCCAAAATTTAAATGGTCACCCATCCGAGTCCTGAATTCGCTGGACGTTGCTTATCATTATCGACGGAACGAAAACTGGTGAATTCAACGTGCCATCGACACTGGTATCAACATTCAACGTGCCTGTGAGATATTAATTGTAGGTACTTCTTTCGCTGAGAAGGCTGAGATCGGAATTGTAATAATTATTTTCAATTTGGCTTCCATCTCGGAAAAAACTTGTTCAAATTCTTAAAAAGGATAAAGAAATTTAAAACTATTAAACAAGAAGAATCACCAAACAAAAATTATTTTTGAAAAAATTAGAAAATGTAAACAATAACACAGATGATTTTCACACAGAGGTGAAAATACCCTCTGTGTGAAATGGGCCATATTCACAGAAAAATTGTAATTGCTCGTGAGCAAAGAAAATGTTTGCAAGCTTTATTTTTAGCTTTGTGATGTACATAAACCTTTTACTTCCATAGAAACAAAAGCTTTTGATATTTGATAAAAGAAAAAACTCTTTATTGTACTCAAAACTTTTTTATTGTAGATCGTAGCAACTCCTTTGGATTTCGGAAGAAAAAGCATTTTCTTCTTTTGAATGGGGCCCAATATTGCGCCTGTGCGGAAACGGCATCGAGCACTGAGGTTATATAACATAGAGGGAACCCGATGTATCAAGATTTGCGTTCAAAAGGGACTATCAGCTGATTTCAAAATCAATGCCGGACTTGTAGTAATTTTTCTCTCGCGAAAGAGTGGGTACCTAAACTACCTAATTCTTCTGAAATAATATTTTTACTATTTTCATACTTACATATTAGTAATTTCTGTCTTACTTCCTCTTATACTTTCCTTATTTTCTACTTATTATGTAGTAATATAAGAGTTGGTATCTGACGTGAAAATTAAAGATGTTTAGATGTCCGCCTTTACATGAAGTAAACAAAAAATTCAAATAAATTGAACCAATCAGAAGCCGGGATTTGTTGAAAGAGGGACCATCAGCTGTTCAAAGTTGGACGCATAAATTTGTTCAACTCGAGATAGGTAAGGTTCCCTCTATATTATATGATCTCAGTGGAATCGAGAGATTCATAAGTCACAATTTATATACTTAATTGGCCAAAAAATTTCAAAATCCCGACGGTTGTCCCTAAAGTAGTTTTAGGGACGTTCAAAAATACGGGCCTTAGAGGTGGAGTGGTTGTATGAGGGACTCTTTTGAGTGGTTCTTTAACCTGACTCGAACTCCCTTGCATACGCTCCAAAATGCGCACTTGTTCTTTAACAAATGCTAATAAGTCTGTGAACTTTGGCATGTCTTGGCTATTGAAAGCTTTAGATTCGAACTTTCTACACAACTCAGGGTCTAACTTTTTGACTGAGAGTGCGTACAGAATGTACTCTGCTAGATCTGGCAACTTTAGAGCTTTAAGAGCCAAAACTGACATACCGACCTCATCAATGAACTTCTGATACATCTCGATTGACTCGTACTTGATATTCTTGAAATCGAGAATCGAATCCATGTAGCTCCCTGCCATCGTTCTCTTGTCCTCGTACCTGTCCTTCAGTGCTTGCCATATTGTTTCGTAATTTGATCCGACTGCGGGAATACCTGAGCAAACACTGAGAGCAGAACCTTTTAATCGAGATATTAGGTAATGAATTTTTTGATCATTGGATAAGCTCTTGTTAGAATGAATGAGAGATGTAAACGTCTCAGAGAAAACTGACCACAGTTGAATATTGCCATCGAAATAGGGCAAATCTAATGGCGGCAGTCTGGGAAGCTCTGGCACTATCTTTTCTGAGCTAGAGTTAGATTTACTGCAAATGCTTGCATTGTATTTGATAATACCTACTAGCTCTTCAAATGCATTAACCCTTTGACGCCGAGCGTGTTGTTTTCGACACAGGTACTTTGACATTCAATAATTATTCACTAGAATACAGTATCATTATCGTTTCAGTGTGAAACAGTTCCTTGACTTCTTATCTTCAAATCTATCCAGCGCGATTTTTGAATTGTTTTGTTTACATTTCTAAATTTTCATTTGTTGCTGAGATTTCGAGAGTGCATCATCGCATGGAGTTTTGCCGACTTTGGCAAGTTATTTCTTGTGTTTCCTGGTCGATTATTTTACGATGAAAAAATGAAAAAATTAATAGAGGTAGCTAATATGCTTATTAACATATAGTTTTAAAGAAATTTTTTTTTTTTTTTTTTTTTTTTTTTTTTATTGAGAGTATAATTTACAATCTACAATTCCATTTAATATTAACATAAAATAAATTGTAATAAGTAAATGTGCTGGTTTGTTTTAGTGACATGATAGAGAAGGTACCCAGTGGTATCACTCTAATACTATGTTTTTATGCTAAGTAGCAGGGTTTGAAATACAGTCAACATTTACAATGCCGAGCCGACCCCACCCCAGACAAAGATGGGTGACCGGTGATCATAGAAGTTGCATCACCGGTACCCCATCCTATCAGGGATTTGGGGGTGCTGTGCACTGAAAGCGTTGACTGCAATGGACTGGGGTAAGTATTAATACAAATACTGAATATTATAATTAAGAATTAGACTGAGAAAAGAGATCGTTTGGCCAGGTTCTTTTTAACCTCCTGTTTAGGACTGGTTGGTTGAGGTCCCGGATAAGTTGATTAGGGTGATTGGGGATTCGCTTTTGGTAATTCGCTGATTTGCTTCTTATCTCTTCCATGACAAAAGGGACTTTCAGGTCATCGTGGAGTGTCTTGTTAGATACGTAGAATGGCGCTCCTACTATGCTTCGGAGTGTTTTGGATTGAAACCGTTGGATTATATTGATATTAGATGGTTTAGCGCAGCCCCAGAGCTCAATTCCATAGGTCCACACAGGTTTGAGGACCATTTTATACAGCAGGACTTTATTCTCTAATGACAGTTTAGATTTTGGCCCGAGAAGCCAAAACATCTTGTTATGTTTTAGTTTCAATTGTGTTCGTTTTGTTGTTATATGGTGCTTCCAGTTGAGTTTCCGGTCTAGGTGGAGTCCAAGATATCGAACTTTGTCATCTTGAGGTAAGAGTTTATTGTTGAGTGCAACTGGAGGACAGGTAGTGGTTCTGGTGGTGAACGTTAGGTGGACTGATTTGGTTTCATTAACACAAATGCGCCAAGTCTTTAGCCAGTCTTGCAGGTGGTCAAGATAATGTTGAAGGTGATCTGATGCGGTCGTTGGATCTTCATGTTTCGACAAGATTGCCGTGTCGTCTGCAAAGGTTGCGATGATGGTTTCCTGTGTTGTTGGCAGATCACTTGTGTATAACACATAGAGGAAAGGGGCCAGAACGCTACCTTGGGGGACAGAAGCACTGATGTTGTGGTATCTAGAGTAGGTATCGTTATGCTTGACACGGAAGAATCGGTCACTCAGGTATGATTTCAGTATAAGATAGTGATTTTGTTGGAGTAGTCTTTTTATCTTGTACAGTAAGCCTACATGCCAGACTTTATCGAAAGCGGACGATACATCTAAAAAGGCTGCTGAGCAGTGACTTTTTTCTTCCAGTGTCGAAGCAATTACCTTGACTACTCGATGCACTTGTTGTATGGTTGAGTGGCCAGATCTAAACCCAAATTGAGGGTCTGGTACTATTAGTTTGGCTGAGTTTTCATCAAGTTCATCCATGATCCTCTTCAGGAATAGTCTTTCCAATAGTTTTGATATGGCAGGGAGTAGACTAATGGGTCTATACGATGAGACCAATTCTAATGGTTTATTAGGTTTTGCTATCATTATTATGTCAGCATATTTCCAAATGAATGGCCAGTAGCAAAGTCTTAGTACGGCATTGAATATATGCGTTATCAGTAAGATGCCTCTGTCTGGTAGTTCCTGCAGTATCTTGCCAGTTATGAGATCGTACCCTGGTGCTTTGTTCTTGTTTATCTTTTTTAGGGCAAATTTGATGTCACTTGGGGCTATTGGCTTGGTTGGCATGGACATTTGACATGGGATATCTAGAAATTGCTCAATTTCAGTCTGTTTGGCCGTGTCAGCATTTTCGCCTGGAGGAAAGGGTTTGAATACAGAGCTCAGGTGGTCGCCGAACATGTTAGCTTTATCTTCATTAGATCTTACATAATGATTAGGGGCTTTTTGAAGGGGTGGAACATGTTGAATAGGTCTCTTGAGTCTTTTGGTTGCCTTCCATAGAGAGTTGTCATTTATAGACAAAGACATCAGAAAGTTCCCAAAAGATTCATTATGTTTCTTGTGCAACATTGATGACAATTTTCTGGTGAGTTTGTTGAGCAGTGTTTTATCCTGGGAGTTTCTGTTTGTCTTCCATCTCCTTCTTATGCGCCGTTTTTCTGCTATCAGGTCTCGTATTTCTTTTGGAATGTTTATAATTTCTTCTTTTTGTTTGTTTTCAGGTGTTGCGAAATGAGCTGCTTCTTGTATGAGTGTTGTTAAATACTGTGCTGCTTTGTCAAGTTCGTCAGGAGACTTGAGACTTATCTGGAGGTTTGTATTTTGGTCAACATACCATTTGAATGCTTCCCAGTCTGTTCTCCGGTTTGTCAGTCTAGCTGGTTTAGGTTTGATGATCACTGTCGCAGATAGAGTCAATATGATTGGTGAGTGATCTGACGAGAGATCATCTCTGGTTTCAACATGAGTGTAATTGGTTGAAACCCCATGAGATACAAAAAAGTCAATGAGATCAGGTTTCTTCCTTGGGTCAGTTGGCCAGTGGGTGGGTTCACCAGTGGAAATGAACTTAAAGCTTCCAGATCTCGTGGCATTATATAGGGATCGGCCTCTTGGTGAGGTTAGCCGGGATCCCCAATACGTGTGTTTTGCGTTCCAGTCACCACCGACTATGAAGTGAGTGCCAAGTGTGTTGAACAGGTTTGTAAAATCGTGGGGTTCTATTTTGTGACCAGGTGGACAATATACTGCACTGAAGATGGTGGAGAATGGTATGCACTCTATCTTGATACTGGTGGCTTGTATACTTGGTGTTTGGAAGTGTGTAGACTCGTGGTGAGGGATGCTAGATTTTACTATGACAGCAGAGCCGCCGTGTGCTTTCCCGTCAGGGCGGCAAGTCAGGTAAGTATTGTAACCAGGTATTTGGAAGAATGATTTTGCTGTGAAATGAGTTTCGGATATGAGAGCAATGTCGATGCGATGTGATTGTATGAATAGTTCGAATTCTCTTTTGCGGTCTATAAGACCATTGGCATTCCAGGCTATTATTCTTAATGAGTCAATCATTTTTGTACAAGGGTGGATATCAGAGTTTGAAGCATTTGAACAATCATAGTATTTTGGGCTATGAGTTGGTTGAACATTGATTTAAATTCTTGTAAGAATGATGACATGGGCACTTGATCGCTTGTTGGAGTTGAGTTTTGGTTTGATGTGTGTTGCTTTTTGTGTAGTAGAGAAGCATAAGTTTGAGTTTGCGTGTTGTTATTGGTGCTCATGAGAGTAATGTTGTTTGTGTTGGTAGTATTGTTATTTTGATAGTTGTTTATTCTGGAGTCTTGTTCATGATTGGAGTTTGGTTGACGTTGTTTATCTTGCTGGTTGTTCTTCCGCATGCTTTGGAGGTCTTTGAATACGGTGCATCCCTTGTAGTTCGCCGTGTGGGGACCATCACAGAGAGCACACTTGGCTGGGACATCTCGGGGTTTAGTACAAGATGTAGTACTATGATTTTCTCCACACTTTACACAAGAGAAGGGACGTGTACAGTAGGTCTTGGTGTGCCCGTATACCTGACATCTGACACATTGTGCGGTGTTCTTTGACTTCCGTGGTGGTTCGACAGCTATTTTCATGTTAAGTACATATTTCAAGTCATATATCTTTTTGTTATTTTCAGCTGGCTCCAGATCTACAAAGAAGAGATTAAGTGGACTTTTGTTGGATCGACTGGTTATGTTCATAATATTTCTTACTTTGTAGCCTTGCCCTTCCAGGTCTGCTTTGATTTCGGATGGTGGGATCGAGTAGTGAATATGTCTCAAGACAACTCTGTATGCTCTCTCCTGTTTTATCTGGTAGGTATGAAACACAACATTATTAGAGCGCAAGTGGCGTACTAAGGATCTGTAGGTGTCTATAGTTTTTGCATTGATCTTGACTGTGTTGTTAGCTAGGGTTCGGGTCATATAGTCTGTTCCAGGAATGGCGACAGAGATGCTGTTTATCATTTGCTGATAGTCCATAACTCCATGTATGAACACAGGTGGGGGTGGTGAAGGGTTGGTCTGAGATGTCTGCTGTTGAGATTGCTGACGTGTAGTTTGAGGGTTGGTATTTTGGTTAACTGTGTTATTGTTACTTGACTGGTTACCTTCATTCATGTCATCATCGTCTACTGCAATTGGTTCATATTGGGATGGAGTTATAAGTGGTCGTTGATTGGCATAAGGCTCGTACCTCTTTAGCTTTAGCTTCAGATTAGGAGATATGTTTTATTGTTGCTCTTTCTTTTGTTGCTGCGGACAATCTGCCAGCTGTTTTTGGGTAGGTCTCCTACGTGCTGATCAGAGGGGAGTGCTGGGTTGGAGGAATATTGATGAGAGCCATCTTGAGGGCGAGGAAGTGTTTGGTTTGAGAACAAGGCAGGGTTTGACTGATGTTGCTCAAGTAAAGTTGGGGTGAGAGGCGGATTGGCTGGATAACTATTGTTAGGCTGGTAGAGGTGGTTTTGCGTCAGGCACGGAGTGGATGCAGATTGGTTCTGGTAGAGGGGAGATAGGGCTGGAATACCCCCCGTCAGAGTTGTTGTAACTGTAGTGGTAGCTACAGTATTGGCAGAACTGCATGAGATGGGTAGGCCCGTCACAGGATCCATGGTTGTAGCATTAGTTTACAGTTGATAGGTTGGGGGATATCACCATATACTATGCACAGGTGATTGGGCTAGTAATAAAAGAGCACTGATACAGTCTCCCCGTAATACTGCTGCTGCAGTGCCAAGGTATTATGCTTGACACTGCACTAGCTCAATACAGGTAAGTGCACTTCACTGCATATGAGGAAAAAGTTTGATTTAATGTTCAGTAGGGAAAAAATTAAATAATAATTTTATTGAGAAACGAAATAATAGGTACGTATTAGAGATAGAACTGTCTCATACGAAGGTATGGCGATGAATGTTAAAGAAAATTGTAATAATTTTCTACATTCTTGTTCCTTTAAAGCCCGGTGTGTCGTTTTCGACACGGATTCATAACTTTTTACCGGTAAAAGCTAGAAAGCTGAAACCAACGCCAAAAGTCTTAGAAAACCATCAGGATGAAAGAAAAGTTGGTTGCGATTTTTTTCCCCCGGCCAAATTAATTCCGGCGTCAAAGGGTTAAGTTGGCTGTAGTCTGGTACAAAATCATTATTATCAGATAGTTTGAGCTCCTGAATATCATTAATAATAGCCTTATATTCCTGATGATAAGAGTCTAGAAGAGCTACTTTACTTAAAAGCGCAGACTTCTTTGTTTTGTCAGCTGCTACTACTGCTAGAAAATCATAGGTACTTTGTACATTACCGAATATGTTCTCCGCTTTTGCAGTCAGCAACTTCAACTTTACTTCCGTCATGTTGATTGAGACTTATCTTGAAGGCTCTTGATCTTGTCTTGAAGGTGCAAAAATTGAATGATGTGGCTCGTTGGACCAAAAATGAATGATCCGTGGCTCGAAGGACCAAAAATGAATGGACCGGCTCCTTGGTGGAGTCAGTTATTCTACGTACTTATCTAGAACTTGTGTACTTATTGAAATGTTGAAATGAAAAGATTAATTTCTATGTGTAAGAAATAAACTTTGTAGTGAATTTATTGAGAACAATTTGACGGTACTTGTGGAAGGTCTAAATTTGAACTGGTTTATTGAGAACAATTTGACGGTACTTGTGGAAGGTCTAAATTTGAACTGGTCTGGAACTTCGAGAAGAACTGGTATTTATACTCGTACATTCTTCACAAAGTGCTGGCCGTTTGCAAAAGCGGATCGTAGGCCGCGACACCCGCTATACCCATTTTCTCCTCTTTTCTCTATTTCCCCGCTATACTCATTTTCTCCTCGTTTCTCTATTTCCCCGCTATACCCATTTTCTCGTCTTTTCACTATTTCCCCGCTATACCCATTTTCTCCTCCTTTCACTATTTCCACGCTATACCCATTTTCTCCTCTTTTCTCTATTTCCCCGCTATACCCATTTTCCCATCGTTTTCTCAATTTCCCCGCTGTACCCATTTTCTCCTCTTTTCACTATTTCCCCGCTATACCCATTTTCTCCTTGTTTCACTATTTCCCGGCTATACCCATTTTCTCCTCTTTTCACTATTTCCCCGCTATACCCATTTTCTTCTCTTTTCTCTATTTCCCCGCTATACCCATTTTCTCCTTGTTTCACTATTTCCCCGCTATACCCATTTTCTCCTCTTTTCACTATTTCCCCGCTATACCCATTTTCCCATCGTTTCTCTATTTCCCCGCTGTACTCATTTTCTCCTCTTTTCACTATTTCAATCTATACCCATTTTCCCATCATTTCTCTACTTCCCCGCTGTACCCATTTTCTCCTCTTTTCACTATTTCCCCGCTATACCCATTTTTTCCTTGTTTTCACTATTTCCCCGCTATACCCATTTTCTCCTCTTTTCACTATTTCCCCGTTTTACCCGATTTCACCTTTTTTTCACTATTTCCCCGCTTTACCCATTTTCTCCTTGTTTCACTATTTCCCCGCTATACCCATTTTTCTCCTCTTTTTACTATTTCCCCGCTATACCCATTTTCTCCTCTTTTCTCTATTTCCCCGCTATACCCATTTTCTCCTCGTTTCTCTATTTCCCCGCTATACCCAGTTTCTCGTCTTTTCACTATTTCCCCGCTATTCCCATTTTCTCCTCCTTTCACTATTTCCACGCTATACCCATTTTCTCCTCTTTTCTCTATTTCCCTCTATACCCATTTTCCCATCATTTCTCTACTTCCCCGCTGTACTCATTTTCTCCTCTTTTCACTATTTCCCCGCTATACCCATTTTCTCCTTGTTTCACTATTTCCTGGCTATACCCATTTTCTCCTTGTTTCACTATTTCCCGCTTTACCCATTTCCTCCTCTTTTCTCTATTTCCCCGCTATACCCATTTTCTCCTCATTTTTCTATTTCCCCGCTATACCCATCTTCTCCTTGTTTCACTATTTCCCCGCTATACCCATTTTCTCCTCTTTTCTCTATTTCCCCGCTTTACCCATTTTCTCCTCGTTTCTCTATTTCCCCGCTATACCCATTTTCTCCTCTTTTCTCTATTTCCCCGCTATACCCTTTTTCTCCTTGTTTCACTATTTCCCCGCTATACCCATTTTCTCCTCTTTTCTCTATTTCCCTCTATACCCATTTTCCCATCATTTCTCTACTTCCCCGCTGTACTCATGTGAAATTAAGGAGAAAATGGTATACGGAGAATAGTGAAATAAAGGAGAATGGGTATAGCGGAAATAGTTAAAGAGGCAAGTCAAATGGTGTAAATGTAGCGGGAATAGAGAAATAAGGGAAATGGGTAAGCGGAAATAAAAAAGAAATAGGAGAAAAGAATGGGTGATAGCGGAAAAGTGAATAAGAGAAAATGGATATAGTGGAGGAATGAAATAAAGGGAAAATGGGTATAGCGGGAAATAGTTAAAAAGGAAAATGGGTATAGCGTGAAATAGAGAAAAAAGGAGAAAATGGGTATAGCGGTGAAATAGTGAAATAAAGGAGAAAATGGGTATAGCGGAGAAATAGTGAAATAAAGGAGAAAATGGGTATAGCGGGAAATAGAAAAAATAAGGAGAAAATGGGTATAGCGGAGAAATAGTGAAATAAAGGAGAAAATGGGTATAGCGGGGAAATAGATAAAAAGGAGAAAATGGGTTATGCGGAGAAATAGTGAAATAAAGGAGAAAATGGGTTATACGGGGAAATAGAGAAAAAAAGGAGAAAATGGTATAGCGGAGAAAAAGTGAAATAGAGGAGAAAATGGGTATAGCGGGGAAATAGAAAAAATAGAAATGTATGGGAATAGAGTAGAAATGTTTGGAAAAGAAAGGAGAAATGGTATACGGGATAGAAAAAGGAGAAATGTGTATAGCGAGAAATAGGAAATAGGAGAAAATGGTATAGGGGGAAATAGAGAAAAAGAGAAATGGTATAGCGGGAAATAGTGAAATAAAGAGAAAATGGGTATAGCGGGGAAATAGGAAAAAAGAAATGGTTAGCGGGAAATGTGAATAGAGGAAAATGAAAAATGGAAGGGAAAATGGAAATAAGGAAAATGTATAGCGGAAATAGTGAAATAAGGAGAAAATGGTATAGCGGGAATGTGAAATAAGGAGAAATGGTATAGCGGGAAATAGGAAAAAAGGAGAAAATGGGTATACGGAGAAATAGTAAAAGAGGGAAAATGGTTAGCGGGGAAATAGAGAAAAAAAGGAGAAAATGGGTATAGCGGGAAATAGTGAAATAAGGAGAAAATGGGTATAGCGGAGAAATAGTGAAATAAAGGAGAAAATGGTATACGGGGAATAGAGAAAAAAAGGAGAAAATGGTATGCGGAGAAATAGTGAAATTAAGGAGAAATGGGTTAGCGGAGAATAGTGAATAAGGAGAAAATGGTATAGGGGAAATAGAAAAGGAGAAATGGTATAGCGGAGAATAGTAAAAGGAATGGGTATAGCGGGGAATAGAAAAAAGGAGAAAATGGTATAGCGGGAAATATGAATAGAGAAAATGGTATAGCGGGAATAGGAAAAAGGGAAATGGTATGCGGGGAAAAGAAAAAAAGGAGAAAATGGTATAGCGGAGAAATAGTGAAATAGGAGAATGGTATAGCGGGAATAGGAAATAAGGAGAAAATGGTATAGCGGGAAATGTAAAGGAAAATGGGTATAGCGGAGAAAAAAGGAGAAAATGGGTAAGGGAAATAGGAAATAAGGAGAAATGGTATAGGGAGTAAATAAGTGAAAAAGGAGAAAGGTATAGCGGAGAAAAATAGAGAAAAAAGGAGAAAATGGGTATAGGCGGAAGGATAAAGAAAAAAGGAGAAAAATGGGTATAGCGGGAATAGTGAAATAAAGGAGAAATGGTATAGCGGAAAGTGAATAAAAAGAAAATGGGTTATAGCGGAGAAATAGTGAAATAAAGGAGAAAATGGGTATAGCGGGAAATAGAGAAAAAAGAGAAAATGGGTATAGCGGGGAAATAGAGAAAAAAGGAGAAAATGGGTATAGCGGAGAAATAGTGAAATAAAGGAGAAAATGGGTATAGCGGAGAAATAGTGAAATAAGGAGAAAATGGGTATAGCGGGAAATAGTGAAAAAAAGGAGAAAATGGGGGTTATAGCGGAGAAATAGGAAAAAAGGAGAAAATGGGTATAGCGGAGAAATAGTGAAATAAAGGAGAAAATGGGTATAGCGGGGAAATAGAGAAAAAAAGGAGAAAATGGGTATAGCGGAGAAATAGTGAAATAAAGGAGAAAATGGGTATAGCGGGGAAATAGTGAAAAAAAGGAGAAAATGGGTATAGCGGAGAAATAGTGAAATAAGGAGAAAATGGGTATAGCGGAGAAATAGTGAAAAAAAGGAGAAAATGGGTATAGCGGAGGAAATAGTGAAATAAAGGAGAAAATGGGTATAGCGGGAAATAGGAAATAAAGGAGAAAATGGGTATAGCGGGAAATAGTGAAAAAAGGAGAAAATGGGTATAGCGGAGAAATAGTGAAATAAAGGAGAAAATGGGTATAGCGGGGAAATAGAGAAAAAAAGGAGAAAATGGTATAGCGGGGAAATAGATGAAAATAAGGAGAAAATGGGTATAGCGGAGAAATAGTGAAATAAAGGAGAAAATGGGTATAGCGGAGAAATAGTGAAATAAAGGAGAAAATGGGTATAGCGGAGAAAATAGAGAAATGATACGGAAAGGAAGAGAAAATGGGTATAGCGGAGAAATAGTGAAATAAAGGAGAAAATGGGTATAGCGGAGAAATAGTGAAATAAAGGAGAAAATGGGTATAGCGGGAGAAATAGTGAAATAAAAGGAGAAAATGGGTATAGCGGGAAATAGGAAAAAAGGAGAAAATGGGTATAGCGGAGAAATAGAGAAATAAAGGAGAAAATGGGTATAGCGGGAAATAGTAAATAAAGGAGAAAATGGTATAGCGGAGAAATAGTGAAATAAAGGAGAAAATGGGTATAGCGGGGAAATAGAGAAAAAAAGGAGAAAATGGGTATAGCGGAGAAATAGTGAAATTAAGGAGAAAATGGGTATAGCGGGAAATAGAGAAAAAAGGAGAAATGGGTATAGCGGGAAATAGGAAAAAAAGGAGAAAATGGGTATAGCGGAGAAATAGTGAAAAAAGAGAAAATGGGTATAGCGGGGAAATAGGAAAATAAGGAGAAAATGGGTATAGCGGAAAATAGAAAAAAAAGGAGAAAATGGGTATAGCGGAGGAAATAGTGAAAAAGAGAAAATGGGTATAGCGGAGAAATAGTGAAATAAGGAGAAAATGGTATAGCGGAGAAATAGTGAAATAAAGGAGAAAATGGGTTATAGCGGGAAATAGAAAAAAGGGAAAATGGGTATAGCGGGAAATAGGAAAATAGGAGAAAATGGGTATAGCGGGAAATAGTGAAATAAGGAGAAAATGGGTATAGCGGAGAAATAGTGAAATAAAGGAGAAAATGGGTATAGCGGGAAATAGGAAAAAAGGAGAAAATGGGTATAGCGGAGAAATAGTGAAATAAAGGAGAAAATGGTATAGCGGGAAATAGAGAAAAAAGGAGAAAATGGGTTATAGCGGAGAAAATAGTGAAATAAAGGAGAAAATGGGTATAGCGGGAAATAGTGAAAAAAGGAGAAAATGGGTATAGCGGAGAAATAGTGAAATAAGGAGAAAATGGGTATAGCGGAGAAATAGTGAAATAAGGAGAAATGGTTATAGCGGGAAATAGTGAAATAAAAGGAGAAATGGGTATAGCGGGAGAATAAAAAAAGGGAAAATGGGTATAGCGGGGAAATAAGAAAAAAAGGAGAAATGGGTTATGCGGTGAAATAGTGAAATAAAGGAGAAAATGGGTATAGCGGGAAATAGTGAAATAAGGAGAAATGGTATAGCGGAGAGAAAAAAAAGGAAAAATGGGTTAGCGGAGAAATAGTGAAATAAGGAGAAAATGGGTATAGCGGGGAAATAGAGAAAAAAGGAGAAAATGGGTATAGCGGAGAATAGTGAAATAAGGAGAAAATGGTATAGCGGGGAAATAGAGAAAAAGGAGAAAAGGGGTATAGCGGGGAAATAGAGAAAAAAGGAGAAAATGGGTATAGCGGAGAAATAGTGAAATAAAGGAGAAAATGGGTTATAGCGGGGAAAAGGAAAAAAGGAGAAAATGGGTATAGCGGAGAATAGTGAAATAAGGAGAAAATGGGTATAGCGGGGAAATAGAGAAAAAGGAGAAAATGGGTATAGCGGAGAAATAGTGAAATTAAGGAGAAAATGGGTATTAGCGGAGAAATAGTGAAATAAAGGAGAAAATGGGTATAGCGGGGAAATAAGAAAAAAGGAGAAATGGGTATAGCGGAGAAATAGTGAAAATAAGGAGAAAATGGGTATAGCGGAGAAATAGTGAAAAAAGGAGAAAATGGGTATAGCGGGGAAATAGAAAAAAGGAGAAAATGGGTATAGCGGAGAAATAGTGAAATAAGGAGAAATGGGTTTTTAGCGGAGAAATAGTGAAATAAAGGAGAAAATGGGTATAGCGGGAGAAATAGTGAAATAAAGGAGAAAATGGGTATAGCGGAGAAATAGTGAAATAAGGAGAAAATGGGTTATAGCGGGGAAATAGAGAAAAAAGGAGAAAATGGGTATAGCGGGGAAATAGTGAAATTAAGGAGAAAATGGGTATAGCGGAGAAATAGTGAAAAAAAGGAGAAAATGGGTATAGCGGAGAAATAGTGAAATAGAGGAGAAAATGGGTATAGCGGGGAAATAGATAAAAAAAGGAGAAAATGGGTATAGCGGAGAAATAGTGAAATAAAGGAGAAAATGGGTATAGCGGGGAAATAGAGAAAAAAAGGAGAAAATGGGTATAGCGGAGAAATAGTGAAATAGAGGAGAAAATGTGTATAGCGGGGAAATAGAGAAAAAAAAAGGAGAAAATGGGTATAGCGGGGAAATAGAGAAAAAAAGGAGAAAATGGGTATAGCGGAGAAGTAGTGAAATTAAGGAGAAAATGGGTATAGCGGAGAAATAGTGAAATTAAGGAGAAAATGGGTATAGCGGAGAAATAGTGAAATAAAGGAGAAAATGGGTATAGCGGAGAAATAGTTAAAATAGGGACAAATGGGTATAGCGGGGAAATAGTGAAATAGAATAGAAAATGGGTATAGCGGGGAAATAGAGAAAATAAGGAGAAAATGGGTATAGCGGGAAAATAGAGAAAAAAAGGAGAAAATGGGTATAGCGGAGAAATAGTGAAATTAAGGAGAAATTTTTTTTCCCCCGGCCAAATTAATTCCGTCGTCAAAGGGTTAAGTTGGCTGTAGTCTGGTACATAATCATTATTATCAGATAGTTTGAGCTCCTGAATATCATTAATAATAGCCTTATATTCCTGATGATAAGAGTCTAGAAGAGCTACTTTACTTAAAAGCGCAGACTTCTTTGTTTTGTCAGCTGCTACTACTGCTAGAAAATCATAGGTACTTTGTACATTACCGAATATGTTCTCCGCTTTTGCAGTCAGCAACTTCAACTTTACTTCCGTCATGTTGATTGAGACTTATCTTGAAGGCTCTTGATCTTGTCTTGAAGGTGCAAAAATTGAATGATGTGGCTCGTTGGACCAAAAATGAATGATCCGTGGCTCGAAGGACCAAAAATGAATGGACCGGCTCCTTGGTGGAGTCAGTTATTCTACGTACTTATCTAGAACTTGTGTACTTATTGAAATGTTGAAATGAAAAGATTAATTTCTATGTGTAAGAAATAAACTTTGTAGTGAATTTATTGAGAACAATTTGACGGTACTTGTGGAAGGTCTAAATTTGAACTGGTTTATTGAGAACAATTTGACGGTACTTGTGGAAGGTCTAAATTTGAACTGGTCTGGAACTTCGAGAAGAACTGGTATTTATACTCGTACATTCTTCACAAAGTGCTGGCCGTTTGCAAAAGCGGATCGTAGGCCGCGACACCCGCTATACCCATTTTCTCCTCTTTTCTCTATTTCCCCGCTATACTCATTTTCTCCTCGTTTCTCTATTTCCCCGCTATACCCATTTTCTCGTCTTTTCACTATTTCCCCGCTATACCCATTTTCTCCTCCTTTCACTATTTCCACGCTATACCCATTTTCTCCTCTTTTCTCTATTTCCCCGCTATACCCATTTTCCCATCGTTTCTCAATTTCCCCGCTGTACCCATTTTCTCCTCTTTTCACTATTTCCCCGCTATAACCCATTTTCTCCTTTATTTCACTATTTCCCGGCTATACCCATTTTCTCCTTGTTTCACTATTTCCCCGCTATACCCATTTTCACTATTTCCCCGCTGAATGGACCGGCTCCTTGGTGGAGTCAGTTATTCTACGTACTTATCTAGAACTTGTGTACTTATTGAAATGTTGAAATGAAAAGATTAATTTCTATGTGTAAGAAATAAACTTTGTAGTGAATTTATTGAGAACAATTTGACGGTACTTGTGGAAGGTCTAAATTTGAACTGGTTTATTGAGAACAATTTGACGGTACTTGTGGAAGGTCTAAATTTGAACTGGTCTGGAACTTCGAGAAGAACTGGTATTTATACTCGTACATTCTTCACAAAGTGCTGGCCGTTTGCAAAAGCGGATCGTAGGCCGCGACACCCGCTATACCCATTTTCTCCTCTTTTCTCTATTTCCCCGCTATACTCATTTTCTCCTCGTTTCTCTATTTCCCCGCTATACCCATTTTCTCGTCTTTTCACTATTTCCCCGCTATAACCCATTTTCTCCTCCTTTCACTATTTCCACGCTATACCCATTTTCTCCTCTTTTCTCTATTTCCCCGCTATACCCATTTTCCCATCGTTTCTCAATTTCCCCGCTGTACCCATTTTCTCCTCTTTTCACTATTTCCCCGCTATACCCATTTTCTCCTTGTTTCACTATTTCCCGGCTATACCCATTTTCTCCTCTTTTCACTATTTCCCCGCTATATCCATTTTCTCCTCTTTTCACTATTTCCCCGCTATACCCATTTTCCCATCGTTTCTCTATTTCCCCGCTGTACTCATTTTCTCCTCTTTTCACTATTTCCCTCTATACCCATTTTCCCATCATTTCTCTACTTCCCCGCTGTACCCATTTTCTCCTCTTTTCACTATTTCCCCGCTATACCCATTTTTTTCCTTGTTTCACTATTTCCCCGCTATACCCATTTTCTCCTCTTTTCACTATTTCCCCGTTTTACCCGATTTCACCTTTTTTTCACTATTTCCCCGCTTTACCCATTTTCTCCTTGTTTCACTATTTCCCCGCTATACCCATTTTCTCCTCTTTTTACTATTTCCCCGCTATACCCATTTTCTCCTCTTTTCTCTATTTCCCCGCTATACCCATTTTCTCCTCGTTTCTCTATTTCCCCGCTATACCCAGTTTCTCGTCTTTTCACTATTTCCCCGCTATTCCCATTTTCTCCTCCTTTCACTATTTCCACGCTATACCCATTTTCTCCTCTTTTCTCTATTTCCCTCTATACCCATTTTCCCATCATTTCTCTACTTCCCCGCTGTACTCATTTTCTCCTCTTTTCACTATTTCCCCGCTATACCCATTTTCTCCTTGTTTCACTATTTCCTGGCTATACCCATTTTCTCCTTGTTTCACTATTTCCCCGCTTTACCCATTTCCTCCTCTTTTCTCTATTTCCCCGCTATACCCATTTTCTCCTCATTTTTCTATTTCCCCGCTATACCCATCTTCTCCTTGTTTCACTATTTCCCCGCTATACCCATTTTCTCCTCTTTTCTCTATTTCCCCGCTATACCCATTTTCTCCTCGTTTCTCTATTTCCCCGCTATACCCATTTTCTCCTCTTTTCTCTATTTCCCCGCTATACCCTTTTTCTCCTTGTTTCACTATTTCCCCGCTATACCCATTTTCTCCTCTTTTCTCTATTTCCCTCTATACCCATTTTCCCATCATTTCTCTACTTCCCCGCTGTACTCATAGTGAAATTAAGGAGAAAATGGGTATAGCGGAGAAATAGTGAAATAAAGGAGAAAATGGGTATAGCGGAGAAATAGTTAAAAGAGGGACAAATGGGTATAGCGGGGAAATAGTGAAATAGAATAGAAAATGGGTATAGCGGGGAAATAGAGAAAATAAGGAGAAAATGGGTATAGCGGGAAAATAGAGAAAAAAAGGAGAAAATGGGTATAGCGGAGAAATAGTGAAATTAAGGAGAAAATAGGTATAGCGGAGAAATAGTGAAATTAAGGAGAAAAATGGATATAGCGGAGGAATAGTGAAATAAAGGAGAAAATGGGTATAGCGGAGAAATAGTTAAAAGAGGGACAAATGGGTATAGCGTTGAAATAGAGAAAAAAAGGAGAAAATGGGTATAGCGGTGAAATAGTGAAATAAAGGAGAAAATGGGTATAGCGGAGAAATAGTGAAATAAAGGAGAAAATGGGTATAGCGGGGAAATAGAGAAAAAAGGAGAAAATGGGTATAGCGGAGAAATAGTGAAATAAAGGAGAAAATGGGTATAGCGGGGAAATAGATAAAAAAAGGAGAAAATGGGTATTGCGGAGAAAATAGTGAAATAAAGGAGAAAATGGGTATAACGGGGAAATAGAGAAAAAAAGGAGAAAATGTGTATAGCGGAGAAAAAGTGAAATAGAGGAGAAAATGGGTAGGGTTTTTGGGGGAAAAAAAAAAAAGGAAAAATGGGGATAGGGGGGAAAAAAAAAAAAAAGGGAAAAAAAGGGGGTTTGCGGGGGGAAAAAGGGAAAAAAAAAAAAAAAAAAAAAAGGGTAAGGGGGAAAAAAGGGAAAAAAAAGGGGGGTTTTTGGGGGAAAAAAAAAGGGAAAAAGGGAAGGGGGGAAAAGGAAAAAAAGGGGGGGAAAAGGGGATTGGGGAAAAAAAAAAAAAAGGGAAAAAAGGGGGGGGAAAAAGGAAAAAAGGGAAAAAGGGGGGAAAAAGGGGAAAAGGGAAAAAAAAAATGGGGGGGGAAAAAAAAAAAAAAAATTTTAAGGGGGAAAAAAAAAAAAAAAGGGAAGGGGGGAAAAAAAAAAAAAAAAGGGGGAAAAAGGGGATAGCGGGGGAAAAAGGGGAAAAAAAAAGGGGAAAAAAGGGATACGGGGAAAAAAAAGGGAAAAAAAGGGGGGAAAAAAAAAAAAAAGGAAAAAAATTTTTTAAAAAAAAAAAGGGGAAAAAGGGGTTTTTTTGGGGGGAAAAAAGGGGAAAAAAAAAAAAAGGGTTTGGGGAAAAAAGGAAAAAAGGGGGAAAAAAAAAGGGGGGGGGAAAAAAAAAAAAGGGGGGGAAAAGGGGGTTTTTTGGGGGAAAAAAAAATTTTTTAAAAAATTGGGGGGGAAAAAAAAGGGAAAAAAAAAAAAAAAAAAAAAATAAGGGGGAAAAGGGAAAAAGGAAAAAGGGGAAAAAGGGGAAAAAGGGAAAAAAAAGGGGAAAAAATTTAAAAAAGGGGGAAAAAAAAAGGGGGAAAAAAAAAAAAAAAGGGGGGAAAATTTTGGGGGGGGAAAAAAAAAAAAAAAAGGGAAAAAAAGGGGAAAAGGGGGAAAAAAAAAAAAAAGGGGGAAAAAAAAAGGGAAAAGGGGGGAAATTTTAAAAAAAAGGAGAAAAAAAGGGTAAAAGGAAAAAAAAAAGGGAAAAAAAAAAAAAAAAGGGGAAAAAAGGGGGGAAAAGGGGGAAAAAAAAAAAGGGGGAAAAAAAAAAGGGGAAAAAGGGAAAAAAGGAAAAAAGGGGAAAGGGGGGGAAAAAAGGGAAAAAAAAAAAAGGGGGGAAAAAAGGGGGGGGAAAAAAAAAAAAAAAAAAAAAAAATGGGTATAGGGGAAAAAAAAAAAGGGAAAAGGGGGGGAAAAAAAAAAGGAAAAATTTTAAAGGGGGGGGGAAAGGGAAAAAAAAAAATGGGGTTTTTAAAAGGGGGGAAAAAAGGGGAAAAAAAAAAGGGGGAAAAAGGGGGGGAAAATAGTGAAAAAAAAAAGGGGGGGAAAAGGGTGGGGGGGGGGAAAAAAAAAAAAAAAAGGGGAAAAAAAAAAAAAAAAAAAAAGGGGGGGGAAAAAAAAAAAGGAAAAAAGGGGTTTTGGGGGGAAAAAAGGGAAAAAGGGGAAAAAGGGTTGCGGGGGAAAAGGGGGAAAAAAGGGAAAAAAAAGGGGGAAAAAAAAAAGGGGGGGAAAATTTGGGGGAAATTTAAAAAAAAAAGGGGGGGAAAAAAAAGGGAAAAAGGGGGGAAAAAAAAAAAGGAAAAAGGGGGGAAAAAGGAAAAAAAGGGGGGAAAAGGGGGGAAAAAAAAAAAAAGGGAAAAAAGGGGGAAAAAAAAGGGGGGGAAAAAAGTGAAAAAAAAAGGGGGGAAAAAATTTTTGGGGGGGGGAAAAAAAAAGGGGGGGGAAAAAAAAAAAAAGGGAAGGGGAAAAAAAAAGGGGGGGGGAAAAAAAAAAAAGGAAAAAGGGTTTTCGGGAAAAAAGAAAAAAAAAAAAAAATTTGGGTTTTAGGGGGGAAAAAAAAAAAAAAAAGGGGAAAAAAGGGAAAAGGGGAAAAAAAGAAAAAAAAGGGGGGAAAAAGGGTTTTTGGGGGAAAAAAAAAGGGAAAAAAAAAAAAAAGGGGTTTTAAAAAAAAAAAAAAGGGAAAAATTTTTGGGGGGAAAAAATTGGGGTTTAAAAAGCGGGGGGAAAAAGAGAAAAAAAAAAAAGGAAAAAAAGGGTTTTTAGCGGGGGAAAAAAGTGAAAAAAAAAGGGGAAAAAAGGGTATAGCGGGAAAAAAAAAAAAAGGGGAAATTAAGGAAAAAAATGGGAAAAAAGCGGGAAAAAGTGAAAAAAAAAGGAAAAAAAGGGTTAAAAAAGGGAAAAAGGAAAAATAGGGGGAAAAAAAAAAGGGGAAAATGGGTATAGCGGAAAAAATTAAAAAATGGGGGAAAAAAAGGAAAAAAAATGGGTATAGCGGGGGAAAATAAATTTTAAAAAAAGGAAAAATGGGTATACGGGGGAAAAAAGTGAAATTAAAAGGGAAAAATGGGTAATAGCGGGGGAAATAGGGAAAAAAAAAGGAGAAAATGGGTTTTAAACGGGGGGAAAAAAGTGAAAAAAAAAGGGGAAAAATGGGTATAAACGGGGAAAAAAAAAGGGAAAAAAAAGGAAAAAAAATGGGGTTTTACGGAAATAGTGAAAAAAAGGGAAAAAATGGGGAAAGCGGAAAAAAATAGGAAAAAAAAGGGGAAAAAAGGGGATTTTGGGGAAATAAAATAAAAAAAGGAGAAAAAAAGGGTATAGCGGGGAAATAGTGGAAAAAAGGGGAAAAATGGGTTTAAAGGGGGGGAAAAGAAAAAAAAGGAGAAAAAAAGGGTTAAAAAGCGGGAAAAAAAAAAAAAAGGAGAAAATGGGTTTAGCGGGAAAATTAAATGAAAAAAAAAAAAAAATGGGTAAAAAAGGGGGAAAATGGAAAATAAAAAAAAAAATGGGTTAAAAGCGGGGAAAAAAAGTGGAAAAAAAAAGGAAAAAAAAGGGGATAGCGGAGAAAAAAGTGAAAAAAGGAAAAAAAAGGGGAAAAAGCGGGGAAAAGGAAAAAAAAGGGAAAAAATGGGGATAAACGGAAAATAGGAAAAAAAAGGGGAAAATGGGGGATGCGGGGAAAAAAAAAGGGAAAAAAAGGGGGAAAAAAAGGGGTTTTGCGGGGGAAAAAAAAGAAAAAAAAAAGGGGAAAATTGGGTATAGGGGGGGGAGAAAAAAGTGAAATTAAAGGAGAAAAAATATTGGGGAATAATAAGAGGAGAAAAGGGAAAAATTGAGAAAAAAAAAGGGAAAAAAAAAAAATGGGGAAAGCGGGGAAATAGTAAAAAAAAAAAAAAAGGAAGGGAAGAAAATGAAATTAAAGGGAAAAATAATAGAGAAAAGTGAAATAAAAGGAGAAAATGGGTTATCGGAAGAAAATAGTTAAAAAAAAGGAAAATGGTATAGCGGGGAAATAGAAAAAAAAAGGGGAAAAAATGGGTAAATTAGGCGGGAAAATAGTGAATAAAGGAAAAAAAATGGTTTATAGCGGGAAAAATAAGGGAAAAAAAAAAAAAAGAAAAAATGGGTAAAGCGGGAAAATAGAGAAAAAAAGGAAGAAAAAGAAAAAAAATTAAAAAAAAAAAAAAATGGGTATTTAAAACGAGAAATAAAAAAAAAAAGAAAAAAAAAAAAAAAAAATAAAGAGAAAAGGGAAATAGCGGGAAAATTTAAATGAAAAAAAGGAAGAAAAAATGGGTAAAAAGCGGGAAAAAAAAAAATAAAGGAGAAAAAGGTGAAAAAAAAATAAGAGAAAAAAAGTTTAAAAAGCGGAGAAATTAATGAAAAAAAAAAGGAGAAAAAAAATGGTAATAGCGAGATAGTGGAAAATAAAAAAGGGGAAAAATGGGGATACGGGGGAAAAAAAGAAAAAAAAAAAGGGAAAAAAAATGGGGAAGCGGGGAAAAAAGGAAAAAAAAAGGGGAAAAATTTTTTAAAAGCGGGGAAAAAAAAAAAAAAAAAGGGAAAAAAATGGGGTTTTGCGGGGAAAAAAATTTTTAAA